>JASPKZ010009768.1:0-117935 GCA_030220185.1 Diploptera punctata
ACAGGGCAGACTGCAATTCAGATCATCATCTGGTCAGGGTGAAAATCAGACAACGGCTATCGCTTATGAGAGGAACAAATGCTAAAGATGATTCGGTAAAATTTGATACAAAACACTTGAAAAATGATGAAATGCGGCAAGAATACCAAATCAAAATTGCTAATAGATTTGAAGTACTGGAATCTTCAGATGGCAATGCGGCAAACGAAGAAGAAACTGATATAAATAAATAATGTGAGTTTGTCAGTCTGTCTGTCCTTTATGGACTCAAAAACTACTTGACCGATTTGAATTGGGTTCTTGCCATCATTTACATACTTGTTCTGGGGCAGTTTACGTATGTAACATATTACAATATATACTATAGAGCCGGAGCTAAATAAAAGTAGATTTTTGGATGCTTAAATGGCTTACGCTGCCTAAACCATAACAAATACACCAAATTAATGTACACAGAAATGAATATTAAAAGAACAAGAAAACTCCTCTAACCGTATCCATATTACATTCTCAATGTCATCTATCCATAGTAATTCTGCCCGAAAGCAGATCCTTCACTGCAATCATAGCATTTTCATGCTATGCTTGCAGCTTTACTAGGGAATTGTAGGTGTGGTAGCTTCCCGTTGCTTTCCACACCGGTGAAGGATGATGGTGGTGACAATGAGAAGGATGAAGATGGCCATATGATTTCGGGGACCGTTTGGGCCTTAAAGTTTTCCTGACATTTGTCTTATAGGTGAGGAAAAACCCCGATAAATACCTCACCTAAAAAAACTGCCCCAACCGGGGATCGAACCCGGGCCCGCTGTGTGACAAGGGAGCACGCTACCTCGAGACCACAGCGGTGGACCTCAATGTCATATTATCTGAAATTTCTAACTTCATGTCACATAATACTGTGCTTACGAATATTTAAACATGAGAAATCTAGTTGTAATTTGATATTTAAATCCATACGGGACCTTTTCCCCTAAGTTCAGTAAATACGTTTATTAAAAACAAATAAATTTCACATAATTATTGTAAAGATATTCTTTGTTGATAAGCGATAACAACAAAGTTGACGTAATAATTGTATCGTAACGAAGCAACGTCACTAAATAGTAAAATGCAAAATATGTTTACAAATTAAATTTTTAAAAATATTTCACAGATTGAATTCAGAAGCGTTTCATCTATCAATATAAACCGTGGAAAAAACATAGAGATATTTCTGTATCAGGTAATATTCAATACATCTTCAATACCATAGTTATCATCTTTAAATGTATGACAAGGAGAAATCCAGGATAGTCACTTTTCATCAGTGAAAAATTGCCTTTTTATTGAGGCGATTACAAAAAACCGGGGTGTACGCGATTTTTTCTTTTGAAAAAAGTGAATGTGCAAGGAATTAATGTGTTTCTCGTGTTATATGGGGAAAGTACGAAATTATCATTTTATATTACCTACGTGTTTCTTATAAAACTTCAACCTTAAAACTGCTTTCTCAATACTGTAAAATTTGCACTTTTGTTTCTAACCCCTCAATTTTGCAACGTAAGCCTACCTAATTCTTTAAATACATGCCCAATTTTGATGGCAAAAAACCTATTCTTGACCTGTTTCTTTTAATCTTTCGTAGTCTTAAAATATAATACTTTCGTAGAGAATCTAATGGAATTTCACACTCCATTTCGACAAAAAGTACTCTCAATTGCGTATTAATATATCACATGACACTTTATATATGCATTTGAAAGGTAACGCTTTGAAAATCATAACAAATCTAACTATAAAATTAAACATTTTCTGTTTTTCATCCTTATGTTTAACGTTTTGTTTCATTCTGTTTTAAAATTAAACATCTTTATTCTTTAAAATAAGCAAAACTACATAGCGCGAGAGGCTTGCAAGACAATTGATCTATTAATTGGATTAACTCCTGTGATATTTTACAGAGGTAGACAATTAACTAAACAATATATGGGTGATATGTAATTAGGCTATCTCCTAATTCATACTGTCGCTATTTATCAGACCTGCCCACACTCATCCCGTTCCTGGGTGGACACCGGTCCCCTATTGATCAGTATTTCTTGAGAAAATTCCTTCCCCATAGGGACGTGAAGTATCGTACCCTGATATGATACCTTAGATAATTATTTTTTCGCTTTCTGTGTTATTATTATAATAAAACTTCCGCATTAATGACTTTCTTCCGCCTATTGATTGCTTTATTCATAAACTTCAGGTTATCTACTTGTTTAGAATGTATGTTTTACTAATATTATTTTTTTCCTTTTATAAATTCTGAATATTTTTGAAGTTAATGCATGACACTCACTTGCTATTAGAATACAGTTAGTTACTTCAATAGAGCAACATGTTTTATGTCTCCTTTAACGTAAAAGTTAACAAAAGAGATTTCATAAAACATCACGAAACCTCCTGAAAAAAACTGACTGCGTAAAACCATTATCGTCTTTCTCGAGTTATTTGAGGGAAAGCACTGATCACACAAAGTTATTTGTAAAGGTGTGAAACGATCCTATTACAAGTCTCAGGGTGCTATTCAAAAAGTAAGAGGTAACGCTCGCACATCTTTAGACAATTGAATAATACTATTTATCCGCCGAGTTTTCAGAACTGCGTGTTGGATATTTTTTACGTCAAGAAAATATATCTGGTACTAATTGATTTCACAAGCTGAGTAGAACCGAGTAACATCATCCTGCCACAATGCTTGTGCAACCTCATCTGGAATCGAACTCGGGATCTCCCGGATTGTAGCATATTCCCTTAGCAAATTAGGCAGTATGTTTCCGGCAAATGTTTTCAGCATATTTTAATACATTTTTCCTATTCTAGCAGATGTTGATACTTGATTTATCCATAAAATTCTACACAATTCACACTATATTCCTACTTATTTCAAATATAATTCTCACTTATCCTGAGTTCTGCGAGATTCGAAACTTGGACTTCTGATCTATAGAACAATTCCTTAACGGTCTTGGCTAACTAATCACCTTGTGAAACCAATATCTTCTTTAGTCTTATATGTTATGGTTCAGTTTTTTTGGAAAATTAAAAATTATTTTTTTAGTCCCGCGCCGTAGCCGAGCGGTTAAGGTAGGAAGCCTTGGCGCAGAGCTACGGGACTTGCACTGGTTCGAGTCTCCATGGGGGAAGAAATTTTCTCATGGTATTTCGGCCAGTATGGGACCGGTGCCCACCCAGCATCGTGAGGCAATTGGGTAGCTACAATAAATAGCGGCTCCAGGTTGAGGAACCAGCTATAACGGCTGGGGGACTCGACATGCTAACCACATGTCACCCCTACACTGGCTGTTGATCATCTACCTCTGTGATTGACACATGTGGATGTGAAGGGCCAGCAGCCGGCTGGTAAAAGGGCAACCGCTGAAAAGTGGAAAGACCCTCAATCGGAAAAATTATTTTTACGTTTTTTTAACGAAATTTAAATTGTATCTAGTACTAAAAAATAACTAAATATAAAATAGCAAAGAAAGCCCAGAAATGTAGGCTACATACTATATTATATACAAACATTCGTAACGTAACTATTACATCATTCCAATTGTTTTTCCTCGATATTCATATTTTGTAACTGTAAATGAGAGAGGGCAATTTTCAAAGTTTGTCTTCTATTTGAAGCAATATCAAAATCTAACTGAATGTGACTTAATAATCAACGACTAAACGACTAAAGTGATGTTAGTGTTAGATATTTCTGTTTTTTTTTTTAATTTTAGACGAATGTTTTCTAATGTAAAGAAAACCTCATACTATTTGAATGATTTGTGGAATAATAAAAACTTAAAAGAAATTTGATCCTATTAATAAACCAACACAAAATAGAAGGGACTAAGGTTAATGTGAATTTACCTTTGTTAGCTTTTTAAATTCAAGACCGACGTGTATAAATGTAATATAGGCCTATAATTTAAATATTACTACTTGTACTTCGGAAGTGAGACGATGTGTGTAACTATTATCTGATATAGGCCTATTATGAGGTACATGGTTCAAAATCGGAGTAGTTACTATATTTTGAAAATCTATATGAAAGGGGAACATCGCCCGTCTCAACTCCCAAACCCCATACCAAACTGAAATACACATCTTAAAATTAAGTAAATCTAAAATATACTACACCGGGTCGCCTCCATTTTTTTAAATTACTGAAACAATAAATAAATAAAGGAAACAGAATGACAATGGTTCGTTACAATGAATGTTAAACATCGTTCACTAGGTGGTTCAAATGAACGGGTTGTTATGTCGTCCATGCAACATGTGTGGATAATTACCATATATTTGCACACTTGAGAAGATTGAATGACATTGATAGCGGAAGGGGATTTATTTTTTCAAGGCCAGAATTAGGCTAACATAGCTGTTAACAGGGACCCCCTTGCTAGACAAACAAAGTTTGGACGAGAACCTAACATTGAAACAATAATTGTTCATGGCGGAGTTAAGTTTGTCCTTACAATATCAGAGATGGTAGAAAAGAAATCAACTGGTAGGAGAAACATGTTTAACTATAGAAAAAGTGTCATTCCTACAGGACCAAGTTGGGAGTTGGATGTTAGGCCACCCTCCATAAAAAATTTACTTCAAAAGAAACACAAATATATAGTCGGGAAAACTTAGTTGAGATGGCCAAATCATTAAATCAGTGTTATTATATTATTTCCATTTTACGATAGACTTTCTTCTAAAAATCCAAAATCATTAACATCGCAATTCAAATCCGAGCGAGAAAGGGCCATAAAATACACAAAATTTTCATTTTTCATGCTTGAGGTTCTAGAAATTAGATAGGAAACCAAATTTTTTTTTTCGCTTTCAAAGGAACCTAGTCCAAGGATTTTATACCCTGAAAATTCACACTAGCTGGCCGTGTTTGAATCCATTCATTTTTAAATCAAGGAGCGAGTATGCTAACCACTATTCCACCAGTATCGAAAACAGCATCTATGAAGAAAAAATGAGAGAGAGAGAAAGAGAGAGAGAGAGAGAGAGATAATAAGAAGAAGAATAAAACATTTGCTCTAATTGTATGCGTATTACATAACTCTTGTCAAATTAACTAATATTACAACAATGCCATTTTTTAAAAGTTAAATTTGCTATTATGAATATTTAAACGGAGAAAACTATGTATAATAACCAGGGAAATTACCTTGGTTGGCATTGCAGTGCTCTATAATGAACACAAATTAACTGAAGCCGGAGTATGCATGCTATGTGACGGAACAAGACAGCAACGCAGCCTAGTGCGCAGGTGCAGTGCATACGAGAGTGAACAGAATACAGACGCAATGGTTCTGTGTGTAGTATGCCTCATTTCCCAACAACTAAAGTACTTTCCCTGATAATAATTATTTAAATGTGTAGTGGGATTTTTACTCTAAGCAAAATTAACATATTTATTAAAAGAAGATAGATTTCATAAATCTAAAAATGCGCCATGTTGCATAGCGACAACATGAATGATGAAACAATGTCTGTAACGTTACGAGACAACGTAATTGAATATCATCATCATATTTCAATTCCTTCTGGATTTTTTCGTGTTGAGACTTGAAAGTAGTTTTGAAGTTCCTTAGAATAGGTTACTGGCCCGACGCTAAGTAGTCCAGTGGTAGGGGGCTGCTACCTTTTAGTCTCTGGACAGACATTAGGATACTGCATTTACTCAGTACACGATGGAACGGTTATACCGCCGTGACTCGGTCCTCAGAGCCTGGTTTGTGAAAACGGGTTGTACAATATGAAATAGAAAATAACTGTTTGAAATACAATTAATAAAATATTAAAATATCTGACAGATTGGATGAAAAACTTTTTAATCTGTGTAGCTGAGATTTACAGATAAAATAATGACAACGCTTCTTCTATCAGGTAAATATTAAATACATTTTCAAATAAAGGAAGGGGATAATGTAGGTAGTAGATGGATAACATGTGGCCAGCCGATCCTCCAGCTATTTATTGTTAGTTTTCTTAACCTGGAGTCGCTATGAATTAGTGAAATTCCTTACGATGCTGCCTGGGGATTGGTACCAAACTGGGCGAAAATTGCATGAATTTTTTTTATAGCGAATCACATTAAAGCACGTTTCGTAGCACTAAGCCAAGGGATGGTTCCTTAACCCGATCCATTATTTATTTTATATATTATACATAACATGAAAATTTCCGAATAAATTAGGCATATTTTCTTCCATCTATTGACAATTTATTTGTAAACTCCAGGTTATGTAATTGTTTGGAATATCCATATTTTAATATATATTTCCATTCATTAGTAATTAATTCTTTGTAGAGTTCTACCGTTTTCACCTGCTCAAATTTCAATTCAGATTTTCTCCACACTCATCTCGTTCATTACGTTCATTCGCATCTGTGACGGAGCTTCAGGTGTAATCAGCCGGCACACCTGTCTTTCACCGACTTATCTTA
Source organism: Diploptera punctata (assembly GCA_030220185.1). NCBI lineage: Eukaryota > Metazoa > Arthropoda > Insecta > Blattodea > Blaberidae > Diploptera > Diploptera punctata. The sequence continues at coordinate 6,481 of JASPKZ010009768.1, forward strand.
ATATGGGGCTTCATCTCATCTTATCTCTAATCCCGCCCCCAAGTTGGACACGAGTTGAGGGTACAGTATAAAACCCCTTTTTCGCGGGAGATATGTTCCGTAATTATATCGCAAATACAGAAACCGTGAATATAGAATGGTAAATAAAATTAAAATTATCAAAATAAAATCAATTTAATGAGAGATTTTGAACGATTTCAATTACTTATTATTGTTAGGATTAGGCAAGGTCTTAAAGTAGGCCTACTTAGTACTTTTTGCTTCCTGTTTGCCGATTTTACGTCTTTCAATTCAGAATGGTGTTCAGCTGTGAACTCAGCAATAGAATTCCAATTTTCGTCTTCGGATTTCTTATAATGGTACAGTTGATTCATTAACATTGAAACAGCATGATATGGATGCAAAAGACTCGGCAATGCGTAAATGGCCAATCATTTATATTTTTACTTTAAGCGGCAACACTGCTTTTTTACGCTTCGGAAATAAATTCTTCTTTCCTATTACTCGACATTATAAATTGGAAACAAAGCAGAAGTCGCGTGTCATTAAAAAAAAAATAACAATGAATGACGAGTTGAAAGAAGAAAACACTGATCGTAGCAAGGTCTGTATTTATCATCGGACATAGCGGCACGTGAAATACGGCGGCGGCTTTTAACAACGAACTCTAGGATTATTGCCTTGACACGTCCCTGCAGTAAAAAAAATGCCGAAGTGTTAATAAAGGATACCAATGCTCCTAATATGCCGACTAAAGAATTTTTTAGCCGCGAATACGGGAAGTGTATAGCTATTTTTTAACCCGCGAATAATGATAACCCGAATAACGGAACCGTGAATAAGGAACTTTTACTGTAGACTATATATAATAATAATTTTCTTTATCAAGTTAGAATACTGCTTAATGTTTATTATTTTGTCCAGAGACTTCAAAATTATACATTGTTAAGTTAGGTGCCTACTTGTTTAGATAAATCTACCATGTGTAATTTAAGGTAAAAGTTTACAAAACAATTACATTTCATAACTCATAACCCGGTAGAATCCAGTGACTGCTGGCAATATCGAACCTAAGAGTAGAATTATTTTTCTAAGATTTTTGTAGAGATAGTGAAATTTTCGTAGTAGATCATGAAGAGATCCATCTTGTCTTTGAATGTTCATATCTGTCAGAAGCTGGTACATCTTTATTTAACAGAGTGAACAAAATATTTCGTTGGAATACTTATATTGGGGTAATGAAACTGCCAGAAGCCTCATGACACAAATAACTAACATTTTATCCTCGTGTCCAACTAACAGAGCTCACATATTCTGGCCTCCTTCATTGAAAGAAGAGATGTGAATTTTTGACGTTGATGTCCGGTTTATCCATATTGCATATAACTAACAGTGCGTATTGGCCAGTTCAAGTTTTGAAGAAATGGGAAACTTAACTCTGAGAGAAACTCAGAAACATATTAATACCAATTGCCTCGGGTTTCTTAAAGCTTATAAATGTTTTTATATAAAACTCCACGCAGCCAATCTTTTCCACCAGTTTTCATATCATAGTCGAAATTAATTTTGATTTCCTTTTCCTCCGCAAATCGTAAGCCAATTTACGTAATAGTGTCGGAATCAAACCACGGACCATATTAGCTAGGAAGCTAACTTGGTTACAGTATTTATTGTGATATATTTCTTCTGAACGACTTTTTAATATGTATTTTCATGTTGTGAAATGATTATCACGGGGAGGGGGTAATACCAGTCACCTTGACCGCTATTTGCACAAGTTTTTAACCTAACTTGAAAAGCCATATGCTCGTTTAATAACTTTCCACAAATATTCATGCAATCGTGTTGTTTTGCTTTGTAGCAACACGTATAACTTACAGTAATATAAATTTACTAAAGAAAAATGTACACTTATATCAAATATTTCATCAACAATTGCTGGAAGGCAGAAGAACAAAACCTTCACTTTCAAGAATTGTGGGTTTTCACGGCCGGCGACTTGATCTCTGTTTGCTTCGTCTTCCTGGCTAAATGGACGAGGTCCGGTTTTAATGTCACTCAGAGTTTCGTCTACTGCTGCCTTAGACATCATCAGGAGATTATGCGTACTCACTGTGAACTCCTTAACAGTCGGCAGCAGACCGTTGAGGAGTTCACAGAGAGCACGCAGAATCTTCTGATGAAGTTTACCGCAGCAGTAGATGAAACGTCGATTGAGAATAAAACCGGACCACGGCCATTTAGCGAGGAAGATGAACCAAACAGTGATCTATATTTTCAAATTTTGCAGAAACTACAAGCACAATGACTTCCCGAAATATTAACAGTAGCTTCCTTAATATGTAGCTAGCGAGCGACATTTATTAGACGTTATTATATACCATAGCAGTTAAAGTATTTCAGAGATCTTCATTTCCCGATAACCGCTATTCCCCAACTCTATCTATATATTACATTCCCTACTTATTATCTAAGGTTATAACTTAATGTCACTTTTTTAAGATAAAACTATTCTTATAAATATTCAAATAGGCGATTATACGAGAAAACTAGTTTAATTTTATATTTAAATCAATATAGGGTTTTCCTGATATCATTTAATATTATAATTAAAAACATAAGTACAACAAAACTATTGTATAAAGCAGGCCTTGTTGCACAGCGATAACAAAAATTGTGACGTAATAACTATATGGTTACGAAGCAACGCTACTGAATGTAAAACTGAAAATAATACCAATTTAAATGAAATCAATAAAATGTTAATGATTTACTGATCAAATCCAAAACTATTTCATCCATCAATTTACAAACCTGAGATATTTGGGAGAGTAATAGACAACGCATTCTCTCTCAGGTAATTATAAAAACATTTTCGGATAACATATTTATGTTGGTTTGAATGCTTGTTGGTAATGCATCATGTGATATTGTGCATATGATGTATAACTTAAATTTAATTTATTGGTCATAACTTATAACAAATTTCACTTTAATATTACAAATATTAGTAATATTGTTATATGTTTTCATTTTTGGAGATTGAGAAATATAATAACAAAATTAATTCAATTGTAATCATGTCTGAAGAATGTACAAAGTACCGAAACAGCTGTTACTAATTTATATTTTAATAAATATGAAAATAACATATTTTTAATTAAATAAATTATTATTTACTTTTGTTTTCAGGGATTAACAATTCAGAAATACCTGATATCAATTGACGTTCAGGTATACTTGTGACTTAACAATTTATAAGAGACAAGATTTATCACTAACCAGGTTATTCGAAGAAGAACTTCCATCGTTAATTAAAAGTAAGTAGTGACCCTCTCTATGCTTCTGTTACAACTGAAACTATACCTAATAACAAATAAGTTTCTTATTAATTCATAATTCTCTGCCTCCCCCTAGTTGAGGACAGCAATGATTCTAAAATCACGACATTGTTATCCAATCAAAAATATATTTTCTTTTTAATCAGAAAAAAATTTAAAAAAAAGAAAATGGAAATATCAGAGGAGCCGGAAGGTTACATAAATAGTACAAATTGTCCCGACAACGAAACTGATAAAGTTATTATACAAAATTATATTATTTTAGAAATATTGTTAAAGGGTCAAAAATAAATATATTTAATGAAGAGGGTGATAAACTTTCAATTATATGCAAATCAAATAATGCAACCGATGTTTCTACCACACTTCTTATCATAAACGGTTTAAGAATCTATCAAATAACGTGAATCTAAAATATGGAAATACAATTGGTAATACAAACTCTCAATCCACTACTTAACCTACGAATCAGAAAACATATCCTACATCTACACCACCCTCTGTAAGAATAGTACAAAAATTGATGTCATTAGATTCACAAAACATCCCAAGAAATATTTGACACAGCATATCTCAAAATCCGGTGTGAAAATAAATACCAGGCACTGAGATCATTTTAAGCCTTCAGGATATTCAACGGAGCAGGTGGGGAGCCAACAACATCCGGAAACAATTATGTTTCTTAAATAACTGTGACATATAAACTGTGAAGATTATACAAATATAGTTACTTTATGCACCCACAACTACAGTATCTGTGCTATAAATGTTCTATAAATTAAAATAATTGCTGAAATTAGAGTGTTGTAAACATTTTTCATATTTTGTCAATTCTTAATTAATATTGATTAGTCTGCAGTACGATGTAAATATATGAAACCACTAACACTGTAGGATATATTAAGCTATAGAAAAACGTATTTGAATAAAGGAAATCTCATATTAATATATACAGATAGGATATTTCCGGCATATTTTTTACTTTCAAAAGCAAACACTCGAATCCTAAGCCAATTTATGTGTTCCTGGCATTAGCAGGTAGTTGAGCATTAAGAAAGGGAACATTTTACAATGCATTCCGATACAGCATACAACATTTCGCAAACCAAACTTACACGTATAATAATGGTCTATTTAAATTCAATAAAGTAGAATATATTTAGGTTTTGTAGTTCTCTCAGTTGACATATCAAGACTACTAAAAAAATATGGCAGAATAAGCCTACAATAACTATAATTATTTACCGTTACCTACCAGGTATATAGGTACTTAATTCTAAGCATTTTTAAATACTCGATCAAAACTTGACACTGAAGTACCCGTGGAAAACTAGATATTTAAGAATGGATTGTTCCCTAAAAATTAAGAAGGTTAGTTGGGGCAACATTATATCATAAACTTACAACATATTTGCTCTTAGAAACGAATGGTATCTTTGCACCCATAATATATAAAATCATAAATTCCAGACATTAATAAGAAGGTACTCAAAAACACCAAACATAAATTAATATTCTTTTTAATTCAAATGAACTTTTCAGCATAGGGCTTTACAGTCATCACTCCACCTCCACACTTCAGGAGTCATAAAATAAAAGAAGAACGTACTAATAATAAACACAAAATTAACTATTTTACATACCGGTATCCAATTTATGATGCAATCCAATTTAACATAATACTGGAAGGATTTCTAACTACTAACGGTTACCCAAAATGAAGATATAATTATTTAATCAATATCCACAGATTTAAGCCGACATCAGATAGATTTAACACACAGGCAATAGTTTCTAAACCGGAAATAGAGAACATAATTCTCACCTATATGGATATTAATATTAAAGAAAAAGGAAAGTAATATTTCCTTCGTAAACCGTAACATATATGGCACATTCGTATCAGTATAGAACAATATAGAGGGAGGAATGGCATTACCCCATGTTGTAATTGTCAGAAGGTTAGTCAGAAAGCAACTTAGTATCAAGCATAATCAATCTTTCTAAGATGTTCCGCACTATTATGAGACTAGGTAGGGCGCATCTCATCAAGAATCGAAAATTGTAGAATCTGTGGGGCTGGGAGAACAATTTGCAAATGAGAAATATTCTATTACTTTTTCCCCAATTATGTCCAAGCTTCTTACTCCAATGACAATAACAAATTTCCATAAATAACATGAAAAGTAAAAAGGAAGTTTCCAACTTGAAAACAAATTTTGAATAGTAAACAGATGATAATAGAAATGTAAAACAAAATCCTGAATGTTACACTAATCACACTTTTGGACATTTGGATTTTAGTAAATATTTGAATATTAAATAGACATAACACAGGATTCAAGCAAAAGACGAATAAACTTAACACAGCCCCGGACACGTTTACTGATGTAAAGATTTTAATGGAGACTGTATTTTCACGTTTTAATGGTTGTTAATTACAGACGGAAAATCACTTGCACTCTTAATATAAGTTAATGCTAAGGCATAGAGAGGAAAATTAATGATTTACAAATGCTAATTAACACAGTTTAATTAGATATAATTTAATGAATGAGCTTCAATTATCAAATTATAAAAAAAATCAAAATTAAAAAACAAAATATAAATGGAAAAAAATCAAGACAGCTTTCGGGTGTGTGGCCATATGTATCAAAGAAAATATTCCAAACTGCCAAAAAATTAATTAATATGACATTGAGAAAATCATCATTTCAGCCCCTATTAATAATACATCCACAATAATCGGCTCCATCTGTTTATTCTGCCAAACTGTAGTTTTATTCAAATCGAACTGAAAGAAGTTATAAATTTTAGAACAAAATTTATATACTTGCGAGATGTGCTAAAAATATTAAATGGAGATGAAAAATAAAAATGTCATGTGGCAAATTAAGTGACAAAAAATCAGAGATTTATTGTTTTAACATATAAAACCCTTAAGTTTTTAATACTTTTGGCAACCAACTGTATACTTGAATTGATATATATTAGTTAGCGGTTTTCGAAATAAAAATGTCATGTGGCAAATTAAGTGACGAATAATCAGAGATTTATTGTTTTAACATTATAACCCTTAAGTTTTTAATACTTTTGGCACCAACTGTATACTTGAATTGATAAATATTAGTTAGCGGTTTTCGAAATAAAAATGTCATGTGGCAAATTAAGTGACGAATAATCAGAGATTTATTGTTTTAACATTATAACCCTTAAGTTTTTAATACTTTTGGCACCAACTGTATACTTGAATTGATATATATTAGTTAGCGGTTTTCGTAACTGTAAAATTAGAAATTTCTGAATTGAAAAAAACCTGCACAACAGATTATAAGATATAAACAATATTTTAATGTCAATTAATAATTAATAATGTTAATTAATAATGGAAGTGTTATTTTCTTCTCACAAATTAATGAGAAACTTGTTCTTAAGTAAATCCTTCTTACTTCCAATCTTTCTTTATAAGGTTCCTCTAGTGACATAAAACGGCACGCAATTCCTGTAGCCAACTGCATAATAGCTTCTGCGATGAACTTAAGTCTGAATGGAGGTAAGGTGTTCATTTATCCGATAATTCCGTTAACGTGAGTCCAAATCAATTCGCTCGCAGTGTACTTACTCTGATAAGATGGCGGACGATCAACGTTATGACCCACCTCTTCAGAAATGAGCTGAATTGTGTATATTGAAGACTTGGGTTTGTTTATTTTCAGCATCTCGAGTAATTCAGTTTTTAATCGGTGCTGCAGCGTAAACTATGCATTAAAAGCAAATTGATAATATCTCCTTTTCAGTTAGCACTCGATGACGTATTGGGCGTTGTCAGTAATATTTAAACCATGAAATGCAATGCGTAGCATCCTTATTCTTGTGGTAATCGCATGTCTTCTTATAATTAAATTCCCACAATACAACTTCCATAAACTCACGAACAGAATATGCATGACACACGATGGTACGACCTTCCTGTTAGTGTACGTGAAGTTGAGGATGTAGTGTCGTCGGTTCATATTTTAGAGGCACTTTGATTGACGTTTTTCCATATTTCGTCAGTAAAAATGACGTTATCAATATCAACTGTGATGATTTTCCTTAGAAGTTTACAAAGCCATAAGACAAAGAAATTGAATTTTTTTAGGCCACTCTACTGCTTGTATAAAAAATCATTTCTCAATGAGAGCTGACGTTGAAGTTATCTCCGCATTGACATTGTTTCTTTCTTTCTTTCTTTCTTAAGAAATACCATAAGTCAATCATTTGTTGGAATTTCTCTTCGAGAATAATTTTGATATATATGATCGCGTATGACCCAATGGTCAAGACTGTCTTTGATTGGAGTGTCAGGTTTCCTGGGTTTCTCAGTTAATTTCTTTCCTTGCAAAACTTCCAATACGTCTCTATTGTTACTTCGGTTACAGTGCACATTTTCACACAACCCGCACTACCTGTTCTTTGTGTTACTTGCGTAAAGATAAACTACCATTGTTCTCAAGATCTTTTTTCAAAATCATCTCTAATGTTAAGAATTGTTTCTCTGATTTGCGAATTGTTAGCCTTCCGACTCGTTCGCTTCATTATTAAGATTAAAATTCACAGATAACACCACACTGTAGTAATACTGCAACTCTTTCGTCCACTACACAAGTCCATACTGACTTGACAACACCGTTTTCATTTTTGTAAACCATGTACAAAGATCTCGCCAAAAATCGGATAGGTAAGTCATGCTCGTTATTATAAGTCCCACTGTAGCACAAAAGAGCTGGCAGGTTGTAGCAAACCATGAAAGAGATCCGTAGCACAAGAGTAGACTAATAGAATACTGTAACATTCTCTGTAAATAATTCACATGTTTGTGACTCGTAATACAAGACGACGACCATTGTTAGTGAAACAACTAGTCAGCGGAAAGACATCTGTCGTATGTTTAGTTATCGGTTTTTACAGCACTCTATTGCAAATACTTATATATCTTGATGCTTTCTGCTATTGCTTATCGCTTACTCTTTACACTTTTTTGCTTCCTTCTTCTGCTTCTGTCACTACTTACTAATAATAATATTTATTATTATTATTATTACTCTTGAATTTTTTTATTTGCAGAGTTTGAGAAATGTAGAAATTCAAGTTAAGGAATAAGATTGAAAAAAGAAAAGAAGAAAAGTTTAGTGTTAATACTGCTAGTACTCGTACTACCATTACTACTACAATCGATACTTCTTTTGCTTACAATATTAACAGTAATAAAAAATAATAAACGATACGATATCTACTTCCGCATCGCGAGGTTAAACAAATGATAAAATATAAGAGAAGTAGGAAAAAAATAGAAGACAGAAGAAAGTACAACTTGATAAGTTATTGTTAATATTAATAAAATAATAGTCATAATAATAATCATAATAATAACAATAATAATAATAAAAGTAAAAATAGTAATAACAGTTATATTGGTAATAATAATAATAATAATAATAATAATAATAACAATAATAATAGTTGTACACATCTATACCACAGTATTGATTTGTATTCTATTTAATGAGTAATCAGTCCGGCAATGTTCGTGAGAGTTAAATTGCTCTTTGTATACACTTCCCTGTGCTGAAATAAATTGTGGAAATCAGATTTTGGAGACGACGTATGTATTGTTAATAAGAATTTAACACTTAACACACAAGTTCAACACTACCAGCACTAGAGAAGGAAATCAGCAATAAGGGTGAGAGAAGCGATATTATTACCACATAGCATAACAAGATTGACTAGATTATAGTTCTTATCTGTGCTTGACACATGTGAATGTGAAGCTCTAACACCTGAGCGTGCTACGACTGTCGCGACATGGAGTAGAGCACCAGAATCTCAAGTACAAACAATATATGCGATATCCATGATACATAATTTCTAAATATTTTTAACTAATTACTTTTGATTTTCAGGGATTAACTACTCAGTAATATATATCATATTAAATGGAGTACAAGTGTACTTGTGTATTAAGAATTTACAAGGAACAAGATGAATCATTAATCAGGTTATTTCAAGAAGAAGTTCCATCGTTAATTAAAGGTAAGTAGTGACCCTCTGCTCTTTCTGCTACAATTCAAACTATATATCATATCAAATAAGTTTACTTTTATTTCATAATTCTCTGCCTGGCTCCAAGTTGGCGAGAGCAATAATCCTAAAATCACGACACTAATTGTCCAATCTAAAATATATTTTGTTTTTAATCAGAAATGAACTAAGAACAGGAAATGGAAATATCAAATGAGACGGAAGGTGACATAAATAGTTCAAATAGTCCGACAACGATATTGATTAAGTTATTATACATAATGATACTAATTCCAGAAATATTGGTGAAAAGACAAAAATAAATACAATTAATGAAGAGGGTTATGAACTCCCAAAACAGAAGCAAAAGTAAATAATCAAATCGATGTCTCTCCCACACTTATCACAAATAGATTAGACACTCTATCAAGTAACGTGAATCTGTAAATGTAAAGAGAATTACGAATACAAATACTCAATTCACTTCTCAGGCTACGAATCCAAAAACATCGCATAAATCTGTACCATCCTTTGTAAGAATAGTACAAACTATTGATTCGATTGGATTCACAAACGATAGCAAGAAATATTGGGAAAAGAATATCTCAAAATCCGGTGTGAAAATGAAAACTAAGCATTTAGAACATTTTAACCCTTCAGAGTAGAGGTGATAGCAAATTACTCAACTAAGGAGGTGGGTTGCTAAAAACACCCAGAAACAATTACGTTTATTAAAACAATTGTGACTTCTGAACTACACAGGTTATACAAATATGGTTACTCTATGTAGCTACAACTAGAGTATATGTGTTATAAATGTTCTAGAAATTAAAATAATTGCTGAAGTTATATTGCTGTAAAAATTGTAATATTTCGTCAATTCTTAATTAAGATTGAATTAGTCTGCTGTACCATGCGAATAAATGTAAACACTAACGATGTAGGATACATTGAGCTATAGAGAAACATATTAGAATTAAGGGAATCTCATACTAATACATACAAATAGGAAATTTTATGCTCTTTTTTTTTACTTTGAAAAGTAGATATTCGAATCCTAACAACACGATTTAAGTTTCTGGCCTTATATTAGCAGGTAGTTGGTCGTTAAGAAAGAGGGAAAATTTTACACTACATTCGGATACTGCATAAAACTTTTGCAACCATACTAATGATCTCTTGCAATTCTATGAAGTTGAATATCTTTAGGTTTTGTTCAGTTTTCCTCATAAGACATATTATGTAGATCCTAAAAGAGATGGCAGTGCAAGACTACAACAGCTTTCATTATTTACCCTTAACTACCAGGTATAGGGTCACCTAATTCTAAGAATTTTTAAATACCAAATAAAACATTTACACTGAATTACCTGTCGATACTAGATTGTTAGAAGTATCTTTTCCCTCAAAATTAAGTGGTTAGTTGGGGCACCATTACTCCATGACCTTAAACATCTATTTTTCTTAGTAACGAACAATATACTTGGGGATATAATTACAAAATCATAAGTTACAGACATTAATAAGAAGGTGCTGAAAAATATAAAATTATATTCTTTTTAATAAACGAAAAAATTACATCTTTATTGGTATAGACACACTACCTTCCTACTTAAGAGCTGATAAAATAAAGGAAAAAATTAATTAACCCAGATTTCAATATTGTTCATATCCAATCTATGATGAAATAGGATTTAAAATTCTACTGAAAATATTCCCACCGGATACCAAAGAGAAAGGTACAGTTATTGAATTAATATCACATATGTATCCCGTGCCATATATGAAATAAATTAAATCAACGGTAATAGTTCAAACCGGAAATGCACATCAGCATTCGTCAGCTATATGGATATGAACATTAAATAATAAGAAAAATAGTATGATTTCTTAAACCTTAAAATATCTGACATATTTGTGTCAGTAGAGAAAAATATAGAAGTAGAGATGGCATTTCCCCATGTTATAATTGCCAGACATTTAGTCAGAAGTCAACTTTGGTGTGGCATGAAAATTTCTATTAGATGCTCCGCAAATCATAAAACAATATATGGCACATCTCTGATCCTACAATGTGAAAACTGCGGGAGAAGAAAAATTTGCAAATGACAAGTATTCTCCAACGATTTCCCAGTTTATGTGGTACCTTCAAAATCCAAAACAAAACAACAATAACTAAGGAACATAAAGAGGGAATTTCCAACTTTTAAGCCAGTTTGGAGCACTACAGATGATAATTTAAACGAAAAACAGAATCCTGAAGATACCACTTAACGATATTCTGGATATTTTAAATTTTATTTGATATTTGAATATTGGATAGATAATTTCGGGATTCAAACAAACAACGTTTAAACTTAAAACAGCCCCGAACATATTTACTAACACAAGGATTTTAAAGGAGACTGTCCCTTCACATTTTAATGGCTGTTAATTACAGACGGAAAATCGCTAGCACTTTTAATATATTATACGTTACTGCTATGTCATAGAGAGGAAAATTAATGATGAACAAATGCTAATTAACAAATCTCAAGTAGATATAATTTTTATTACTGAGACTCAGTTGTCAAATTATAAAAATTTCAAAATTAAAAACATATATATATATATATATATAATACATCAGACAGCCATTCGGATGCGTAGCCCTATATATTAAAGGAAATATTCCAAAATGCCATACATATTTTAAAATTAATATGGCATTGAGACAGTCATCATTGAAGTCATTAATAACACACCCACAATTTTCGACTCCATCTATTAATCATCCAAACAATAATATTAATCAAAACCGATCATAAAGAACAAACAAATTTGGAAAAAAAATTATATATTTCCAAGAGATTTTTTACGCTAAAAATACTAAATGGAGGTGCAACAAAATATATGTCATGGGGCAAATTAACTGACGAATAACCAGAGATTTATTGTTTTAACTCCCAAGTCTATAATACCTCAAATATACATTTGGCACCCACTGTATACTTGAATTCGTATATTTTAGTTAGAGGTTTTCATAAATGCGGAAGCAAAATTAGAAATTTCTGTAGTGAAAAAACCTGCACAATAATAGACAATATTTAACGTTAATTAATGATTAATAATGTTAATTAATAATGGAAGTGATTTTTTTCTTCTCTCTAATTATGAGTAACTTGTTCTTCAGTAATTCCTTCTTACTTACAATCTTTCTTTATAAGATTCTCTGGTGATATAAAAGTCACGCAAATTTCTTGTAGTCGACTGTAAGACAGCTACTGCGATCACCTTAAGTCTGAACGGTGGTAAGGTGTTCTTTTATCCGACAATTCCTTTAACGTGTGCCCAAATCAATTCGCTCGCAGTGTACTCACTATGATAAGATGGCTGACGATCAACGTTATGACCCATCTCTTGAGAAATGAGCTGAATTGTGTATATTGGAGACTTGGGTTTGTTTATTTTCAGCATCTCGAGTAATTCAGTTTTTTAATCGGTGCTGCAGCGTACAATATGTTTAAAAGTTATTTGATAAAATCTCCTTTTCAGTTTGCACTCGATGGTGGCTTGTCGATTCCCCTCGAGTTTTTTGGACGTTTTATAGAGCGTTGTCAGAAATATTTAAACCATGAAATATAATTAATAGCACCCATATTCTAGTGGTAATCGCATGTCTTCTTAGAATTAAATTAGGATAATACACCTTCCATATTCTCACGAACAGAAACCGCTTGAACACACGATGCTACGATCTATTTTACCTGTTTGGATACGTAAGTCGAGGTTGAAGTGACGTCCGGCCTAATTTTAGACGAACTATAATTGACGTTTCATGATAATTCGTCTATAAAATGACGTTATGGAAATCCACTGCAATGATTTTCCTTACAAATTTACAAAGCTATAAGACAATGAAATTAACACTTTTCGGCCACTGTACAGCTTGTATAAAAAATCATTTCTCAATGGAGAGCTGACGTTGTAGTTATCTCAGTCTTGAATTGTTTTTTTTTTCTTGAGAAATACCGTAAGTCAATCACTTTTGGAATTTATCTTCGAGAATAATTTTGATATATATGATCGCGTGTGGCCCTATGATCAAGACTGTCTTTGATTGGAGTTTCACGTTTCCTGCTCTTTCCAGGGCTTCTCAGTTAATGTTCTTCCTTGCCACACTTCCCATACGTCTCTGTTGTTACTTCGGGTACCATGCACGTTTTTCACATAACGCCTACCAGCTGTTCTTTGTATCGCTTGCCTAAAGGACAATAAACTACCATTGTTCTCAAAATCTTTTTCAAAATCATCTCTAATGTTAATAATTGTCCCTCTGGTTTGTGAATTTTTAGGTTTCCGACTCGTTCGCTTCAATATGATGCTTAAAATTCACAGATAACACCACACTGTAGTAATACTGCAACTCTTTCGTCCACCACACAAGTCCATACTGACTAGGCAACGCCGTTTTGTTTTTGTAAACCATGTGCAGCAATCTCGCCAAAAATCGGATATATAAAGTCATGGCGGTTATTATAACGGTTTCACTGTAGCAACAAGGAGCTGGCAACTAGTAGCAACTATTATGTCCACCACACAAGTCCATACTGACTTGACAACAACGTTTTGTTTTGTAAATCATGTGCAACGATCTCTTCAAAAATCGGATAGATAAGGCCATGCCGGTTGCTTCACGTAGCAGCAAAGAGCTGGCAGCTAGTAGCATACCATGAGAGATCCGTAGAACAAGTGTAGACCTGGTAATACCGAAACATTCTCTGCAAATAATTCATATGTCTGTGAGACGACGACCACTGTTAATGAAACAACTAGTCAGCGTAACAAAACCTGTCGTATGTTCAGTTATCGGTTTTTACACCACTCTACTGTAAATACTTATGCTTTGTTGATGCTCTGAGCTATTGTTTTTCGCTTACTCTGTACTTTCTTTTCCTTCTTCTCTTTCTTTCACTACTTACTAATAATAATATTTATTATTATTATTACTGTGTATTTTTTTCATTTTCAGAGATTGAGAAAATGTAGAAATTGAAATCAAGAAATAAGATTGAAAATAGGAAAGAACAAAAGGTTAGTGTTAGTACTGCTAAAACTTTTACTACTGTTACTACTATTACCATGTCCACCGCTGTGGTCTCGAGGTAGCTTGTTGCCATGTCACGCAGCGGGCCCGGGTTCGATTCCCGGTCGGGGCAGTTTTTCTGGATGAGGTATTTATCGGGGTTCTTCCTCACCTGTAATTCAAATATGCGAAAACTTTAAGGCCCAAACGGTCACCTAAATCATATGGCATCATCATCACCATCCTTATCATTATCATGATCGATATCATCATCATCGTCCTTCACCGGTGTGCAAAGCAACGGGAAGTTACCACAGCTACAATGCCCTAACAAAGCTGCAAAGCATAGCATGAAAATGCTATGATTGCAGTGAAAAGCCTGCCTTCGGGCAGAATTACTATGGATGGATGACTACTATTACCCATATTTGTATTGCTAATAATGAAAAAACGGTAATAAAAATAATAAAACATATAATATCTACATCCGCTTCGGGAGGCTAAACAAATGATTAGATGTGAAACAAATAGTGAGAAATAGAAAACGGAAGAAGAAACAACTATATTAGGTGTTGGCAATACTACCAAATATAATAATAATAAAATAATAATAATAATAATAATAATATAGAAATAGCAATAATAATAATAGTAATAACAACAATAATAATAGTAAAATAGTAATAATATTTATATCAGTAATAATGATAGCATATAATAAATAATAATAATATTAATAATAATAATAATAATAAAATAATAATAATAATAATAATGAAAATATATAAAACTATTATTCTACCAGTTATATTATATGGATGCGAAACATGGACTTTTACTTTAAGGGAGGAAAGGAGATTACGAGTATTTGAGAATAAAGTTCTGAGGAACATTTTTGGACCAAAGAGAGATGAACAGACTGGTGAATGGAGACGACTACATAACAATGAACTACATGGTATTTATAGGAAGCCAGATATAATAAGAAGAGTTAAGTCTCGTAGACTACGATGGGCAGGACATGTTGCGCGTATGGGGAACTTCTTGTAGGAAAGCCAGAAGGAAAAACGCCCAATTGGTAGACCAAGAATGAGGTGGGAGAACAACATTAACTATGATTTGAGGGAAGTAGATTATACAGGGAATGATTGGACAGCATTAGCTCAGGATAGGGATATATGGAGAAATTATGTCCGCGCGGCCATGAACCTACGGGTTCGATAGTGCCAGTGAGTAAGTAAGTATAATAATAATAGTTGTACACATCTACATCACAGTACCGATTTGTATTCCCTTTTATGAGTAGTGTGTCCGGCAATATTCATGAGAATTAAATTGCTCTTTGTATTCCCTTCCCTGTTCGAAAGGAAATGGTGGATATCTGATCTATAGAGACGACGTATATATTCCATATACTAATTTACATTTATAAGATAAGTTAATACCATCACTGGAAAATTGAAACCAGCAATAAGGATGTTAGAGCCGATATTATTATCACAAAATATTGTCTAGATTGTAGACTTTCTCTGTGCTTGACACATGTGACTGTGAGGCTTTAACACCTGGGCCTGTTGTTTCTGTTGCGCCATGGAGTAGAGTACCAGAATCTCAATTACAAACAACATATCCAATATCCATGATAAATAATTTCTAAATATTCTTAATTACTTTACTTTTGTTTTCAGGGATTAACAACTCAGAAAATACATGATATTAATTCAAGTTCAAGTATACTTGTAAATTAATAATTTACAAAAACAAGATGAATCATTAATCAGGTTATTCGAAGGACTTCCGTCGTTAATTAAAAGTAAGTAGTGACCCTCTTCTGCTTCTGCTACAACTGAAACTATATATCACATCAAATAAATTTAATTTTAATTCATAATTCTCTGGCTGTCTCCAAGTTAGCGAGAGCATTAAACCTAAAATCGCGACACTATCGTCCAATCCAAAATATCTTTTTATTTTAACAGAAACAAACTTAAAAAAAGGATAATGGAAATAACAAAGGAGACGTAAGGTTACATAAATAGTTCAGATAGTCCTTCAGCGAAATTGATGGAGTCATTATACATGATGATACTATTTCTAGAAATATTGGAGAAAACGAAAAATAAATACAATTAATGAAGATATTGATGAATTCCGAAAAAAAACATGCAAAAGCAGATAATGCAAACGACATCTCTCCCACACTTTTTATCACAAATATATTAGGTACTCTATCAAATAATGTGAATCTGTAAATGTAAATACAATTTGGAATACAAATACACAATCCATTTCTAATCCTACGAATCCAAAAAACATCGCATACAACTATAACGCCCTCTGTAAGAATAGTACACAAAATTGATTTCATTACATTCACAAATGATGCCAAGAAATATTCCAGAAAGCATATCTCAAAATCCGGTGTGAAAATAAAAAGCAAACATTTATATTATTTTTCTCTTGAGAGGGGAGGTCATAGAAACTTACTCAACTGAGGAGGTGGGGTGCTAACAACACCCAGATACAATTATGTTCATTAAAAAACTGTCATTTCTAAACTGCACAGATTATACAAATATGGTTATTCTTTGTACCTACAACTAGAGTACCTTTGATATAAATATTCTAGAAAATAAAATAATTGCTAAAATTATAGTGTTGCAAAAATTTTGTAATATTTCGTAAATTGTTAATTAATAATAATAGGAAATGCGCACAATGTGCATTGTTCTTTACAGTTATTGACACACCTGTATCAGAGTTTCTTGTCTGCCTGAGCAGACCAATTCGTCATACTTCTCGCACCTTTGTTCACAATATTTACATATACACTCATCACACGGTTCGTGGAAGTTTATAGTTTTGCATAATTTATGGTGGAAACCATGTACATGAGATAAACTAAAACATAGGTAATAGTTCAAACCGGAATTCGACAACAGCATTCTTCACCTATATGGATATCAAGATTAAAAAAACAAAAGTAATATTGGTTTCTTAAACCTTAACACATATGGCATATTCATATCAGTATTGAAGAATATAGTGGGGGCGATTGCATTCCCCACGTTATTATTGCCAGAACTTTAGTCAGAATGCAACTTGGTATAAGGCATAAGCAAATCCTACGAGATGTGCCACATATAATAAAAAAACTTATGGCACAACTTAGACCCTAAATTGTGGGAACTGTGGGGGGAGGATAATTTGCAAACGAGAAATTTTCTCCATCTCCTTTCTAATTTATGTCGAACCAAAAACAAATTCAAATAAATAACAAACTGAAGAGGTAATTTCTAACTTTCAAACCACTTTGGAATAGTAGAGACGATGACAGAAATGAAAAAAAAAAACAGAATCCTGAAGATAACACGTATGTTATTTTGTATATTTTAAACTTTGTTAAATATTTAAATATCGGATAGATGATGTCGGGATTCAAATAAACGACGTTCAAACATAACACAGCCCCGGACACATTTACTGACATAAGGATTTTAACGGAGTCTGTCTCTTCATATTTTTATGGCCGATAATTACAGACGGATATCACTAGCATTCTTAATATATTATACGTTAATGCGAAGGGCATAGAGAGAAAAATTACTTATTTTCAATTGCTAATGAACACATTCGAATTAGATATAAATTTAATTAATGAGATTCAATTGTCAAATTATAAAAAACAAGAATCAAAGCCACAAAATATATACAAATTAATCGTACAACCTTTCGGGTGTGTGGCACTATGTATCAAAGAATTTTTTTCATAACTGTCATAAAAATCTGATAATTAATGTGACATTGGGACTGTTATCATTGAAGTCCTTATTAATAACACACCCACAATTATCGGCTCTGTTTTTATTCTCCCAAACAATAATATTAATCATGCTTAATTAAAAAAATTAATAAATTTGGAACAACATTTCAATATCTGCTAAAAATACTAAGTGGACATGTAACAAAACAAATGTCATGTGGCAAATTAATTGACGAGTATACAGAGATTTGTAGTTTTAACATTTGAACCCCTAAGTTTTTAATACTTTGTAAATAGCTTTTACACCCACTGGGTACTTGAATTGATATATTTTAGTTAGCAGTTTTCGTAAATGTATGTTTTTTGAATATTTTAAATTCTATTAAATATTTAAATATTGAATAGATAGTGTCGGGATTTAAGGAAACGACGTTTAAACTAGAAACAGTCCCCGGTACATTTACTCATATATTGATTTTAATGCAGATTGTTTTTTCACATTTTAATGGCTGTTAATTAAAGACATAAAATCACTAGCACTCTTAATATATTATACTTCAATGCTAAGGGCATAGAGAGGAAAATTAATGGTTTACAATTGTTAATTAACAGAAAAGAACTAGATATCATTTTTATTAATGTGAATCAATTCTAATTTTATAAAAATTCAAAATTTAAACATCAATATATATATATATATATATAAAATAAATCAGACAGCCTTTCGGCTGTGTATCCTTATGTATCAAATAATGCATTCCAAACTGCCATAAAAATTTCATATTTATTATGACATTGAGACGGTCATAAATTAAGTCCCTATTAATAATACACCCCCAATTATCGACTCCATTTATTATTCTCTAAACAGTAATATTAATCAGGCCGAACTTAAAAAACTAATTAATGAGTCGAACAAAATTTATATATTTGATAAAAATATTAAATGGAGATGTAACAATACAAAAGTCATGGGACAAATTAATTGACGCTAATCAGATTTTTAATGTTTTAACATTGTAACCCACAAGTTCTTAATACTTTATAAATATTTTTCGCAACCACACTTTAGTTAGCGGTTTTCATAAATGTAGAAGCATTTTTTAAGAAAAGTGAAGTGAATAAAACCTCCACTATATATTATAAGATATAATCAATATTTTTATGTTAATTAATGATTAATAATGGAAGTGTTATTTTCTTCTCGCAAATTAATGAGAAACTTGTTCTTCAGTAATTCCTCCTTACTTGAAATCTTCCTTAAGGTTCTCTGGTGACATAAAACGTCAGACATATTTCCTGTACTCAGTTGTAAGACAATTACTGCGATCACCTTAAGTCTGCATGGCTGTAAAATATTCTTTTATTCGATAATTCCTTTAACTTGAGCCCAAATCAATTCGCTTGCAGTGTACTTACTATGATAAGGGGGCAGACGATCACTGTTAAGCACCTCCTCAGGAGCAATTAGTTCAATAGTGTATACTGGAGACTTGGGTTTGTTCATTTTTAGAAACTCAAGTAATTCAGTTTTTAAATCGGTGCTGCTGCATACATTACGCCTTAAAAACGAATTGATATCTCCTTTCCAGTTTGCACTCGACGGTGACTTGTCGATTTCCATGGATTGGTATTGGTCGTTGTCAGTAATATTTAAACAATGAAATGTAATGCGTAGCATCCATATTCTTGCGGTAATCTCGTGTCTTCTTAGAATTAAATTAGGATAATACACCTTCCACAATCTCAAGAACAGAACCCACATGACACACGATGACACGGCCTATTTTACATGTTTGTATACGTTAAATTGATGTTGTTGTGTCATCGGAACATATTTTAGAGGCTCCAAGATTTACGTTTTGCCATATTTCGCCAGTAAAAATGACGTTATCAATATCCACTCTAATGAGTTTCCTTCAAAATTTACAAAGCCTTAAGACAATGAAATTAACACTTTTCAGTCACTATATTTCCTGTATTAAAATTAATTTCCCAATGGAGAGCTTACATTGAAGTAATCTCAGCCTTGAACAGTTTATTTGTTTCTTTCCTAAGGAATACTGCAAGCCAATCGCTTGTTGGAATTTCTCGTCAAGAATAATTTTGATATATATGTTCGCGTATAAACCTACATTAAAGACTGTCTATGATTGGATTTTCCTGTTTCCTGCTCTTTCTTGGGCTTCTAAGTTAATTTCCTTCCTTGCCACACTGTCCATACTGTGACTCATAAACAAGACGAGGACCACTGTTACTAAAACAACTAGCCAGCGGAACTAAACCTGTCGTATAAGTTATCGGATTTTACACCACTCTACGCTAAATACTTATGCTTGTTGATGCTCTCAGCTATTGTTTATCGCTTACTCTTTATTGTATTTTCTTCCTTCTTCTACTTCTGTCACTACTTACTAATAATAATATTTATTATTATTATTACGGTTGTATTTTTTTCATTTTCAGAGATTGAGAAATGTAGAAATTGGATCCAAGTAATAGGAGAGAAAAATAGAAAAGAAGAAAAGGTTAGTGTTAATACTGCTAATACTCTTGCTACTGTTACTACTACTACCAATACTTCTAATGCTAACAATAATAATAATAATAATAATACCGGCAATGAAAAATAATAAAAAATAATACCTACTTCTGCTTAGCGAGAGTAAACAAATGATCAAATATGAGACAAATATCGAGAATTTCGAAGGCAGTGGAAGAAACAACTAGATCACGTGTTGGTAATAGTAACAAAATAATATAAATATTCATAATAATACTAAAAATTGTAATAATAGTTATATCAGTAATAATGAAAGCAATATAATAATGATAGCAATATAATAATAATAATAATAATAATAATAATAATAATAATAATATAATATGTACCCATATGTATTCACATTTCTTGAGTAGAGAGTGCGGCAATATTCGTGAGAGTTAAATTGCTCTATGTATACTCTTCCCTGTTCTAAACGAAATGGTGGATATCAGATCTATAGACTGGACGTATATATTACTTATAGTAATTTAACTTTTATAAGATGAGTTAAACAGTATCATCAATAGGAAATGGAAACCAGACATAAGGTTGTTAGAACCAATATAATTATCACATAATATTGTCTAGATTATAAATCTTTTCTATGCTTGACACATGTGAATGTCAGGGTTTAACATCTGGGCCTGCTGTTTCTGTCGCGCCATGGAGTAGAGTACCAGAGTCTCAAGTACAAGCAACATATCCAATGTCCATGAAAAATAATTTCTACATATTTTAATTACTTTACTTTTGTTTTTCAGGGATTAACTACTCAGGAATAAATTACATTAACTGAAGTTCAAGTACACTTGTGAATCAAGAATTTACAAGAAACAAGATGAATCATTAAACAGGTTATTCGAAGAAATTTCATAGTTAATTAAACGTAAGTAGTGACCCTCTTTCGTTCAGCTACAACTGAAACTATATATCATATCAAATAAGTTTAATTTTAATTCTTAATTCTCTGGCTGTCTCCAAGTTGGCGAGAGCATTACATCTAAAGTCGCGACACTATCGTTTAATCTGAAATATGTATTGTTTTTAATCAGAAACGAACTAAAAATAAAGAAAACGGAAATATGAAAGGAGACGGAAGACGGTAGAAATAGTTTAGATTGCCCAAACAACGAAATTGATGGACTTATTATACAAGATGACAATAATTGTAGAAATATTGGTGAAAAGACAAAAAATACGCAAAAGCAAATAATGCAAACGATATCTCTCCCTCACTTCTTATTACAAATAGATTAAGCACCCTATCAAATATTGTGAATCTGTAAATGTAAATACAATTGTGAATACAAATACTCAATCCACTTCAGACCTACGAATCCAAAACATCGCATACATTTATAAAATCCTCTGTAAGAATAGTACAAAAAATTTGATTTCATTTGATTCACAAACGATGTCAAGAAATATTTGAGAAAGCGTATCTCAAAATCCATAGTGAAAATAAAAACCAAACATTTATATTATTTTACCCTTCAGAGGGGAGGTAATAGCAAGTTACTCAACTGAGGTGGTGGGGTGCTAACAACACCGAGAAACAATTACGTTCATTAAAACAACTGCTACTTCCAAACTGCACAGATTATACAAATATGGTTATTCTATGTACCTACAACCAGTGTATCTGTGATATAAAATGTTCAAGAAATTACAATATTTCCTAAGAATTATAAAGTTGTAAAAATTTTAAGTATTTTATCAATTCTTAATTAAGATTCAATTAGTCTGCTGTACCATGCAAATTAATGTATACACTAATAATGTAGGATACACCAAGCTATTGAAAAAACATATGAATAAAGGAAATTTCATATTAATACATAGTAATAGGAAATTTCAGGCATTTGTTTTTTTTTTACTATCAAAATTAAATCTCGAATCGTAACCCGATTTATATGTTTCTAGAATTAGTAGGTAGTTAGTCGTTAATAAAGAGGGAAAATTTTACACTTCATTCCGATTCTGCGTACTAAATTATGCAAACAAAATTACACTTATAATAATAGTCTCCTGAAATTCTGTAAAGCACAATTTTTTTAGAATTTGTTAGTTCTCTCAATAGACATATTATGAAAACATCTAAAAAATATGACAGTTTATGCCTAAAATAACTTTAATTATTAACCTTGCCTATCAGATATAGAGCTAATTAATTCTAAGAATTTGTTAATACTAATAAAAATTTTACACTGAAATACCTGCAAAAAATTGGTTTGTTAGGAGTATTGTTCTATGAAAATTAAGTGGTTATTTGGGGCACCATTACTCCATCACTTTTATTTTTCTTTGAAAAAAATAAAAATTTATTTTTATTTGAAAAACAAAATATTTTTGCGGATATAATTAGAAAATCATAAATTATAGACATTAATTAGAAGGTACTGAAAAATATAAAAACAATATTCGTTTTAATAAAAATGATAGTTTCAACTTAGGGTGGTATAGACACACCACCTCCCTACTTAAGGGCTAATGAAATGAAGGAAAAACTAAATAAGCACTGAATTCAATATGTTACGTATCCAATCTACATTGACATACAATTTAAAATACAACTGAAAGTACTCCTACCGGATACCGAATGTGAAAATATAATTATTGAATCAATATCACAGATGTATCGTGTGTCATACGTGAGATAAATTAAAACAACGGTAATAGTTCAACCCGGAAATAGACAACAGCATTCGTCACTTAAATGGATATCAACATAAAAATAGTAATATTGGTTTCGTAAACTTAACATATCTGGCATATTCATGTGAGTAGAGATGAATATAGAGGGATTGATGGTATTCCCGCATGTTATAATTACCAGATATTTAGTCAGAAAGCAACTTGGTACAGGGTATAAGCAACTCTACCAGGTGTGCCGAAAAACATAACAAAAGGTAATGCACATTTCTGACCGTAATTATGGGAACAGTGGGGAGAGAATAATTTGCAAATGAAAAATATTCTCCATCCCCTTCCTAATTTTTGTCGAACCTTCAAATTCGAAAGAGAAATTCCTATACCTAACATAAATTGAAGAGGGAATTTCTAACTTGAAACCCACTTTGGAGTAGTAGAGATGATAATAGAAAGGAAAAACAGAATCCTGAAGATAACACTTATGATATTTTGGATATTTTAAATTTTATTAAATATTTGAATATTTATAGATAGTGTCGGGATTCACAAACGACGTTTAAACTCAACACAAGCCCGGGCACATTTACTGACATAAGGATTTTAATGGAGAGGTCTTTTCACATTTTAATGGCTGTTAATTACAGACGGAAAAATCACTAGAACTCTTAATATAATATACGTTAATTATAAGTACATAGAAAGGAAAATTAACCATTTTCAATAGAAAATTAACAGAATTGAATTAGATATAATTTAATTAATGAGACTCAATTGTCAAATTATTAAAAAATCAAATTTAAAAGCAAGAAAATATATATAAAATAACGAGAAAGCCTTTCGGGTGTGTGGCCATATATATCAAAGAAAATATTCCAAAGTGCCATAAAAATATATGAATTAATATGACATTGAGACAATCATCATTGAAGTCCCTATTAATAATACACCGACAATTATCGGCTCCATTTATTATTCTCCCAAACAATAATATTAATTAATCCGAAAATAAAGAACTAATAAGTTTGGAACAAAATTTATATATTTGCTAAAAATACTAAATGGAGTTGTAAGAAAACAAATGTCAGGGGGAAAAATTAATTGACGAATAATCAGATGTGCATTTTTTAAACATTTCAATCCGTACGTTTTTAATTGTTGTAAATACTTATGGTACCCACTGTATTCTATAATTCGTATGTTATAGTTTGCGGTTTTCGTAAATGCAGAAACAAAATTAGAAATTTCTGAAGTGAAAACCCTGTACAATAGATTATAATATATGAACAAAATGTTAACGTTAATTAATGATTAATAATGTCAATTATTAATGGAAGTGTTATTTTCTTGTAACAAATTAATGAGAAACTTGTTCTTCAGTAATTCTTTATTACTTCCAATATTTCTTTATAAGGTTTTCTGGTGACGTAAAACGTAACACGCATTTCCTGTAGTCAATTGTAAGACAGCTACTGCGATCACCTTAAGTCTGATGGTGGTAAGGTGTTTTCTTATACAACAATTCCTGTAGTTTGGGCACAAATCAATTCGCTCGCAGTGTACTTGCTAAGATAAGATGGCAGACGGTCTACGTTATGTCCCACCTCATGAGCAATGAGACCAGTTGTGTATATTGGGGACTTGGGTTTCTTTATTTTGAGCAACTCGAAGTTTTTTAATCGATGCTGCAGGGTACAATATGTTTAAAAGGTATTTGATAAAATCTCTTCTTAGTTTGCACTCGATGGTGGTTTTTCGATTTGCGTGGAGGTTTATAGGGCGTTCTCAGAAATATTTAAATAACGAAATATAATGCATAGCATTCATATTATTGTGGTAATTGCATGTCTTCTTAGAATTAAATTCCCATAATGCACCTTCCATAATCTCACGAACAGAACCCGCATGATACGCGATGGTACGACCTATTTTACTGTTTGTATACGTAAAGTTGAGATTGTAGTGTCGTCAGGCCATATTTTAGAGCCACTATGATTGACGTTTCCCCACATTTCGTCTGTAAATTCTACGTTATCGAAATCCACTGTAATGATTTTGTTAGAAATTTACAAAGCCATAACACAATAACTTTAACATTTTTCGGTCACTGTACTGCTTGTATAAAAAATCATTTCTCAATGGAGAGCTGATGATGAAGTTATCTCAGCCTTGATTTTTTTTTCTTTCTTAAGAAATGCCGTAAGTCAATCACTTGTTGGAATTTCTCTTCGAGAATAATTTTGATATATGTGATCGCGTATGACGCAATGGTCAAGAATGTCTTTGATTGGAGTTTCACGTTTCCTGGGCTTCTCAGTTAACTTCCTTCCTTGCCACACGTTACTTCGGTTACCGCGCACTTTTTCACACAACGCGCATCAGCTCTTCTTTGTATCACTTGCGTAAAGTTAAACTACCATTATTCCCAAGATCTTTTTCAAAATCATCTCTCATGTTAAGCATAGTTTCTCTAGTTTGCGAATTGTTAGCTTTCCGACTCGTTCGCTTTAATACGATGCTTAAAATTCACAGATCACATCACCCTGAAGTGATACTGCAACCGTTTCTTCCACCACACAAGCCCTTGTTAACTAGACAACACCGTATTGTTTTGTGCACCATGTACAGCAATCTTGCCAAAAATCGGATAGGTAAGGTCATGACGTTTATTATAACCGTTCCACTGTAGCAACAACGAGCTGCAGGTTGTAGCAAATCATGTGCACCAATCTCACAAAAAATCGGATAGATAAAGTCATGTAGCAACAAGGAGCTGGCAGATATTATGAACTGTTTTGTCCACCACAGAAGTCCATACTGACTTGACTACACCGTTTTGTTTTGTAAACCATGTGCAACGAACTCGCCAAAATTCGGATAGTTAAGGCCATTCATGTTGCTCCACTGTAGCAGCAAGGAGCTGGCAGATATTATGAACTGTTTTGTCCACCACATAAGTCCATACTGACTTGACTACGATCTCGCAAAAAATCGGATAGTTAAGGCCATTCATGTTGCTCCACTGTAGCAGCAAGGAGCTGGCAGATATTATGAATTGTTTTGTCCACCACAGAAGTCCATACCGACTTGACTACACCGTTTTGTTTTGTAAACCATGTGCAACGATCTCGCAAAAAATCGGATAGTTAAGGCCATTCATGTTGCTCCACTGTAGCAGCAAGGAGCTGGCAGCTAGTAGCAAACCATGAGAGATCCGTAGACAAGTGTAGACCTGGTAATACCGAAACATTCTCTGTAAATAATGCATATGTCTGTGAGACGACCACCACTCTTGGTGAAACAACTAGTCAGCGTAACGAAACCTGTCGTATGATTATTTATCGATTTTTACACCACTCTACTGTAAATACTTATGTTATTGATGCTCTCTGCTATTGCTTATCGCTTACTCTTTACTTATTTTTCCTTCTTCTGCTTCTGTCACTACTTACTAATAATAATATTTATTATTATTATTACTGTTTTATTATTTTCATTTTCAGAGATTGAGGAAATGTAGATTTTGACATCAAGTAATAAGAGAGAAAATAGAAAAGAAGAAAAGGTTAGTGCAGATAAAGCTAATACTCGTACTACTGTTACTATTACTACCAATACTTTTATTGCTAATAGTAATAATAACCGTAATAAAAATATAATATCGACTTCCGCTTCACGAGGTTAAACAAATGATAAAATATAAAACAAATATGAATATATAGAAGGCAGGAGAAGGTACAACTAGATCAGGTGTTGTTAATACCACTAAACTAATAATAATAATAATAATAATTTATATACAGAATTTTAATGTTTACACATATTTCCGTGCCTAAAGTTTTATTTTTCTTCTCTACACGTCTCTCTATATACAATCCATATCCTCCAGTTCTCTTGCTCTCATTCCAGTTCTTATTTCCTGCATCCACGAGTTTCGAGGTCTTCCTCTCGTTCTTCTTCCAGGTGTACAAAATAATAATAATATAATATAATAATAATCATAGTCATGTACATAATAATAATAATAATAATAATAATTATTATTATTATTATTTTATTATTATAGTGATTATTGTTATTATTATTATTATTATTATTATTATTATTATTATTATTATTATTATTATTGTAAAATAGTTATATTATTCATAATAGTAATAATAATAATAATAATAAAATAGCAATAATAATAGTTGTACACATCTGTACCATATTATCGATTTGTATTCTCTTTTATGAGTAGTTGCCCGGCTAACTTCGTGACAATTAAATTGCTCTTTGTGTAAAATTCCCTGTTGTATAGGAAATTGTGGAAATAAGATCTACAGTGACAACATATATATTAGTTTTAAGAATTTAACATTTAACAAATACGTTCAACACTACCAGCACTAGAAAAGGAAAACAGCAATAAGGGTGTTAGTACCGATATTATTACCACATAGCATAACGAGATTGACTTGATTATAGTTCGTATCTGTGCTTGACACATGTGAATGTGAAGCTCTAACACCTGAGCGTGCTACGGCTGTCGCGACATGGAGTAGAGCACCAGAATCTCAAGTACAAACAATATATGCGATATCCATGATACATAATTTTTAAATATTTTAAATTACTTTACTTTCCTTTTTCAGGGATTAACTACTCAGTAATATATGTCATATCAATTAGAGTACAAGTCTACTTGTGAATTGAGAAGTTACAAGGATCAAGATTAATCATTAATCAGGTTATTCGAAGAAGAACTTCCATCGTTAATTAAAAGTAAGTAGTGACCCTCTGCTCTTTCTGCTACAACTGAAACTATATATCATATCAAATAAGTTTATTTTTAATTTATAATTTTCTGCCTGTCTCCAAGTTGGCGAGAGCAATAATCTTAAAATCACGACACTATCGTCCAATCTGAAGTATCGTTTTTTAATCAGAAACGAACTGAAAACAAAAATAAGAAAATGGAAATATCAGATAAGACGGAAGGTGACATAAATAGTTCAAATAATCTGACAACAAAATTGATGAAGTTGTTATACATAATGATACTAATCCTAGAAATATTGGTGGAAAGACGAAAATAAATACAATTGATGAAGAGGGTTATGAATTCCCAAAAAATATCCAAAAGCAAATAATGCAAACGATATCTCACCCACACTTCTTATCATAAATAGATTAGGCACTCTATCATATAACATGAATCTGTAAATGTAAAGAGAATTGCGAGTTCAAATACTCAATCGTATTCTCAGCCTATGAATCCGAACACATCGCATACATCTAAACCACACTCTGTAAGAATAGTTCAAAGAATTTATTTTATTGGATTCACTAACGATGCTAAGAAGTATTTGAAAAAGCGTATCTCAACACCCGGTGTGAAAATAAAAACAAGCATCTAGATGATTTTTAACTCTTCAGTGGAGACGTAATAGCATGTTACTCAAGTGAGGAGGTGGTGTGCAAACAACAACCAGAAACAATTACGTTTATTAAAAAACTGTGACTTCTAAACTACACAGTTAATGCAAATATGGTTACTCTATTTACTTACTACTAGAATATTTGTGTTATAAATTTTAAATTTTCTAGAAATGAAAATAAATGCTGACAATGAAATTCTAGTGTTGTAAAAATTTGTAATGTTTGGTAAATACTTAATTAAGATAGAATTAGTATGTAGTACATGTAAATAAATGTAAACATTAACAATGTAGGATACACTAAGCTATAGAGAAACCTATGTTTTATAAAGGAAATCTCATATTAATAAACACAGATAGGAAATATCAGGCAGTTATGTTCAAAATTAAATACAGGAAGCCTAACAGGATTTATATGTTTCTGGCATTAGCAAGTAGTTGGTCCTTGTGAAAGAGGGAAAAATTACCTTTCATTCCGCTCCTGCATACATCATTTTCAACCAATCTGACACGTGTAATAATGATCTACTGAAATTATATAAAATGAAGAATACTTTTAGTTTTATTAGTTCCGAAAAAAATATGGCATAGTAATCCTACAATAATTTTCATTATTTATCCTTGCATACAAGGTATAGCCTTACTTAATTCTAAGAATTTTTAAATACTACATAAACAATTTACACTGAAATGCCCGTGGAAACTGGTTTGTAAGGAATATCGTTCCCTGAAATTTAAGAAGTTAGTTAGGGCACCATTACTCCATCCCCTTTAACATGTTTTTCTCAGAAACGAACAATATTTTTTGTGGATATAATTAAAAAATCATAAATTACAGACATTAATAAGAAGGCACTGAAAAATATAAAAAAATATTATTTTTAATAAAAATGAAAATTTCAACTTAGGGAAGTATAGGCACTCCACGTCCCTACGTAAGGCTTAATAAAATAGAGAAAAAACTGAATAAACACAGAATTTAATATTTTACATATCCAATCTATGACGAAATACAATTTAAAACACTACTGAATATACACTCACCGGATACCGAAAATGAAGATATAATTATTGAACCAATTTCTCAAATGTATCCTGTATCCTACATGAGATAAATTAAAACAACGTAATAGTTCAACCGGATTTATGCAACAGTATTCTTCACCTATACGGATATTAACATTAGAAAATAAAAGTAATATTGGTTTCGTATTTCTTAACATATATGGCATATTCGTGTCAGTAGAGAAGAATATAAAGGGTAAGATGACATTTCCCAATGCCAGAAATTTAGTCAGAAAACAACTTGGTATAAAGGCATAAACGAACTCTATGTGATGTACCATAAATCATAAAACAAGGCATAGCACATCTCAGACCCTAAATAGTGGGGGGAGAATAATTTTCTAAATGACAAATATTCTCCATTCCCTTCCTAATGTATATCGAACCTTCAAACTCCAAAGAAAACATTCCAATGACTAACATAAAATGAAGACGGAATTACCAACTTTAAATCCACTTTGGAATAGTAGAGATGACAATAAAAATGAAAATCAGAATCCTGAATATAATACTTATGATATTTTCGATACTTTACATTTTATTAAATATTTGAATATTGTAGTGTTTGTATAAACAAACAACGATTAAACTTAACACAGCCCCGGACACTTTTACTGACACAAGGAGTTTAATGGAGACTGTCTTCTCACATTTTAATGGCTGTTAATTACAGACGGAAAATAAATTGCACTCTTAATATATTATACGATATTGCTATAGGGATAGAGAGGAAAATTAATGATTTACAATTGCTAATTAACAATTTGGAATTGGATATAATTTAATTAATGAGACTCAATTGTGAAATTATAAATAAAATAAAAAATTAAAAGCAACAAAATATATATAAAATACATCAGACAGCCTTTGGTGTGTGTGGCCCTATGTGAGAAAGAAAGTATTCCCAACTGCCATAAAAATTTGATAATTAATATGACATTAAGACATTCATCATTGAAGCCCCTATTAATAATACACCCACAAATACCGGCTCCATTTATTATTCTCATAAACAATAATATTAATGAAACCGAACTTAAATAACTAATTAATTTGGTAAAAAATTGTATATTTGCTAAAAATACTAAATTGACACGAAACAATACAAATGTAATGGGCCAATTTAATAGACGAAAAATCAGACATGTATAGTTTTAACAATTAAACCACTAAGTTTTTAATACCTTTTTGCACGCACTGTATGCTTGAATTAATATATTTTAGTTTGTGGTTACCGTAAATGTAGAAGCAAAATTGGAAATTTCTGAGGAGAAAAAATCTGCACAATAGATTATAAGATATGAACAGTTTTTAAGTCTGAATGATGGTAAGGTGTTCTTTAATCCGACAATTCTTTTAACTTGAATCCAAATCAATTCGCTCGCAGTGTACTTACTAAGATGAGGTGGCAGACGATCAACGTTATGTCCCACCTCATTAGCAATAATTTCATTTGTGTATATTGGAGACTTGGTTTGTTTATTTTCAGCAACTCGAGTAACTCAGTTTCTTAATCGGTGCTGCAGCGTACATTATGCCTTAAAAACCAATTGATAAGTTCTCCTTTTCAGTTTGCACTCGATGGTGGCTTGTAGATTTCCGTGGAGTGGTATTGGGGGTTCTCAATAATATTTAAGCCATGAAATATAATGCGTAGTATCCATATTCTTGTGGTAATCGCATGTCTTCTTAGAATTAAATTCCCATAGTGCAGCTTCCACAGTCTCACGAACAGAACCCGCACTACACACGACGATACCGCCTACTTTACCTGTTATACGAAAAGTTGAGGATTTAGTATCGTGGATCCATATCTTAGAGGCTATATGATTGACGTTTAACTATATTTCGTCATTAAAAATGGCGTTATCAATATCCACTGTAATGATTTTCCTTCAAAATTTACAAAGCCATAAGAAATGAAAATAACACTTTTCGGCCACTGAATTTCTTGTATTAAAAATTAATTTCTCAATGGAGAGCTGACATTGATGTTATCTCAGCCTTACAAAGTATCCTTCCTACTTTCTTAAGGAATTCCGTAAGTCAATCATATGTTGAAATTTCTCCTCGAGAATAATATTAATATATATGATTGCGTATGACTCTATATTCATAACTGTATATGATTGGATTTTCACGTATCCCGCTCTTTCCTGGGCGTCTTGTTAATTTCCTTCCTTGCCACACTGCCCATACTGTGACTCGCAAACAATACGACGACCACTGTTACTGAAACAACAAGTCAGGGGAACAAAACCTGTCGTGTGATTAGTTAACGGATTTTACACCAGACTACTGTAAATACTTACGCTTGTTGATAATCTCAGCTATTGCTTATCTCTTAATCTTTACTGTTTTTTCTTCCTTCTTCTCCTTCTGTCACTACCTACTAATAATAATATTTATTATTATTATTACTCTTGTATTTTTTTCGTTTTCAGAGATTGAGAAAATGTAGATTTTGAAGTGAGTAGTACGAGTGAAAATAGAAAAGAAGAAAAGGTTAGTGTTAATACTGATAATACTCTTACTAATGTTACTACTACCACCAATATTTATATTGCTAATAATAATAATAATAATAATAATAATAATAATAATAATGAAGATGATGATGATGGTGATGATGATGATGATAACGGTAATAAAAATAATATAAAAATATAATATCTATTTCCGCTTCGCGAGGTTAAACAAATGATCAAATATGAGAGAAATGGAAGAAATATAAGACAGAAGAAAAAACTAGATCAGGTGTTGGTAATACAACTAAAATAATAATAATAATAATAATAATAATAATAATAATAATGACTAATAATTATAGTAAAATAGTATTAATAGTTATATTAATAATAATGATAGCAATATAAAATTAATAATAATAATAGGCCTAATAATAATAAATATAATAGTAATACAAATTGTTGTACACATTTACACTGATGAACCGAATGGTATCCTATTTAATGAATAGTCAGTTCGGCAATGTTCGTGTGAGTTAAATTGCTCTTTGTATACACTTCCCTGTTCTAAAGGAAATGGTGGAAATCAGATCTATAGAAACGACGTATATATTCCTTATAAGAATTTAACATTTCCTAGATAAGTTTAACAGTACCAGCACTAGTAGAAACAAAGCAGCAATTAGGGTGTTAGAATAGATATTATTATCACATAGCACTCTAATATTGACTAGATTATAGATGTTTTCTGTGCTGGACACATGTGAGTGTGAGGCTATAACATCTGGACCTGTTATGTCTGTTGTGATATGGAGTAGAGTACCAAGTAAAAACAACACATGCGATATCCATGGTAAATAATTTCTAAGTATTTTAATCACACTACTTTTGTTTACAGGGATTAACTACTCATAAATATATGATATTATTTGAAGTTCAAGTATACTTGTGAATTATGAATTTACAAGAAAAAAAGATGAATCATTAATCAGGTTATCCGAAGAAGAACTTCCATCGTTAGTTAAAAGTAAGTAGTGACCCTCTGCTTCTTCTGCTATAACTGTAAAATTTACACTATATATCATATCAAATATATGTTTTATTTATACTTTTCTGGTTATCTGCAAGTTGGCGAAAGCAATAAACCTAAAATCCCGACACCATCGTCCAATCTAAAATATCTTTTGTTTTTAATCAGAAATGAACCAAAAAAAAAAGGAAAGAAAACGGAAATATCAAAGGAGAAGTTAGGTTACATAAATATCTCAGATACTTCCACAACGAAATTGATGGATTTATTATACATGACGATGCTAATTTTAGAAATATTGCAGAAAATAAAAAAATAAATACCATTAATGAAGAGTTTTATGAACTCCGAAAATATATGCAAAAGTAAACGATGCCCCTCCCACACTTCTTATCACAAGCATATTAGGCAACATATCAAATAACGTTAATCTGTAAACGTAAATACAGTCGCGAATACAAATACCTAAACCACTTTTGAACCAACGAATCCAAAATCATCGCATACATTTAAACCACCTTCTGTAAGAATAGAACAAAAATGTTATTTCTTTGGATTCACAAACGATGCCAAGAAATTATGAGAAAGCATATCTCAAAATCCGGAATGAAGCATTTATATTAATTAACCGTTCAGAGGTGAGGTGATAGCAAGTTACACATCTGAAGAGGTGGGGTGTTAACAACACCCAGATACAATTATCTTCATTAAAAAACTGCGACTTCTAAACTACACAGATTATAGAGTTATAGTTATTGTATATACCTACAACTAGAGTATCTGCGATATAAATGTTCTAGAAAATAAAATAATTGCTGAAATTATGTTGTAAAAATTTGTAATATTAAGTCAATTCTAAATTAAGATTGAATTAGTGTGCAGTACCATGCAAATAAATCTAAAAAAACTAACAGTGTAGGATACACTAAGCTGTTGAGAAACATATTTGAATAAAGGAAATCTCATATTAATACATACAGATAGGAAATTTGAGGCATTGATTTTTACTTTCAAAATTGGATAAGTTACTGGTATCCTAAAACGATTTATGTGTTCCTAGAATTAGCAGGTAGTTAGTTAATAAAGGGGGAAATTTTAAATTCGGAGACTGCATCTAAATTTGCAAATCAAACCTACACGTATAATAATGGCCTCTTGAAATTCTATAAAGAAGAATATATTTAAGACTTCTTAGTTCTCTTAATAGACACATTATGAAGACTCATAAGAATATATGGCAGTGTAAGTCTACTATAACATTCGTTATTTACCCTTACCTACCAGGTATAGAACAATTTAATTCAAAGGATTGTTAAATACTGTATAAAAATTAACACTGAAATACCTGTAAAATTGGTTTGAATGGAGAATTGTTCCCTGAATATTAAGTGGTTCGTTGGGGCACCATTATTCCGTCACCCTAAACATTTCTATTTATTAGAAACGAACAATATTTTTTTGGATATAATTACAAAATCATATATTACAGACATTAAAGAGAAGGTACCGAAAAATATAAAACAATATTCATTTTAATAAAAATGAGAGTTTCAACTTAGTGCGGTATAGATACACCACCTCCCTACTTAAGGGTTAATAAAATAAGGGAAAAACTATGTAAGCACGGGATTCAATACTTTAAATATCCAATGTATAATGATATACATTTTAAAATACATCTGAAAGTACTCCCACCAGATGTCGAAGATGAAGATGTAATTACTGAATCAATATCACAGACGTATCCTGTGTCAATACATGAGAAAGTATAAAACAACAGCAACAGTTCAAACCGGAATTAGAAAACATTCGTCGTCTATATGGATATTGACATTAAAGAAACAAAAGTAATATTGGTTTTGTAAACCTTAACATATCTGGCATATGCAAGTCAGTAGAGATGAATGTAGACGGAGCGATGGCATTCCCCCATCTTTTTGCTGCCAGAAATTTAGTCGGAAAGCAACTTGGTCTAAGGCATAAGCAAATTCTATGAGATGTCCCACGAATCATAAAACTAGGTATGCCACATCTCATACACTAAATTTGGGGAACTACGGAGTGGGGAGAATAATTTGTAAACGAGAAATATTCTCCATCTCCTTCTTCTAATTTACGTTGAACCTTCAAACTCCAAAGACATATTCTTATAACCAACATAAACTGAAGAGGGAATTTTCAACTATAAAACCATTTTGGAATACCAGAGATGGTAATAGGAATGAAAATCAGAATCCCTAGACAACACTTATGATATTTTGGATATTTTAAGTTTTATTTAGTAATTGAATATTGGAAAGATAGTGTCGGGATTCAAACAAACGACCACGTTTAAACATAACACAACCCCGTACAATTTTACTTACCTACATAAATATTTTAATGGAGACAGCTTTTCACATTCTAATGTCTGTTAATTACAGGCCGAAAATCACTAGCACGCTTAATATATTATATGTTAATGTTCAGGGCATAGGGAGGAAAATTAATGATTTACAATTGCTAATTAACACAATTGGATTAGATATAATTTTAATTAATGATACTCAATTGCCAAATTATAAAAATTCAAAATTAAAAACAACAAAATATATATAAAATAAATCAGACAGACTTTTGGGTGTGTGGTGATATGTATCTAAGAAAGTTTCCAAACTCCCATAAAAATTTGATAATTAATATGATATTGAGACAGTCATCATTCAAGTCCCTATTTATAATACATCCACAATTATCGGCTCCATTTATTGTTCCCCCAACAATAATATTAATTAAACCGAACTTAAAGAACTAATAAATGTGTCGAAATAAATTTTATATTTGCTAAAAATACTAAACGAAGATATGAAACAATACAAATGTCATGGGGCAAATTAATTGACAACAAATCAGAGTTTTCTTGTTTTACGTTGTAACCGCCTAAGATTTTAATACATTTTAAATACCTTTTGCACCCTCTGAACACTTCAATTGATATATTTTAGTTAGCGGTTTTCAGAAATGTAGAAGCATTTTTAGAAAAAACTGAAGTGATAAAAACCTGCGCTATTGATTATAGGATATGAACAATATTTTAATGATAATTAATGATTAATAATGGAAGTGTTCTTTTCGTCTCGCAAATTAATGAGAAACTTGCTATTGAGTAATTCCTTTTTAATTCCAATCTTTCTTTATGAGGTTCTCTGGTGACATAAATCGTCACACAAATTTCCTGTACTCAATATTGTAAGACAGATACGCGATCACCTTATGTCTGAATGGTGGTAAGGTGTTCTTTTATCTGATGATTCCTTTAACTTCAGCCCAAACCAATTCGCTCGCAGTGCACTCACTATGATAAGGGGGCAGACGATCATTGTTATGCCCCTCTTCATGAAAATTAGTTGAATTGTGTTAACTGGAGATCTGGGATTGTTCATTTTCAGTCACTCAAGTAATTCAGTTTTTAAATCGGTGCTCCAGCGTACATTATGCCTTAAAAGCGAATTGAGAGTATCTCCTTTTCAGTTTGAACTCGGTGGTAGCTTGTTGATTTCCGTGGATTGGTATTGAGCGTTGTCAGTTATATTGAAAACATGAAATACAATGCGTAGCATCCATATTCTTGTGGTATTGGCATGTTTTCTTAGAACTAAATTCTCATAATGCAGCTTCCTCAATCTCATGAGCAGAATCCACATGGCACATGATGATGCGGCCTACTTCACCTGTTGGTATATGTTAAGTTGAGAATGTAGTGTCGCCGGAACATATTTTAGAGGTTCTACGAATGACGTTTACCCACATTTCGTCAGTAAAAATGACGTTATCAATATCCACTGTAATAATTTTTCATAAAAATTTACAAAGCCTTAAGACAGTGAAATAAACACTTTTCGGCCACTGTACTTCCTGTATTAGAAATTCAATTTCCACTGGAGAGTTTACATTGAAGTAATCTCAGCCTTGAAACGTTTCTTTGTTCTGTCTTAAGGAATACCGCAAGTCAATCACTTGTTGGAATATTTCGTCAAGAATAATATTGATACATTTGTTCGCGTATGACTCTGTATTCAAGACCGTGTATTGGATTTTCACGTTTCCTGCTCTTTCTTGGGCTTCTCAGTTAATTTCCTCCTTGCCATACTGTCCATACTGTGACTCGTATACAAGACGACGACCAGTATTACTGAAACAACAAGTCAGCGGAAAAAAAAAACCTGTCGTTTGATTATTTTTCGGATTTTACACCACTCTACTGTAAATACTTACGCTTGTTGATGCCTTCAGCTAGAGGTTATCGCTTACTCTTTACTGTTTTTTCTTCCTTCTTCTCCTTCTGTCACTACTTACTAATAATAATAATTATTATTATTATTACTGTTGTATTTTTTATTTTCAGAGATTGAGAAAATGTGGAAATTGGAGTCAAGTAATTACGATTGAGGGTCTTTCCACTTTTCAGCGGTTGCCCTTTTACCAGCCGGCTGCTGGCCCTTCACATCCACATGTGTCAATCACTGAGGTAGATGATCAACAGCCAGTGTAGGGGTGACATGTGGTTAGCATGTCGAGTCCCCCAGCCGTTATAGCTGGTTCCTTAACCTGGAGCCGCTACTTATTTTAGCTACCCAATTGCCTCACGATGCTGGGTGGGCACCGGTCCCATACTGGCCGAAATACCATGAGAAAATTTCTTCCCCCATGGAGACCCGAACCAGCGCAAGTCCCGTAGCTCTGCGCCAAGGCTTCCTACCTTAACCGCTCGGCTACGGCTACGGCAAGTAATAAGAGTGAAAATAGAAAAGAAGAAGAGGTTAGTGTAAATACTGCTAATACTCTTACTACTGTTACTACTACTACCAATACTTCTAATGCTAATAATAATAATAATAATAATAATAATAATAAGTATTATAATAATAATAATAATAATGATAACTTAATACAACATATAATATCTGCATCCTATTCCCGAGGCTAAACAAATGATCAAATGTGAGACAAATAGGGAGAAATGGAAGACAGAAGAACAAACAACTAGATCAGGTGTTGGTAATACTACCAAAATAATAGTAATAAAAATGATGATGTTGATGATGATAATAATAATAATAATAATAATAATAATAATAATAATAATATAATAATAATAATAATAATGATAATAGTAAAATAGTGATAATAATTATACCATTAATAATGATAGCAATATAATAATCATAATAAAAATAACAGTAATAATTATAATAGTAATACAAATAGTTGTACACATCTACACCAAAGCACCGATTTGTATTCCCTTTTATGAGTAGTCAGTCCTGCAATATTCGTGAGAGTTAAATAGCTCTTTGTATACCCTTCCCTGTTCTAAAGGAAATGGTGGATATCAGATCTATAGAGACGACGTATATATTCCATATAATAATTTAACATTTATAAGATGAGTTAAACAGTACCATCACTAGGAAATGCAAACCAGCAATAACGATGTTGGAGCCGATATTATTATTACATAATATTGTATAAATTTTAGATCATCTCTGTGCTTGAAACATGTGAATGTGAGGCTTTAACATCTGGGCCTGTTGTTTCTGTCGCGCCATGGAGTAGAGTACCAGAATCTCAAGTACAAACAGCTTTCCAATATCCATGATAAATAATTTCTAAATATTTTTAATTACTTTACTTTTGTTTTTCAGGGAATAACTACTCAGAAATGAATTATATTAATTGAAGTTCAAGTATATTTGTGAATTAAGGATTTACAAGATGAATAATTAACCATTAATACGAAGAAGGACATCCATCGTTAATTAAAAGTAAGTAGTGACCCTCTTCTGCTTCTGCTATATCTGAAACTATATACCATATCAAATAATTTTAATTTTAATTCACAATTCTCTGGTTGTCTCTACGTTGGCGAGAGCATTAAACCTAAAATCGCGACACTATCGTCCAATCTAAAATATATTTTCTTTTTAATCAGAAACAAACTAAAAAAGAGTAAAT
Source organism: Diploptera punctata (assembly GCA_030220185.1). Lineage (NCBI taxonomy): Eukaryota > Metazoa > Arthropoda > Insecta > Blattodea > Blaberidae > Diploptera > Diploptera punctata. The sequence continues at coordinate 45,887 of JASPKZ010009768.1, forward strand.
AAATATCAAGGTAGACGTATGGTTACATAAATAGTTGACATAGCCGCAGAACGAAATTGATGGAGTTATTTTACATGATGATATTATTTCTAAAAATATTGGAGAGAAAAAAACAGTAAATACAATTGAAAAAGAGGTTTATGTACTCCGAAAAAACATGCAAAAGCAAATAATGCAAACGATATCTCTCCCACACTTCTTATTACAAATCTATCAAATAACGTTAATCTGTAAATGTAAATACATTTTCGAATACAAATACTCAATTCGCTCGCTGCTGATCATATGACTCCAAAAACATCGCATATAACTATAACGCCCTCTGTAAGAATAGTACAAAAAAATTATTTCATTAGATTCACAAATCTTGCCAAGAAATATTTCAGGAACCATTTCTCAAAATCCGGTGTGAAAAAAAATGCAAGCATTTATATTATTTTACTCTTTAAAGGGGAGGTGATAGCTAGTTCCTCAACTGGGGAGGTGGGGTGCTAAAAACACCCAGAAACAATTATGTTAATTAAAATAGTGCGACTTCTAAACTGCACAGATTATACAAATATGGTTATTCTATGTACCTACAACTAGAGTATCTGTAATATAAATATTCTATAAAATAAAATAATTGCTTAAATTATAGTGTTGTAAACATGTTGTAATATTTTGTCAATTCTTAATTAAGACTGAATTAGTCTGCTGTGCCATGAAAATAAATGTAAACACTAACAATTTAGGATACATTAAGCTATAGAGAAACACATTTAAAAAAAAGGAAATCTCATATTGGTACATTCAGAAAGGAAATTTGTGGCATTTTTATTTTTTTTTACTCTCAGAAGTAAATACTGGAATCCTAACCTGATATATATGTTCCTGGCGTCAGCAGGTAGTTAGTCGTTCAGAAAGAGCCAAAGGTTTACACTGCATTCCGATACAGTGTACTAAATTTTGCAATCAAACTTACACGAATGATAATGTTCTCTTGAAATTCCATAAAGAAGTATATAGAGAATTTTGCTATCAAACTTACACGTATAATAATAGTCTCTTGAAATTTTATAAAGGAGTATGATATAAGTGTCATGGCGGATTGTGAATAAGAGTGAAACTGGTTGCTCGTGTTTTTGCACAATTTTCAGCAGGTGTTAGTTTGTTTTTATAAACGTAATATCGATATTGTGAATTTAGTTTGTTTTTTGCTTAATTTTACGCATAATGGCTCCACGTAAAGCAAGAAATTGTGAAGAAAGCAAAGAAGAAATAACTAAGCGTGTGGTCCAAGAATGTTTGCGGGATCCAGCCATGTTGCAGCTGTTGAAGGACTCCGTGCGTGAGGCTATTGTATCGGAGCTAAAGGTAACTATAGACCGTAATACGGAAGTTATTAGGCAGTTGGAACTCTCGCTTCAGGAGAGGGACAACAATATATTAAAACTGGAACAACAGTTAAGTGAGAAAACCGACTCGCTAGAGCAATACCAACGTCGACAGTGTCTACGTATTTTCGGTATACCTGAACAGGATGGTGAAGATACGGACAATATAGCAATCGACGTGGCCTCCAAAATTGGAGTTAAATTAGAAACCTGTGATATCGACAGGAGTCACAGGGTTGGGAAAAAATCGGATCGACCACGGCCTGTTATTGTTAAGTTTATCAGTTATAGAAAGAGAAGGGAGGTCTTCCAAAATAAAACAACAATTGAAAGGCAGTGGGATCACAGTAAGAGAAGATCTCACCCAAATTAGATATAAATTGTTAAAGGACTGCATCACAAAATTTGGCGTCACAAATGTGTGGACAATGATGGCGCAATACATGTGAAAAATGGAGATACCAAACGCATCATCACCCGGGCCTCTGATATGTAAATCTACCTAGTGCAAACACGCCCAGTGATACCATATCCCCAATTTAGCACTTTTATATAAATTATTAAAATTATATTTAGAAATTTCACATTAATTATTAGTATTATATTTAGAAATTTTACTTTATTTATTAATTTAATATTTGAATAAGATATTAGTGACTTGTTCTTTTCTTATAATTCTAGTTAAAATATTTTTAAAATTTTCCATCCAAATAATGCTATTCATTTGGCGGTCTCTGACAGGTTAGAGGACACTACCCTTCTCAAACCCCTTCCAAACAACAATAATGCAAGACAGGTTCTAGAAACAGCATTCTCCCCCTTCCCGTCTTCCCTACATGTGGTTCACTTGAACGCACAGAGCTTAACTGCACATACAGACGATATTAGTATGATTTTTTCTTCTTCCAATATTCATGCTATTCTCGTATCAGAAACATGGCTCACTCCCTCCATTAATTCTAGTTTAATTGACATGGATGGTATACTTTTCTTAGACATGATCGTGTACATAGTCGAGGGGGCGGTGTTGGGTGTCTTCGTTAGGACAGACCTTTGCCCTAAGTCTGTATACTTTTCTAATAACGAGACATCTCCTGAAATTATGTTTATAGAAAATACAAGCCAAGCTTCAAAAAATGCCTTCTTTGTGTAGTGTACCAACCCCCTAAAATGAAAAAAATAGCAGAAATAGAATCCGCTCTACAAAACGCACGTATACAATATGAACACGTTATCGTCATGGGTGACTTTAATATAAATATACTAGACACTGACAACAGACATACACAACAGCTTATGTCCGCGTTCCAAGTTTGTGATATGACTATCCTTCCCTTACAGCCTACACATCACACCAATCATTCTGAGACTTTACTTGACTTAATTGCTACTAATAATCCAGACAGAGTACTAACCCACGGGCAACTGTCAGCTCCCGGAATATCAGCACATGATATTATATTCTTAGCATATTCACTGCAGTGCCCTAAACTAGCTCGTAAGACTATCACATATAGAGACCTAAAACATATAAACAATGCAGCTCTACTTGAAGACGCTATAAAATTACCCTGGCATACTATATGGGCGTTGCATTCTGTTGACGAAAAAGTTGAGGCATTAAATAACCTTATATTACAACTATATGACAGACACGCTCCACTGAAAACTAAACTAGTGAAACGACACCCTGCTCCCTGGATGTCTGCTAACATTCGTGACTTGATGACTGAAAGAGACGCAGCATATCGGAAATATAGAGTTGACAAAACTGATATAAATCTTAATCACTATAAAACGGTTACGAAACAAGACTACACAAACTATCAGAAACGCCAAACTTAGACATCTATACAGCCTTACTGAACCTAATAACAATAACCCAGATATTTGGAAAAATCTGAATAAAATGGGTGTAGGTAGGAAACACAAACAGGTAGAAAAACTACCTGTTTCTCTGAACACACTTAATAACCATTTTACAAGCACATTCTTTACTCCTAAAGGACAAAACACATACAATAAGTGAACTACTATTGACAAATCCACCAGACAGAGAACATTTCCATTTTTCATATCTTACAGAAAATGACATAAAGAAAGCTCTCAAACGAATAAAACAAAAGCAGAAGGTACTGACCGTATAAATATCACTCTACTTAACAAAATAATCGACGTTATACTACCTACCATAACTCATGTTTTCAACTCTTCACTACAAACCTCTATATATCCCACATTATGGAAGCAAGCAATTGTACGCCCACTCCCGAAAGTAAAAACTCCCTTAACTCCTAACGATTTTCGACCCATTAGTATTATTATTTACCTACCCTTTCAAAAGCTTTGGAACGATTAGTCCACAAACAACTGACTGACTACCTAACTGAACACGACCTTTTAGATCAATACCAATCAGGCTTTAGGACAGGACACAATACAAATACTGCTCTACTAAATATATGTGAAGACATACGCGAAGCATCTGATAATCGAAAACTTACTATTCTTACACTACTTGACTTTAGTAAAGCATTTGACAGGGTAGACTTGGACTTATTGTTGCTTAAACTAAAAAACCTCTCACTTTCTGACAGTGTCACGCAATGGTTCAACTCCTACCTTCGTGAGCGCCAGCAATATGTTGTAGGAAATTCTACATTACGCTCTTCTTGGACCTACCTACCGTAAAGCTGGAGTTCCACAGGGCTCGGTGCTCGGCCCATTGCTTTTTACAATCTATATAAACGACATATCTGACTCCCTAAAACATTGCAAACCATCATTTATTTGCGGACGACATGCAGATCTACCTTCACTCAGACAAATATTCTTTAAATGATGCGGTAACCAAATTAATGAGGACCTTGACTCGCTAACGGCGTGGACAGAGAAATATGGACTTGAATTAAATCCTAGAAAGACACAAGCAATCATTATGGGCCATCAGAGACTATTATCCCCAATTAACACAAATGCAGTATTACATGTGTCACTTAATGGGGTTCAGATCCCTTATAGTGAGACAGTAAAAAATCTAGGAGTTGTTATGGATAAACATTTAATTTGGAATAAACAAATAAATAACATTTGCAAAAACTATCTTCTCAATAATACACTCATTAAATCGTATAAGAAATTGTTTACCGTTTCTCTAAGAAAAATGCTAGTAGAAACACTCGCAATGCCCCATTTTGATTATTGTGATACTCTTTTTACTGACCTAAATACTGTTCTTACCCAAAGACTTCAACGTGTTCACAATTCTTGCATACGTTTTATTTGTGGTATACGTAGATTTGATCACGTTACACCATCCCTGGAACAATTGTCATGGCTTCGTCTTCAAGATCGTAGAACCATCCATTCCCTATGCCTACTCTATAACATATTACACACATCTTTACCTTATTATTTATCATCACACCGCTTCACTAAACTCTCTGATACACATAACTTAGATACCCGATCCCTTGAGCACAGTGTCCTCTATATCCCTCCTCATCATACTACCTATTATTCGAAATCTTTTACAGTTTCTCTTGCTAGAACATGGAATTCACTTCCACCCTATGTCAGAGACTGCCAAACTTTACCATCTTTCAGAAATAAATTGAAAATAAAAATCACTAACAGAAACAACTCACTAATACTACTTTTTAAGAATTAATAATGCGTTTTTGCATTATTTAATAAAATAGACTTAGGATTTGTTAATATATTTACCTAATGCCTTGTATAAAAAGCGTAGATTAATTCATTGTAGTGTATTTTTTTTTTCTCTTCTTTTTATGCATAGTAGATTCGAGCTATTATTCCTTTTTTTATTCATTGTATCATTAATTTAATTTTAATTGTATTTAGTTTCATTCTATTATTAGACATTAATTTCATTATTATTCAATATGACAGATAATTAATTGTTCAATGACTATTAATTGTAACTATTTTTTGTATTCATATGTAACATGTTTGTCCTGTCTAATATGACTACTATTGTAATTTTTTTTTGTATTCATGTGTAACATATGTTTGTCCTGTTTTATATGACTATTATTGTATTTTTTTTTGTATTCATATGTAACATATGCTTGTTCTGGTGAGTGGAAGAGAAGGCCACATGGCCTTAACTCCACCAGGCTAAATAAATCTAATCTATTCTATTCTATCTTTAGGGTTTATTAGCTCTCTCAATAGACATATCATGAAGTCTTCTAAAACAATATGGCAGTGTAAGCCTACAATAACTTTCATATTTTACCCTCACCTACCAGGTAACGAGCTGCTTAATTCTAAGAATTTTTAAATTCTACATAAAAAATGTACACTGAAATACTTGTAGAAACTGTTTTGTAAGAAATATTGTTTCCTGAAAATTAAGTGGTTAGTTGGGTCACCATTACTCCATCCTTTAAACATTTAATTTCTTAGATAAGTTACAATATTTTGTGACTATAATTACAAAATCATAAATTACAAACATTAATAAGAAGGTGCTGAGATATATAAAATAATATTCTTTATAATAAAAATGAAAGTTTCCAACTTTGGGTGGTAATACCTAGTCACTCCACTCCTCTGTTATAGGGTTAATAAACTAAAGGAAATTCTAAATAAACACAGATTTTATTATCTTACATATCCAATCTATGATAAAATAAAAATTTAAATACTACTGAATGTACTCCCAACACGTACCGAAAATGAAGATATAATAATTGGATCAATAGGTATCACAATTGTAACCTGTATGATAATTCAAGTAAACTAAAACATAAGTAATATTTCAAACCGGAATTCGACAACAGTATTCTTCACCTACTCGTAAATGGATATCCGATTCCGATTGAGGGTCTTTCCACTTTTCAGCGGTTGCCCTTTTACCAGCCGGCTGCTGGCCCTTCACATCCACATGTGTCAATCACAGAGGTAGATGATCAACAGCCAGTGTAGGGGTGACATGTGGTTAGCATGTCGAGTCCCCCAACCGTTATAGCTGGTTCCTCAACCTGGAGCCGCTACTTATTGTAGCTACCCAATTGCCTCACGATGCTAAATGGATATCAAGATTAAAAAAAACAAATGTAATATTACTTTCGTAAACCTTAACACATATGGCATATTGATATCAGTAGAGAAGGGAGCGATGGCATTCCCCCATGTTATTATTGCCAGAACGTTAGTCAGAATGCAACATGGTATAAGGCATAAGCAAACTCTATGAGATCATAAAACAAGGTATGGCACAACTCAGACCCTAAATTGTGGGAACTATTATTGCCAGAACGTTAGTCAGAATGCAACATGGTATAAGGCATAAGCAAACTCTATGAGATCATAAAACAAGGTATGGCACAACTCAGACCCTAAATTGTGGGAACTATTATTGCCAGAACGTTAGTCAGAATGCAAACATGGTATAAGGCATAAGCAAACTCTATGAGATCATAAAACAAGGTATGGCACAACTCAGACCCTAAATTGTGGGAACTGTGGCTGAGAATAATTTACAAACGAGAAATAGTCTCCATCTTCTTTCTAATTTATGCCGAACCAACAAACTCCAAAAACAAATTCCAATAAATAACTTAAACTGAAGAGGAAATTTCCAAATTTAAAACCATTTTTTTTTTGATAAGTGAATATGATTAACATAACTAAGAAACAGAATCCTAAAGATAACACTTAAGACGTTTTGGATATCTTAAATTATATTAATTATTCTAAATATTGGATAGATGATGTCGGGATTCAAACAAACCACGTTTTAAAAACTAACACGAGCCCCAGACGACTGTTTACTGACATAGGGATTTTAATGGAGACTGTTTTTTTTTTCCACATTTAATGGCTGTTAAATTACAGACGGAAAATCACTAGGCAATCTTAATATATTATACGTCAATGTTCAGGGCATAGGTATGAATATTAATGATTTGCACATTGTTATTTAACAAACTTGTATTAGATGTAACTTTTATTAATGAGACTCAATTGTCAATACTTCAAATTAAAAAAACCATCTAAATATATAGATAAAAATAAATCAGACAGCCTTTCAGGGTGGTGTAACCCTATGTATCAAATAATAGATTCCAAACTGCCATAAATATCTGTTAAATTATATGACATTGGGAGAGCCATCTATGAAGTCCCTATTAAAAAATACAAAACCCACATTAATCTGCCCCATGTATTATTTTCCGAAACAATATATTAATCAAACCGAACTTAAAGAACTAATAAATGTGTCGAACAAAATTTATATATTTGCTAAAAATACTTAATGTAGATGTAACAATTTTAAATATCATTGGGCAAATTAAGTGAAGGAAAGTCAGATATTTATTATTTTAACATTAAAACCGCTAAGCTTTAATATTTTATAAATACTTCTTGCCCCCACTGTATACTTGAATTGATATATTTTAGTTAGCGGTTTTCGTAAATGTAGAAGCAAAATTAGAAGTCTCTGAAGTGAAAAAACCTGCACAATAGATATCAACAACAATCTAATGTAATTAATGATTAATAATGACCATTAATAATCGAAGTGCTATTTTCTTCTCACAAATTAATGAGAAACTTGTTATTCAGTAATTCCTTCTTACTTCCAATCTTTGTTTACAAGTTTTTCTGGTGACATAAAACGTGACAAAACTTATCTGTAGTCATTTTGTGAGACAGCTCACACCGATCGCCTTAAGTCTGATTGGTGGTAAGGTGTTCTTTTATCCGAAAATTTCTTTAACTTGAGCCCAAATCAATTCCCTCACAGTGAACTCACTATGATCAGGGGCAGACGATCAACGTTATGTCCCACCTCATGAGCAATTAGTTCAATTGTTTATACTGGAGACTTGGGTTTGTTCATTTTCAGCAACTCAAGTAATTCAGTTTTTAATTCGGTGCTGCTGGGTACATTATGACTTAAAAGCGAATTGATAATATCTCCTTTAAGTTTCCACTCGATGCTGGCTTGTCGATTTCCGTGGATTGGTATCGGGCGTTGTCAGTAATATTTAAACCATGAAATGTAATGCATCCATATTCTTGTGGTAATCACATGTATATTTAGAACTAAATTCCCATAATGTAGCTTCCACAATCTCATGAATAGAACCCACGTGTCACACGATGGTACGGCCTACTTTACCTCTTAGTATACCTTAAGTCGAGGATGTATGTGTCGTCGGAACATATTTTGGAGGCTCTATGATTGATGTTTACCCATATTTCGTCAGTAAAAATGACGTTATCAATATCCACTGTAATGATTTTCCTTCAAAATTTACAAAGCCTTAAGACATTGAAATTAACACATTTCGGCCACTGTACTTTATCTATTAAATTCATTTTCATTGGAGAGCTTACACTGAAGTAATCTCAGACTTGAAACGTTTCTTTTTTTCTTTCTTAAGGAATTCCGCAAGTCAATCCCTAGTTGGAATTTCTCGTCAAGAATAATATTGATATATATGTTCGCGTATGACCCTAAATTCAAGACTGTCCATTATTGGATTTTCCTGTTTCCTGCTATTTTTTGGGATTCTCAGTTAATTTCCTTCCTTGCCACACTGTCCATACTGTGACTCGTAAAACACAAGACGACGACCTCTTTTACTGAAACAACTAGTCAGCGGAACAAAACCTGCCATATGACTATTTATCGGAATTTTACAATCACTCTACAGTAAATACTTATGCTTGTTGATGCTCTAAGCTATTGTTTATCCCTTACTCTTTACTATTTTTCTTCCTTCTTCTCCTTCTTCTTCTTCTTCTTCTGTCACTACTTACTAATAATAATATGTATTATTATTATTGTTACTGTTGTATTTTCATTTTCAGAGATTGTGAAAATGTAGAAATTAGAGTCAAGTAATAAGAGTGAAAATATAAATGAAGAAAAGGTTAGTGTTAATACTGCTAAAACCCTTACTACTGTTACTGCTATAACCAATACTTTTATTGCTAATAATGAAAATACGGTAATAAAAAAATTATAAAAATATAATATCTACATCCGTTTCGCGAGGCTAAACAAATGATCAAATATGAGACGAATAGGAAGAAATAGAAGACAGAAGAAGAAACAACTAGATCAGGTGTTGGTAATACTACCAAAGTATTGGTAATATTAATAATAATGATAATAATGGTAAAGTAGTAAAATAGTTATATCAGTAATAATGATAGCAATATAATATTAATAATAATAATAATAGTAATAATAAAGATAATAATAATAATGGTAATAATAGTAATACTAATAATAATAATACTAATATAATAATAATTCTTCTTCTTCACGGTTTAGGTTTGTTTACAAGCCTGTTCCGTCTCCAAATTGCTGCTGTTTCCATCTTTTCTTTGGTCTTCCCAAACTTCTTCTTCCTCGTGGTGAATATCTATTGCTTTTGCTATTCTATTCTCAGCCATCCTTGCCAAGTGTTCTTTCCAGTATGTTCTGTATTTCTCTGTTGTTGTGTATAATTTTTCTACTTTTATGTTGTCTTAATTTTCTTTTTTGTTCTTTAGTGTTTTAGTCCGTTCTTTGATATCCTGTTATTGTTCTTAGGAATCTCATTTCAGCAGCTTGTATTCTGGCAGGTTATTGTGTTGTCACTGTCCATGTTTCGGACCCATAAGTAATAATAGGCACTGCCATTCTCTTGTATAATTTCATTATAGAGTCTTCTTGGCTTTATTTTCAAAGTTCTTTTTAGAGTTCCTGTTATATAATTAAACTTATTTAGTTTGTTATTTATATCTGTTTCCGATGTGTATGATATTTCGCAACCTAGGAAGTTACATCTTACCACCTTGTTCTATTGGTTTATTTTCTAATATTATCTTCGTCCGAACTGGATGAGCGCCCTTGATGGCCATTGTTTTTTATTTTTCTGATCATATTTCCATGTTGTAACTTTTTGATATTTCATTTAGTTTATATGGCATTTTTTGTAGTTCGTCCTCTGTTTTGCTATTAAAATCTGGTCATCTGCAAAGACTACTGTTTTTATTTATATATTTCCTAAGTTAATTCCCCCAGTTATCATTTGCTTACATGATCTTATCTCGTCGTCAAAATAGATGTTAAAAAGAACGGTTGATAGTGGACAACCTTGTCTAACTCCTCCTGTTATATGTATTGACTCCCTTTGATTATTTTTGTTTTCTCATAAAGTTTCTTAATTACTGCGATCTGGTGTAGTGAAATTCATTTTTCACTTAATATGTTCCATAGTTTTGGTCTAGACACTTTATCAAAGGCCCTTCCTATAATCTATAAAGAGGATGTGCGTTTCTAAATTGAATTCTCTTCGCATTTCTATTATTTGTTCTAAAGTGAATACTTGTCTGTGCAGCCTTCTTCCTTTCTTAAACCTGTCTGCTCTTCTGATATATTACGTCTACTATTGTTAATCTTTGGTTGATCATTTTTGCATATATTTTATATAAAATAATATAAATAATAATAATATTATTAATAATATTATTATTATTATAATAGTAATACAAATAATTGTACACATCTACAACAACGGTATACCGATTTGCATCCCTTTTATGAGTAGTGCTGCAAAATTCGTGAGAGTTAAATAGCTCTTTGTATACACCCTCCCTGTTCTAAAGGAAATGGTGGATATCAGATCTATAGAGACGACGTGTAATTCCATATAAAATTTAACATTCATAAGATGAGTTAAACAGTACCATCACTAGGAAATGCAAACCAGCAATAACGATGTTAGAGCCGATATTTTATCACATAATATTGTATAGATTATAGATCTTCTCTGTGCTTGAAACATGTGAATGTGATGCTTTAACACCTGTTTCCTGTTGTTTCTATCGCGCCATGGAGTGGGAGTACCATAATCTCAAGTACAAACAGCATATGCAATATCATGATAAAATAATTTCTAAATATTTTTAATTACTTTACTCGTGTTTTTCAGGGAATACTAACTACTCAGAAATAAATTATATTAATTGAAGTTCAAGTTTATTTGTGAATTAAGATTATACAAGAATACAAGATGAATAATTAACATAATTCGAAGAAGGACATCATCATCGTTAATTAAAAGTAAGTAGTGACCCTCTTCTGCTTCTGCTACAACTTAATAAGTTTAATTTTAATTCACATATTCTCTGGCTGTCTCCAAGTTGGCGAGAGAATTAAACCTAAAATCGCGTCACTATCGTCCAATCTAAAATATATTTTGTTTTTTAATCTGTACGAACAAAAAAAATATGTAATGGAAAGTCAAAGGTATGTGTAATGTGAAATAAATAGTTAAAATAGTCCCACAACGACATCGATGGAATTATTATACAAGATGACAATAATTCTAGAAACATTGGTGAAAAGCCAAAAATAAATACCGTTGATGAAGATGGTTAGGGAACCTCCCAAAAATATGAAACAGAAAATAATGAAAATATGTATCTCCCACACTTCGTATTACAAAATAGATTAGGCACTCTATCAAATAACGTGAATCTGTAAATGTAAATACAATTGTGAATACAATTCTATATTCAACTTCAGAACCTACGAATCCAAAAGCATCGCATACATTTATAAAATCCTCTATAGAATAGTACAAAAAATTGATTTCGTTGGATTCACAGACAGTGCCATGAAAATTTGAGAAAGCATATCTCAAAGTCCAGAATGAAAATAAAAACGAAAGATTTATGCATTTTAACTCTTCAGAGGGGAGGTGAATACAAGTTACTCAACTGAGGAGGTGGGGTGCTAACAACACCCAAGAACAATTATGTTCATTAAAAAAACTGTGAATCCTAAACTGCACATATTATACAAATATGATTATTCTATGTAACTACAACTACAGTATCTGTGATATATATTTATGAAGTTAAAAATATTGCTGAAATTATAAGAGTTGTAAAAATTGCAATATTTCTCAATTAAGATTGAATCAGTCTGCTGTAGCATTAAATTATTGTAAACACTAACAATATGGGAAACACCAAGCTATAGACAAAAACATATATGAGTAAAGGAAATTTCATATTAGTACATAAGCACAGGAAATTTCAGGCATTTTATTATATTTTTTTTTTACTTTCAAAATTAAATACTCGAATCCTAACCTGACTATATATGTTCCGGAATTAGTAGATAATTAGTCGTTAATAATGAGGCAAGATTTTAACACTGCATTCCGATTCTGCGAACACAACATTTTGCTATTCAAAATTACACGTATAATAATGGTCTCATCAAATTCTGTAAAGCAGAATATCTTTAGGATTTGTTGGTTTCTCCAATAGACACATTACGATAACATCTAAAATAATATGGCAGTGTAAGCCTACAATAACTTTCATTATTACCCTTACCTACCAGCGATATAAAGCTACTTAATTCTAAGAATGATTTTTTAAATACTTAATCAAAAATGAACACTGAAATAACTGTAAAAATTGGTTTGTAAGGAGTAGTGTTCCCTGAATATAATGTGGTTAGTTGGGGCACCATTACTCCATCACCGTAACATTATTATTTTCTTAGAAACGCACAATATTTTTGTGGATATAATGACAAATCATAATATTACAGACATTAATAAAGAAGGTACTGAAAAATATTCGTTTTAATAAAATTGATACTTTCAACTTAGGGCGGGTATAGACACTCCACCTCCCTACTTCAAGGTTAATGAAATAAAGAAAAATCTAAATAAACACAGAATTAAATATTTTAACAATATCCAATCTATGTTGATATAAAATTTAAAATACAACTGAAAGTAACTCCTGCCGGATAACCGATGCGTAGATATAATTATTGAATCAATATCACAGTTGTATCCTGTGTCATACCTGAGATAAATTAAAACAAGGTAATAGTTCAACCCGGAAAATAAGCAAAAACATAAGTCAACAAAAAAAACAAAAGTATATTGGTTTCGTAAACAACATATTCATATGATTAGAGAAGAATATAGAGGGAGCGAGATGGCATTCGCGCATGTTATAATTGCCAGAAATATAGTCGGAAAGCAACTTGGTATAGGCATAAAGCAACCTCTACCAGAATGTGCCGAAAAACATAAAACAAGGTAATGCACAATTACAGACCATAAATTGTGGGAACTGTGGGGAAGAATAATTTGCATGTGGACAAATATTCTCCATCTCTCTTCCTAATTTATGTCGAACCTTCAAACTCCAAAGACAAATTCCAATACATAACATAAACTGAAGAGGGAATTTCCAACTTTAAACCATTTTGGATTAGTAGAGATGATAATAGCAATGAAAAAGAGAATCCTGAAGATAACACTAATGATTATTTTGGATATGTCAAATTTTATTAAATATTTGAATATTGAACAGATAGTTTCGGGATTCAAAACAAACGACATTTGAACTTTAACACAGACTCAGGACACATTTACTGCCATAAGGATTTGAATGGAGACTGTCTTTTCAACATTTTAATCGCTGTTAATTACAGACGGAATATTACTAGTACTCTTAAACTATTACAAGTTAATGCTAAGGACATAGAGACGAAAATTAACGATTTACAATAGAAAATTAACACAATTGAATAGATATAATGTTAATTAATGAGACTCAATTGAAACATATAAAACACATTCAAAGTAAAAAACAACAAAATATATAAAAATAAATGAGAAAGCCTTTCGGTGTGGTGGTCCTATGTATCAAAGAAAAATATTCCAAACTGACATAAAAAGTGTGTTAATTAATATGACATTGAGACTGTCATCAATGAAGTCCCTATTAATAATACACACATATTTATCGGCTCCATTTATTATTCTGCCAAACAGTAATATTAATGAAACCGAACAAAAAGAACTAATAAATAGGAACAAAAGTTATAAATTTGCTAAAAATACTAAATGGAGATGTAATAAAACAAATGCAATGGGGAAAAATTAATTGAAGAAAAATCAGATATTTATTGTTTTAACCCCTAAGTTTTTAATACTTTGTTAATACTTATGACACCCATTGTATTCCTGAATGCATATGTTACAGTTAGCGGTTTTCGTAAATATAGAAACAAAATTAGGAATTTTTTAAGTGAAAAACCTGCACAGTAGATTATAAGATATGGACAATATTTAACGTTAATTAATGATTAATAATTTCAATCAATAATGGAAGTTTATTTTCTTATCTTAAATTAATGACAAAATGGTTCTTCAGTAATTCCTTCTTATTTCATGTCTTCTTTATAAGGCTCTCTGGTGACATCAAACGTTTACACAAATTTTCCTGTAGTCATTGTAAGACAGCTTCTGCATCAACCTTATATCTGAATGGTGGTAAGGTGTTCTATTATCCGATAATTCCCTGAAACTTGAGCTCAAATCACTTCGCTCGCAGTGTACTTGCTAAAAAAAGGTGACAGACGGTCAACGTTATGTCCCACCTCATGAGCAATGAGTTTAATTGTGTATACTGCAACACCTGGGTTTGTTTATTTTCAAGCAAATCCGTGTTAATTCAGTTTTTAATTGGAGCTACAGCGTACATTATGCCTTAAAGTGAATTGATAATTTCTCCTTTTCGTTTTGCACTCGATGGTGGCTTGTCGATTTCCATGGAGTGGTATTGGGCGTTGTCAGTAATATTTAAACCATGAAATGTAATGCATGGCATCCAAATTCAAGTGGTAACCGCATGTCTTCTTAGAACTAAATTCCCATAATGCACCTTCCACAATCTCATGAACAGAACCCGTATGACACACGATGGTACGCCCTACTTTACCTATTGGTAAAGTTAAAATTGAGCATGTAGTGTCGTCGGTCCATATTTTAGAGTCTATATGATTTACGTTTTCCCATATATTGTCAGTAAAAATGACGTTATCAGTATCCACTGTATTGATTTTGCTTAGAAATTTACAAAGACATAAGACAACGAAATTAACACTTTTCGGCCACTGTACTTTTGCATTAAAAATTCATTTCTCAATGGAGAGCTGATATTAAAGTGCGTTTTTTATTTTTTTAGGAATACCGTAAGTCAATCAATTGTTGGAATTTCTTCTCAAGCATAATATTGGTATATATGTTCGCGTATGACCCTATTTTGAAGACTCTCAGTGGTTGGATTTTCACGTTTCCTGATGTTTCCTTAGGTTTCTCAGTTAATTTTCTCCCTTTCCACACTGTCCATACTGGGACTCGTAAACAAGACGACGATCTCTGTTACTGAAACAACTAGTCAGCGGAACAAAACCTGTTGTTTGATTAGTTATCGGTTTTTACACCACTCTACTGTAAATACTTATGCTTTTTGATGCTCTCAGCTATTGTCTATCGCTTACTCTTTACTGTTTTTTTCTTCCTTCTTCTGCTCCTTGTCACTACTTACTAATAATAATATTTATTATTATTATTACTTTTGTATTTCTTTATTTCAGAGATTGTGAAAATGTAGAAATTGAAGTCAAATATAAGAGCAAAAGTAAAAAAAAAGAAAAGTTAGTGTTAATACTGGTTATAAACCCGTACTACTGTTGCTAATAATACTAATTACAGTAATAAAACATAATAATAATATATCAACTTCCACATTGCGAAGTTAATCAAATGATTTTCCTTAGAGATTTAAAAACCCATAAGAAATTGAAATTAAAACTTTTCGGCCACTGTATTTCTTGTATTAAAAATTAATTTGTCAATAAAGAACTGACATTGAAGTTATCTCAGGCTTGAATTTTTTTCTTTCTTAATACACTCACTTTTTTGTCGTCCTTTGTCGAACTTCCAATGGTTAATAACCATAACACGTCTAGCCGATCTACCCTAGCAACACCACATATATGTTCTTCTCTACTGGAAGACTCGAGAACTGACATTTCTGGAATGGAGACATAGACGCATGGTCTAATTTCTCCTCGAGAACGCCATTCATGAGTCGCCAGCGAAATTAAAACACCAGCCGAAAAATGTACCACATATTTTATAAATAAATAGCCCTAGGTTTCAGTTTTATGGTGAATGTAAGTTATGCTTATAATTGTGCATTAGGAGACAGTATTAAAATGTGTTTGATATCACCATGCAATAGCATTAATCTAACTGTGACACCAACGTCTGACGTCAAACACTAAATAGGCCTACGCAATAATTCAGAAGAATGTACATTCGAATTGTTCTCGTCTCTCGCTCTCCTCCTCTCTCTCTCTCTCCTCTCTCTCTCTCTCTCTCTCAATATATATATATATATTATATATATATATAATATATATATGGTATAGGTTTTATTTATATACAGGGTGATTCAAAATAAGTATTACATACTTTGTAGAGGGGACTTAGTAGATAAAGTTTTGATAAGGAATCCATGTCCGGAAACATAATGTTTTCGATGTAAACTGGGTTTGATACTATCGGAACACAATGGTGTTAGAATCGCGTGTCTTGTGTTTCAGAAATAAGTATTACACGACTTCTAGGGGCGGTACTATAAGTGTGGGTTCCATGCGAGGAACATGTTGTTCTTTGTACAAGATCTACCGCGACACATGTTTTAATACACACCACCACCAAGACTTGGTGTGTGCTCAACAATTTCTGCTGGCAGTCAGAATTCATGCATGAAGATCTTTCTTCGACTCGACAGGTGTATACACACCCCTAGAAGTCTGTAATACATATTCTGAAAACACAAGATACACGATATCAGCCGTTGTGTTTCGATCTTTCAAACCTATTTTAATACATCGAATGGGACGTTTCTGGATATGGGTTCCTTATCAAAAACTGGTCCTACTAATCACCTCTACAACCCCTAGAAGTCTGTAATACAATATTCTGAAAACACAAGATACAACGATATCAGCCCGTTGTTTTCGAATCTTCAACTTATTTACATAAATGGTACGTTTCTGGATATGGGTTCCTATCAAACATTGTCTACTAATCCCCGCTACACCCCTAGAAGTCTGAATACGTATTCTGAACACACAAACAACATACAGCCCGTGGTTCAATCTTAACTTATTTTACACAAGAATGGCGTTTCCTGATTGGGTTCCTTATCAAAACATGTCTACAAATCCCCTCTACACCCCTAGAAGTCTGTAAACTTTTGTGTTAGTTTATCAGGCGTGTAACTAATTATACGCAAATAATTCCACGGGGAAGTAAAGGACTATATAATAGCCCTAGTATTGACATACGATGTTTTTTGTGATATAACCAAAATGAAATAAGGTCAAAATAGGCTAAGGAAATATAACGCCAAGCCGAACTGGCCTCGAAAGCCCTTGTCACATTCGGCTGATGGCCTCTCTCAAACGTGTTAATTACGTGTTGTGCTACCACCTAGCCAATAGGGGTACATGTGGTACGATAAGTGTCCCCTAGCCGTTAGAGCGTTTCCCCTCCTCAACATGGAGCCGCTACTTGTTGTAGCTAACCCAAATTCCTCACGACACCGCGGGGATCGGTCACATACGGGTCGTATTAATCAAAAAAAATTTTCCCCAACAGAGATTCGAACCAGCCAAGTCCCGTACAAAGACAGGTGTCTTAGATCGCTCGATTAAGACGCGAACATATATTAATTTAATTTGTGCGCGGTATTGCGTTTTGGTCGTACTTACAGCAATGACAATCATGAATAAAGTTCAACTTCCTACATTCGAGGGGTTGCCAACCTAAATATGTATACTGTAATAAAAATAAATATACTGGTATAATTAGATATTACAAACACGCGTGTAGGAAGTAAAAACCACTGCCCTCTATGTATACTACATACAATGTATATACAAAATAATCCAAAAGGTAGTGTTTAATATACATTATAGAGACGAATCACTGCATTTTAATGAACTGAACTTAATTTTAAACAATATGAAACAATAAATACGTACTTGCCGCCATTTTATCACTAAATTAGTCTTTCGACCTCCTGTTATTTCAACTAATAAACTTGCCCACAATGCTAACGTTAGTCAATTGTTTATAATGAACGCAAATATTTCCAACAAAGATATTATTTTACTATTATTTATTATTTTAAAAATACCATCGCGCAAAAAATAATATACAACTCACGTTTGTGAAGTGTTTCACAGAATCTCCTAAATTAAAAACCTCGCTGTAGGTCGGTTTTTAAAATTTTCCTCAATTCTGTAAAAACCTCTTCCCAACCTCGCATCGTAATATACTATTATTTATGCATAAAATAGATTATAACAAATATAAATGAATAAATGCCTTACAGTTATTTTAAGGCTATTGAAATAAACATAAAATGCATGTATCGCTTAGATTTTATGTTTTGTTCCTTTGCTGCAGAATCAAATGTTATCTGTTAAATATAAATGTGCAGAGTGAAACAAGTGGAGTGAGTTGTGTGACTATGAGAATGGTGTCTATTTTCGTAGCGATTTCCTCAACAAAGCGAGATATGGGACTCAGAATAACAAAGTGTATGTAATTTGACAGTCTGGCGACATATCACTTTGCGTTTCATAACGTAAATGTACATTGTCAGTCCAACATATGATACAATTTTCATAAATAGCATGTCTATATTATTATTTTATACACATATATTCAACTACACCAGCTGCATATCAGCATGACAAGTAAGGAAGCTTTCCATCCGGCGCTAGTGTTGCATTAGAAATTGTATTATCACGCAAGTTCCTGGTTGTCATTCAGGAAAAGCATTGACTCTGATATAGAGAAAAATGCGATGACGACTTTATATCAATAGATAATATTGATGGTTGAAATATTATGTTACATTTGAAATAAACATTCGTATTTATGTTAGGGTTAATAGGGTTATAACTTTTTTGACTTGTGTAAAATAAAATATTTCCTGTGCAATGGATGGACGAACGTTTACTTAAAAGAGTTGAAAAAAGGCCTTAATTTCACTGAGATTCAAGAAAAAGTTACCCCCAAATATATCTATATATAAATATTTAATATTGATTTGGGCGTTAACTTTTCTTGAAGCTCAATGAAACGAAGGCCTTTTTCAATTATTTTAAGTAAACGTTCACCCATTCATTGCACAGGAAATATTTTATTTCACAGAAGTTCAAAAAGGTATAACCCTGTTTAGACGTTATTTATTCTTGTCATATATATATATACGGTAGGCTATATATAATAGAGATGGGTCAATTTATTACAGTTTACTATTTTTCTTGCATTTTGTTTTTCATATAGATAGGATAGGATATCTTCTTCTTTTGTGTATTTATTATTCTTATTATTATTATTATTGTGTTATTATACCTTACTTTTTATTATTGTTCAGTTTGGCCAAAAAATCGTTTAATAACTAATATTATTGTGATTTATGTATTTCAATGTAACAAATGATGGTTCGGGCGAGTGAAAAAGAAGATCCCCTGGCCTTAAGTACAACAGGCTAAATTTGTAAGGTCTTAAAAGTATTTAAAGTATCATATAGACTATTCATAAACAAATATGTTATAATTTAAGTTTTTAATATCTATTTTGTCTTATGCTTCTGAAACTTCAGCACTGTCATAGTTAGATGAAATGATAGTACCTGTATTTGAAAAAAATATCCTTCGGTATTTTTTGGCCTTTTGAATAAAAATTGAACGTGGCGAAAGCGGCATAAGTACAAATTATACGAAGTGCCAGTTATTGTTAAATAAAAACATTAAAGTATGGAATGGGCTGAAAATGTAATGAAAATGAAAGATATGTGAACTGAAAAGAAAGTTTTTAAGACAATCAGAAGGCAAAGATTGAGATGGGAAAATCCTGTGATAAATGACATCATGATATTGAAAGATATGAACTGAAGAACTATTGGCTTTGAATAGATGAAATTGACTAGAATTCTGAAAAAGGCCAGGATCCAGATAAGGGGTTGTCGTAGCAGTGATGATGAGGATGTCATGATAATGAAATCTGTCAACTAATATATTTTGTTCCCACATAAACTGAGTTTCTTATTCGTATGGTGTATGTTTGAGTGTATATGAAGGTCTGTGTGTGTGTGTGTGTGTGTGTGTGTGTGTGTGTGTGTGTGTGTGTGTGTGCGTGTGTGTGTGTGTGTGTGTGTGTGTGGTGTGTGTGTGTGTGTGTGTGTGTGCGTGTGTGTGTGTGTGTGTGTGTGTGCGCGCGCGCGCGCGTGTGTGTGAATTATTTCGGATATTATCCACAGTTCACAGATTTTCCGTTTCCCTCAATAAATTCTCCTTCTCCATTTGAAGCGATCCTGAATATCCCCATTTGTAGCGGTCCTGAAAATACTCATAGTCCAAGTTCATACATACTTCTTGTCACTCCATTCATCCAGCCAACACTCTTTAGGTATTTTCCTTCTTATTTATCCATCTATTCTCCATACCAGTATCTTCTTAGGGATTGTATCAAATGGCATTCTCTTGAGATATCCGTACCATCTGAATCGTCTTTATGCAATTCAGTGCAACACATTTCTTTCACCTATCATCAGTTTCTTAATATAAGCTCTATAATTGAGAAAGGATGCTCCTGGGCTTAAATGATTGCACACTCATCCTCCATATCTGTCAGAGATACTCGGTTATTCCATGTGAGTTTCGTGTTGGACAATTCGTAGCAAGCGTAGGTTTTCCTTTCACAATTTTCCTTTGCAAAAAAAAACTTCATTCCACAATATCTCCTATCTCTAAAGTTAATTTCGTTTAATTTCGTCTGCCCGTTTAAGAATACACAAGGCCTCGCAAGTTGACATATTTGAACATACATAATATATATTTGTCTTATCATGCCCCTCGACCGACTTCACGCCGGGTATGACTAGTGAGTTTTCTTAATGTGCATGATGAAGAAAACGGAAAAAAATTCTAATAAATGAGGAATCTGAAATTTACAGTTTGCGACATGCACCTAGGGGATATGTGGATGGCGACCACAAGGTGCCCAAGCTGACCAAAATCTTCACTTCCACTTACTTGTGTTTTGCTCCTTCTTTCGTTTCTTATATCTAAATTCGTATTTATTCCTTTCCACATACAAATTCCCTCTTTCATCTTTCCTATCCAGTCTCCCTTGACTGAACTCTTGTTTTCTTCGAACCCGATGGTATTAGAGTACTTGAGGCCTAGGGGATCTATTCATTTCTTTTCTCCTAAATATCTATAAAAAACGAGTGTAATGTAGTTCGTCTCCGCTGGTAATACTAGCAGGTGCACTCTGGGTCATGCAAAATTAACTACAACATATGTTCAATATGCTTCCGAAAGCAAATATTATTGGGAAGCCCGCAAGCGAATGATGACAAATCAAGAGCTTCACAACATTTGAATACTACTACTACTTATTTTGCTATTGATGCTCACTGAATCCTAGTAATATTCTTACAAAATCAATTATTATAATTTATCATAAATAATGCCACGACTGATTTCCAAATTATCGATAAATACACGACTCACGAAGTGGGGAGTGAATTTATCTAGAGAATTTGGAAATTAAGAGTGGCATTTGTTAGGACTATTTAACGAATAAAATTAAGCTGTTTACTCACAAATCATTATTTCAATATAGTTATTTTAATATATTTATATATATAATGTAAACAGCTATGTTTGAAAACAAATTATAACGATTGGTACGCTTAATTTGCTTCTTTTGTTCATCACTGCAACCGCATCATATTATTTATTGCCAAAGGAACGCAATATTGAAAGGATGCACTCTAGTGGAGAAAAAATTAAACACATCAAACTGTATATTAATTAATTTATGATGCCTATCATAATTATATTTTTCTGGAATGTTATTACCTGAAAAAATATACATTTAAGAAAGTGCAAACAGTGGTTTCTTTTTTGGTGGTATGATCAAATGCTACATGCGCTATATGTTGATATATACAACCTGGTAGCCGTATTTCTTAAGGAGTCAGCTACTGCAAAATAACGCTATGCCCTATTCAGAATGTTAAAAAGGAGGTGCTTTCTTTATTATGATAAACTTTAATTGGTAAATTCCTGGCGAAACACGACTGTGATTGGTTGTAAATAAAAAATCATTGAAATGTGATTGGTCATTGACTCCCATTTGGGGCATGAGTTAAATAGTCAACATTACAAGACATGTATAGCATGTGGAATCGACCACACTGTTTAACAGAGGAGACCAACCTAATTACTGGGTGCTTGTAAAGTGGTGGATCCCAGAATACCTCATAAGATAACATTTTTTAACACGTCCCCAGATCTAGGTGTCACATCACGCCAGTATGAATCACAAGTTGTGAGGCAAGGGTGTATTCTGATATTTTGACTCTTGCTCACATTCTGGCCTCTCTTGTTCTCTGTAGACTAAATGCACCCTAGAACATCTTATTTCAGCAAGTTTATGAATATATGTTCTTGACTTTGATACGTGCTTTTATGTAACTGCACTTGTGTCAGGGAATAACCGAGAGATCTATATGGTTTCTATCCCACCCCTATTCAGTTCAGTAGGATTTCGCGTTTGACAAAAATTCCGGTTAATTTGAGAATGTTATAAACGAATTTTGTACGAACAAAATTAGTGATTATAAAGTAATTGCATTGCCATTTATATTATATGGAAGTGAATACTGGACTTTTACATCAGACTAATTAAGACAAACTGAATCATCCGAAATGAGATTTATTCTAATTTTATCAAGTTATAAATTAATAGACCACTATATAGTATTATATAAGAATTAAACATAGAATAAATTATATCTTTAGTTAAAACATACAGAATAAACTAAAGAGATCGGGGACGCGCTGTAGCGTAGTGGTTAATGCACTGCGCTACAAGCCGGAAGATCGAGGGTTCGAGTCCCGTGGGGGTCAGAATTTTTAAATTGACCCAAACCCTCTGGCGGCACTATGGTCCTGGGGTCGACTGGGGTCGACTTAGCCTCTAACGGAAATGAGTACCAAACGCTTGTTCTAGCGGTAAAGACGGCCGTCACACAGGGTTAACAACTCGGCTGATATGAAGTGCCGATTGTCTAGAAAAAGTGGTAGCCTTAACCTCCTACTACCCCAAGGACCTACTGAGGCCTGTGGTGGGATCACTATTTTTTACTGAACATATCACATTTCACGAATGCCAAACTCGAGGATATCGAAAGTTGCCCTAGACTATAATCCGAAAGAAATAACAAATATAGGCCGATCATTGAAGATATGGCGTGAACAACTACTGAGCGATGGTAGAGGACAGAAGAACTAATTTGTGAGGCCGATGATGATGAAGTAACGATAACAGAACTTGACAAATTTAAAGAACATTTCGAAGAAGCAGAAAATAGTGACAATGATTCATGAAAATTAGTGCGTATTTGGTCACCCCTATTCTCTCTTGACCCAACGAAACCTAGAAAAAATATGTTAGGAAGTTTATGAATATATGTCCTTGGTTTTGACATGGCTGGGTTTGTACCTACATTTGTATCAGGAAATAACTGAGAGATCTAAGTACTTTATACTTTTCCCCTCTCAGTTCAGTATGGCTTCGCACTACAAAGTTCGCCTTACATATCTCGGTAAACTTGAGAATGTTATAAAAGAAATTTGTGCAGATAATATTAGTGATGAAGAAGTATTGATTCCAGAACTTGACAAATTTGAAGAAAATTCATCATCAATATTCCGTGTGTTTCCGTAAGTATCACACCAAAAAGAAAAAAAAATATTTTTTTCAGGTATTTTTTTAGGTACTGTCATATGTTTATTATATTAAGACATACCTTAATATTATATATTGACTTTTGAGCTCGTAACTAGAATTACATGGTTAATTTTTTTCTCTACTTAATGCGTGTTACCTCCGTGCCTGTCAGGTTGCTGTAGGATTTAAATATCCTTCACTGCCAGGGAAAGATTCGGAAATTAACTGTTTACGATATACAATTTTTCTAATTAGGGTACACTGAATACAAAATATTAATATTCCAAAAAAACTAGTGATAATTAATCAATTACGAGATAAGTACAACCATAAGCGTAAAAGGTGAATCACAGGATTTTACAGTTGAGTTAACCAACGTAAGTGATAGGCGCTTATAAATTGGTGGATTCCAGAATAACTCAAATGTTACCAGTGCTCAGTGCTTAATAAAAATGGAAAGGGTCGCTTGGGATTAATTCCGAAAGGAAAAAAATAGGCAAATCCATTACCTGCTACTACCCGCACTCCAGATGTAATCAGAAAGGTCAAGGCCCTTATCTCTGGTGGTAACCCTGCCACACAAAGGGTGATTGCGAACAGATTGGGAAAATCCCTTAAAACTGTAAACACCAAAATAAACAAAGGTTTAAACGTGGAGAAGCACCAATTCATAAATTTTTGCCACGTCACATTGCCGAACGCCGCACCAACAGCAGGAAACTCTATGAAAAGCGCCTGACAGGAGAAAAATGGAAATTTTTTGGTCACTCTTGATGAAGCATATATTTACATAGGAGTCTGCAACAAACCCCGGGCAATTTACTATACAGAAAGGGGTGAAAACATTTTTCAAAAGTGGTATGCCGAATGCAGGGAAAGTTTCTCCAAGGGATTTATGGTCATCAAGGGATATTGCTACAATGGAAAACTGACAATTCATACAATAGCTAAAAATACCAAAATCAACTCCCAGTACTACCAGGAAGACGTTCTCACCCCAATTTACCGGACCGAAATCCCAGATCTCTATGGTAGAGACCAAAACCAAGTCTGGGTGCACCAAGACAAGGCCTCCAGTCACACTTCGGGTTCAATCCTGGCGTTCCTGGAGAAAATGGAGCAGGCATCTGGAATGCATGCTATTCCATTCAGCAACATCTCAGTGAAGTCTCCTGATGCATCACTGATGGACTTTTGCGGCTTTGGACTCTTCAATAGGGCACTGGGAAACAGGCGTCCTCGAACAATAGACAGTGCCTGGAAAGCGTGTAAAGAGGAGTGGGAACTTCTAGACATGGCTGTGCTGTGTAAGTGTCTTCTGCAGTGGAAACTCCGATGCCGAGCCATAGCTCGAGTGAAGGGCTATCACATAGAGCATGATCGATGGTGGAGACATGGCTTTTCTTAAGGTAAAACTTAAAAATCATTTGTTATCAGAGATCAGAAACAACCCGTATACTTAAATGCTGCGCTTGCCTCGTGATTGATAATTCATTCAAATAAACTGTCAATTTTTCAATTCCAACTGATTCTCACATTAACATATGCTGTATAGCTAAAATAAAATAGTGAATCTTAAGAATATTCAATTCCCATTTGTAAAAAAAAACTGCATTTTACGAATTAGATTTTTTTTACGATTATTATAATATGAATAAACATGACATTAAAAAAGTGTGTGTGGTACAATATTCAGCAACCCATTAACGTGTGAGAGGAATATTTGCTATGAGTTTTCAAAGTGAACATGTGGCATTTCATCAACAGGAGTGGCTCCACAACTTTTTTTCAGAACCGTCCAAATTCTATTGGTTGAAGTTATCTAATTTTAATAATGAATATTATTTCCTTCCGTGTTTATAACTCATGACTTATTCATGCGTGGATACATTAAATTCATGCACCCATTTGCCAAACAATGTAATAATGGTGGCGAAACAGTATTGTGCGAAATTTCAAAAGATTTGATAAGTAGTTAGCATTTAAGACAGGTATCCGAAATCTATTTGTACGTTACCTTCAGTTAGTAATGTGAATTGTTTGTTGGAATTTCTTTACCAGTACCAATTTCGACATAATAAACTTACCACACTATCAATAAATTGTTTTAATCAATATTACCAGGTCGTCATTACGACATTTCTGGTATCCTCTCCTATCATGGCTTACTTGTAACCTACTTCTGAGGTTGGGTTCGTCAGGATGGAGGGGTTACGATACCCCCATGATATGAATGATTGGTGATGGTAATGATACGCCAGGAGAGACCTTAAACTATAGTTAGTCTAATGAGGCGAAAATGATGATAATGGCCACATGGTCGTTTTAACCTGCAATTCAATTTCTTATACTAGACTACTAAATTTAATCGGATCACTGAGAAAAGAGCTTAACCGTAAGTGTGAAATTTACTCAAATAAATGACAAAGACTCCAGCGTGTATACACACCCTATTCGATGGAATCAACGATTCAGACAAAAAATGTGTTCATTATAAATGTGAATGAAAATAATATGTATTCACAGATATCGGGCACATGATTCTGGGATGTTTATAGTACGTGTTTGAATACATAATTAATATCTACTATTTCATAACCCATATGAGAACAAACCCTAAACTATTTCCAAACCTTCGAGATAGACAGCACCTACCAACAATTTTCGTTATTATAACTATCTCACTGTCACTATCGAACCAATAGCTTCATGGCCGCACGAACATAAGTTATCCATACATCTTTATCCTAAGCTAATGTTTTCCAACCATTCCCTGTATAATCTACTTCCCTCAAATGATGGTTAATGTTATTTTCATAAGTAATGCCACGAGTGATTTCCAAATTATCCGTGAGTCGTGAATTTATCTAGAGAATTTGCAAATCAAGAGTGACATGTATTAGGACTATTTAACGAATACAAATAAGCTGTTTACTCTGAAATCATTATTTAACTGTTGTTAAATTAAAATATTTATATATTTAATGTAAACGGCGATGTTTGGAAAACAAATGAGGAACGTTATGTTTCGATAGTTCATCACTGCTACCCGATCGTATTATTTATTGTCAAAGGATCGCAATATTGTAAGAATGCATCCTAGTGGAGAAAAAAATGAAACTCATCATTACAGGTTCTTAATTAATTTTTTATGTTCTATGATGTAAATATGTCAGTTATATTTTTCTGCAACGTTAATTCCTTAAAAATAATACGTTTAAGAATGTGCATACAGTGTTTTCTTTTTTTATGGTATAAATAATTGCTACGAACGTTTTTCTATTATATCTCGCAAGCATAATCTAGTTACATTCAAGCATACATACAATCTGGAAGCCAACAGATGGATAGGAGGTAATAAAATGAAAGTGATAGAATCGAGGTGATAAACGACTGTGATTGGTTGTAAATCAAAATTAATTGAAATGTGATTGGTTATTGACTGCCGTTTGGGGCATGAGTTAAATAGTCACCAAAAAAATTCCTATTAGCATACCTCCGATATAATTTACAATTTTCCATCTGCAATCAAACCAGTAACCTGTGAATTATCTTTGAGATTTGTGTTAATTACTTACTATTGTTGTTTTGTTTTAGAGTTCAAACTTCAAGTAAGTTGCTCCTTCATAAACAAGAGATACAGTGTCTCTCGGGCACACGATAGTAAGTTGTAGGAAGTGGTTCAGTTTGTACATTCTGCTTTATTTAACGACGCTTTGAAACATTCGGGGGGATCAGCGATCATTATTTATAAGCTGTGCATTAAAGGGTAACAACTTTTTTAAATATGTTTATACCATTCAGTTTATTTAAGAACCGATTATTCACAATACGATCCGCTCTAATCTACTTCTTTTTCGTAAGAAGACAGACGGAGATTTTAAAATTCATCGTCACCGGCCGGGTTTGAACCATGAAACCTCGTAACAAAAGGCGAATTTAATAACCATCGATCAACAAAAAAGTGGCGTAGTGCACCGTGTCTCATTCAAACCCCCCACATTTTCATTAATCATTACTCTGAAAGTATACGGAATTATTAAATGAGGTTGGTATTAAAAGAGAGAGAAACTCAAAGAATTTTCGTGTTCATTATTGTAGTTAATTCATCTGTCGCATGTTGGATAATAATGACATAAAACAAAATGGCGACTCCTCAGCACAAACTGTTTTCTGATTTGCAGAGACGAAGTCAATAATTCCAGTGCAAAGAAATTACCGGAGAGAATATGGAGGAAATGCACATGACGGGAAGACCATTAAGGCATGGCTTGAAACATTTCTGGCAACTGGAAGCGTTAAAAAAGAATAAGAAGATGATCGTATACGTGTTTCAGAAAAAAAAACCGAAGAAATTAGAGCAGGACGGTGCACGTGTAGAGCTGTTTTAGTATGTGGCAATGACATTTCTTTGAGTTTCTGTTTCGTTTCATACCGGCCTCATTTAATAATTCCTCGTAATTTGTTAGTTATGATTAATTAAAATGTAGGAGGTTTGAATGGGACACCCTGTATATTTATAAAGATGAACGATAATTTCATAATGTAGATGTCAAAATTTGCACAAAAATAAACAAAATAAAAATACAAAAACTAATATAATTGAAAGTACAATAAATTCTAATATAAATGTATCCAATAAATGTTTTCTATTTGAAGAAAATATCCAAATTCCACAAAAAAATATATATGAAGGAATATAGGGTATAGTAGTATGAGTCAGTTTTTTTTTTACAAAAAGGAATAAAGTTCACGGTTGTAAACAAGAAATTTCATACTGCGTTTCAGATACTTCAATAATTAATACCATCACTTAGGTTAATAAAATTTCCACGATTATCAATATTTAAGCTAACTTGATTATTTGTACACTGATAAAATTTTGTCATTTTAAATTAACAATTTATTAATTTTTAAATATTAATTCATTTATCAAATAAAACATTGTTTTTCTCAAAATTAAGAAAAAATGACTTACACCACTAACCATAATCCATTCATACATCTTATTAATTTAAAATTACCAGTATTTATTACCATGTAAGATTTATAAAAGTTATTTTGTGTATTGCCAACTCTAGTATTGTTTTATTTAATAATATATCCATATCTTCTAGTAAACTATTGTAAATTTCCACAGTCGTAATATAATATTAGTATAAAATTATGGAATATTCACCTGAAAGGTCCGTCTCCTCTCACCAGTTTTGAATCCTGCCGATGATGGAACTAGTCCCGAGAGCGCTACAGTTAAATATTAATTAAGTTGAGGGGACGGACCTTTCAGGTGAATATTCCATAATTTTATATTAATATTTGAATAATACCTCAACGAAACACATCATGAATCTTATGAAAGTTGATTAGTCGTAATACAGTAAACACACCATTCATTTCATCATCAGGCAATTTGTTAAACGTGGTAATATTCACAACGTTTCTACGTTTTTCTCAAGTAATGCTGTGATCAACAACATGCTATAAATTCGAATATAATACAAGACTGTTGAACAATAACCAGCAATTTGAATAATTGTGAGTAACGGTCGGTATAAAACACACGCATTATGCCTATTCACTAGGAAATTAATATTGGGGTTATAGAAAGAAAATTAAATACATCAATCACCTATAAACTAATAATTTCGAAACATACATTTACGAACGACAGAGCTTGATACAACAAAAGCGTTAATGTAAAAATAATGACCTGACCTACAGTTAGCTGGAATGAAATTTGGTATTTTTAGAAATTGTCACTTTGCTTTGTTGACTTCCATACGTAGACGCGTGACTTGAGCGCGCGGCTCCTCCAACTGGGATCTCAGGTTCGAATTCTGGCGGTTATAAAAGGGTATTAGTAATGGGTCATACCGGAATTTTCAGGTTTTTTTTTCTGGAGCTTCTCTCTTTCCTGAAATTGATCCCAATAACACCCTCCATTCCCTTTCCCACAACTTCATGCCATTTCATGTTTCATTCATTCAGTTCATACCATCCTTGACCTCATCTTATGTTGGGGAAAATGGTTTGGTTGGCAATGCATAGGTGTTGAAAAATGTTGTAGGAGTCAACCTGGTTGCTGTCGCTTGACTCCGAGCCTGAGCAAGAAAGAAAATGGGCAGAAGGAGAATTGAAAAGGAAAATATTAAAAGAATTAAAATGTGTAAACTTTTATTATCTCTCGATATAATTCAGCTTGACTCTCTTCCTAAAACAATAAAAGATGGATAGGAAATTCGGGAGGTTTGTATCTCCCTCCAGGACACAGGCCCAAACTAAAATGGAGGCATTCGTCACGGCAGTAGAGCATGGTGTGTCGGACTTGGAACACGAGCTACAACTTACATAACAGAATGCAGTAGTATTTCATTCCCTTAATACTGGGATAGCGCAATAGATATACCAGGTCGCGGTACTCGGGCAGTCTGCCATTCCAGTCTGAATTAAGAACTAAAAGAACTAGCTAAATTATACATTTATGATAATTTTGGATTGCAATTGTGCTTGCGATCCTTCCCTCCTTTTTCTCTTTGTTTAGTGTCCTCGTTTTCATTCTTTCTCTATATCTCAATTATTTCATTTTATTAGTTATTAGTAAGTTCTTTAATTTACGTTGGTGGCATCGTCTTATTTGTAAACTAGCTAATACCCGGCGTCCGCTGCTACGCCTAAACAAATGAAAATTAGTGTTTTTTTATGTGGCACAATTAAAGGCACGTTATTGAATAAAACTAGAAAAGAAACTATTTAGAAGTTTTACAAAGTATTCGCAGTTTCATCTCTTATCTATGGACGTGAAACCTGGACATTACCAAAGGCAGAATAAGTAAAGCTAAAATAGGGACTGCCAGAAATTGAAGATGTTGTGAGAGTAATTTTAGCAGGGATACCAAAGTACCGATAAAAGAAAAACGAAGATATAAAAGAAACAGATATTAATATAGTTAATCCATGTGAAATAATAAAATTATTCAAAAACATGCTTATCTTCAGGACGTATTAAGAACTGAATGAGAACAGCGCGCATACACAACGAATAAATGTATACATTATAATAGCAAAAAAGGGAGAAGATTGTTGGGAAGGACTAATTGAAGAGATGGAAGGGACCAATTTCGACATAGATTGATGATAAGGAACCAGGTTTAACAGGTCATGGGCTTCAAATCCTTGTTGTGTGTAAATGAATGTGTTTTTATTTTTAGTTGGATATGTTCAAAGCTAAAAATAATTATAAATTTATATTTTGTAGATACCAGCCGTGCTCATTCACTCGGGAATCTACTTGATCCCAGCATCATCTTGACATACAATGAGCTGAAATACGAAAATGGTATGTACTTCTTATGATTAGTTGAATAAGTAAAAATGAAAAGATAGTTATAAATATATATCGTAATTATTTGAAGAGATTCCCCGTGCTTATTACCCGGCATGGTCCGCGGTGAATCTACTTTATACTCGACCTTCTTGGTATAAATGAAGCACTAAGAGACAAATTTTGTCATTGTGAGTTATCCGTTAAAAGAATACCCTGCTATGTTGGTTTCTGACGACTATGCACAGCAATCTACGTGACGTTGTCTCGATCTTCTTTGGCGCATGCAATGGAAAGACAAAAAATGGTTATTTGGAATTATCCGATAAGAGATACTTCATATGAATGTCAGGATAACTTTGGTACGCGCTTTGGGGATATTTATTAAATGTCTGTAACATTGAGGTTGTAGTCTGTAGTAGTATTGTTGTTAAGATTTAGGCAGTAGTGTAAGCCATTTTTTAAGCGTACCCAAAAGAGCTACTTTTTTTTACGTGCTTCCAACTAGCAAAGGACGATCTTTTAAGGGTGTTAGGAATCATGAGTATCACAAACTCTCTCTCTATAATCTAGCTGTCTCATCCCGGAAAATAGTCCTAGAACACATTCTTCAAAACATCCCCATCATCAAATCGGACGAACGTTATGGTCGCGCATAAAAGTACGAACATACAAACAAACAAACATTCATTTCTTTATATAGGCCACTAGCTGCAATTTATATAATCACTATACATTAAATGATCTTATTGTTACTGTCAGTACTGTACTGGTGTTTATAAATGGTTGCAATTTTACAGATCATGAAAATCTGAAAATCTTCATTAGGATTTGCTTCTTACGCAAGTCACCATGGTTGAGATAGTGGGTTCATTAAATATTATTCCGAATTTTATATCAGTTATTTTCATGTTTGTGTATGTCTTTTAGCGAATTCCGAAGAAATGAAACTATTGAGGACGTTTCTCATCAAAATAAATAAATATCCTCAACCGTGTCCAACTCAGGGTCGGGTCGAGGGATGAGATTAGATGAAGTCCCTATATTTATAGAAGTCTGTGAACTACAAGGTTGCCGGTCGACCACTTCTGACGCACCGTCACAGGGGCGGATGAACGAAATGAAACGAAATGGATGAAATGAGTATGGAGAAATGGTGGAATGATATCTGTGGCAGGGGAAAACGGGAAAAAGTCCGAGAAAAACCTGTCATAGCTCCGTTTCGTCCACCACGAAACTCACATGGAGTGAGGGACCCCAGCAGTGAGGAGCGAGCATCTTACCTCTTGCGTCACGGAGCCGCCTTCTAATGAGAATATTTTTTAAAAAATATTAAAAAACATCACCGATCCTATATATATATATATATATATATATATATATATGTGTGTGTGTGTGTGTGTGTGTGTCCATTATTGTTGGTGGGAAAACTTAGCTTATAACAATTAATTGTAAAAAAATAACATCGATTTTGTTGACCAGAATAATCTGATAATTAAGTGTAGGAATTCATCTAACATTTAAAAATCGCTCTAATGGTCGCAGTTTTCGATATTTCGTAACGAAATTCAGTATATGCTATT
Organism: Diploptera punctata; assembly: GCA_030220185.1. Classification (NCBI taxonomy): domain Eukaryota; kingdom Metazoa; phylum Arthropoda; class Insecta; order Blattodea; family Blaberidae; genus Diploptera; species Diploptera punctata. The sequence goes on from JASPKZ010009768.1 coordinate 78,858, forward strand.
AAATGAGCGAGTAAGGTGTTATACAAATGTCACGGAAATCCGACCGTTTGAAAAGGGGTTTACTAAAACCCGAAATTAAAAACTAATTCTTACTACAGCCATCTCCAGTTCGTCGCAATGTATAGTATTAAGAGTAATGAACCCTTGAATTTTCATTATAACTTAAAATATACTTTAACTTATGTATTTAATATTTTTAAGAAAGTGATGGAAAAATTGAATTTGGTAGATACTTACTTACTTACTCACTGGCACTATCGAACCCGAAGGTTCATGGCCGCGCGGACATAAGCTCTCCATACATCCCTATCCTGAGCTAATGCTTTCCAATCATTCCCTGTATAATCTACTTCCCTCAAATCATAGTTAACGTTGTTCTCCCACCTCATTCTTGGCCTACCAACTGGGCGTTTTCCCTCTGGCTTTCCTACAAGAAGCTTCCATGCACGTCTTTCATTCCCCATACGTGCAACATGTCCTGCCCATCGCAGTCTACGAGACTTAACTGTTCTTATTATATCTGGCTTCCTATGAAGACCATGTAGTTCATTGTTATGTAGTCTTCTCCATTCACCTGTCTGTTCATCTCTCTTTGGTCCAAAAATTTTCCTAAGAACTTTATTCTCAAATACTCGTAATCTCCTTTCCTCCCTTAAAGTAAGAGTCCATGTTTCGCACCCATATAATATAACTGGTAGAATAATAGTTTATATATTTTCAGCTTAACGTTTTTTGAAAGGAGTTGGGACATCAAAAGTCTCTGCAATGCATAATAGCATGCATTTCCAGAATTGAGCCTATGTTAATTTCTTTGTGCATCTCATTCCTATTTGTGATTATTGTTCCTAGGTATTTGAATTCAGCCACTTCCTCAAAATTTCCCTCATTTGTCATTAGCTGTCCATTTCCATTATATACTGAATTTCTACGTGTGACCATATATTTAGTTTAGTGATATTTTTATTCCAGTCCTAATTTCTTAGTGTTACTCAATAGTGTGTGCGTGTTGGCCTTTAGTATCTCCTCGCTATCGGCCAATAATACTACATCATCAGCATAAACTAACAGCTTATTAATACCATTCAGTTGTAAGCCTTCCTCATTCTCTAAAGATTTAATGGCATGCTCTAGTACAAAATTAAATAGTAGAGGAGATAGTGCATCTCCTTGCTTCCACCCATTCTGGATTTCAAAGTGTCTGAAAACTGTTTGCCTACACGCACCCTACTCTTTGAGCCATTTAGACACATTCGTATAAGTCTAACCAACTTTTTAGGAATTCCGAACTCCAGCAGGATACTATATAACTTCTCCCTCTTAATTGAATCATATGCTTTTTTGAAGTCTACATATAGTTGATGTACAGTACCATTATATTCCCATTTCTTCTCTATAATCTGTCTTATACTGAAAATCTGATCTGTTGTAGACCTGTTTCTTCTAAATGCACATTGATGATCTCCTAGAATGTCATCAATATAGGGAGTAAGTCTGCTTACTAATATATTTGTTAGAATTTTGTACGAAGTTGAAAGTAATGAGATGCCCCTGTAGTTGTTGCAATCAGTTTTATCTCCTTTCTTATAAATTGGTACGATAATTGATTCCTTCCATTCATCTGGAAGAGCTTCTTTTTCCCAAATCATACTAAGCAACCAGCGTATCTGTTCATCAATTTTTCTCCCCCTGATTTTATCAGTTCTGCTGGGATCTCATCTGAACCTGATGCTTTATACATCTTCAATTTTTCAATCGCCATTTCAACCTCTAATGCACTTGGCTCTGCGACTAGCATTTCTGCTGTCTGTAACTTATCCTCCTCAATGTCCTGTTCTGTATGTACATTTAATAGCTGATTAAAGTAACCTTTCCATCTATTTAATATACTCCTAGAATCTGCAATCATATCCCCATTTTCATTCCGAATTATGTTTGTTCTAGCCTGAAACCCCTTCTTCTCTATACTAATTCCCTGATATAATTCTCTAATGTTCCTATTTTTTGCATTCATTTCAAGATTATTAATCTTCTCTCTCAAATATTCCCTCTTTTTACTCTTTAGTAACTTGGTGGTTTCACGTCTAACACTACCCAATTGCTCTAAATTTACCTCATTTGGCTCGCGTAACCATTTCCTTTTTGCTAGCTTTCTTTTCTTTACAATGTCGGCACATTCCTCATCAAACCATTTCTTGTTTTGCCTCTTTTTTAACAACCAATGCTTTCTGATGCTGACAATTTAATAGTATCTCTTATAGCCTCCCATTCTTTATTTATATCAGTTTCTTCTTCGTTTGCCACATTGTCATCTGAAGATTCCAGTACTTCAAATCTATTAGCTATTTTGATTTGATATTCTTGCCGCATGTCATCATTTTTCAAGTTTTTTAACTCATATTTTACAGAATCATCTTTAGCGTTCGTTCCTCTCATAAGCGATAGCCGTTGTCTGATTTTCACTCTGACCAGATGATGATCCGAATTGCAGTCTGTCCCTCTAACTGATCTAACATCAATGATGCTACTGTGCCAGCGTTTATCCACTAATACATGATCTATCTGGTTCCGAGTTTCTCCATCTGGGGACGTCCAGGTGTATTTATGAATATCCTTATGCTGAAATGTTGTGCTCTTAACAATGAGATTCTTTGATGTAGCAAATGTGACTAATCTAACCCCGTTGTCGTTACTATCTTCATGAAGACTGAATTTGCCTATTGTTGGTTTGAATATATCTTCCCGCCCCACTTTTGCATTAAAATCTCCTAAGACAATTTTCATATGATATCGTGAAAGGCTATCAAATAAGCATTCTAATTCTTCATAGAACTCATCCTTGATCTTGTCATCTTTATCTTCTGTGGGGGCATGTACATTTACAATTATAAAATCATGTCGTTTACCCTTTAGAATTATGTATGATATCCTATCACTAACAAATTTAATATCTCGGATAGCGGATAGAATCCTCCTTTGACTAAAAAACCCGTTCCAAATGCAGGTCTTTCTGCACCCCATAGTATAATGCAAAGCTTCCTGATTCCTGACTACCTTCTCCTGGCCACCTAACTTCCTGTAAAGCGACTATATCCAAGGGCGATTTATCCAATTCCCGCGTTAATATCTCTAGTGCCCCGCTATTGTATAAAGTCCTAACATTCCATGTTCCTAGGAACATGTCCCTGTGTTTGAGCCTTTGGCATGGGTTCCCTGAAGTAGTCCCCGCCCGGAGAACCGAATGGGGGACTATTTGACCTCCGGAAAATTTTACCCCAGATGAACCCATGTCCGCATTTCTTGACGGTTGTATTTTTACGGTGAAAGATCGTCACTCTTTCGCCCAAGGTACTTTTTTCGTCTGGCTTATCACCTTCGACCAGTCCGGCATGGGTAACCCTATCGGCAGCAATGCTACCGCCGGCATAGCTCTCAGGATCATTTAAGCACGCAAGCCACTCCACCACGACAAGGTGAATTTGGTAGATAGACTTATTATTTACGGAACAGGCAACTCTTGCCTAAACCAGGAAGTGAAGAAGAAGAAGAAGACTTATTATTTAGATTGGTGACAAATTATACAACAATAACTAACTAACTCACTATCCTGAGGTAATGTTTTCCAATCATACTTGTATAATCTACTTCCCTCAAATCATAGATAATTTTAATCTCCCACCTCATTCTTGGTCTACCAACTAGATGTTTTCCCTCTGGTTTTCCTACAAGAAGCTTTCATTCACCTCTTTCATTCGTGCCACATGCTCTACCCAACGCAGTATATGAGACTAAACTATTTTTATTATATCTAACTTCCTATACACACCATGTACCTCACTATTATGAAGTTTTCTCCATTCACCTGTCTGTTCATCTCTTTTTGGTCCAAAAAAATTCCTAAGAACTTAACTCTCTGATATTCGTAATCTCCTTTCTTCCCTTAAAGTAAGAGCCCGTATATCGCATCCATATAATATAACTGGGAGAATAATAGTTTTATATATTTTCAGTTTAACGTTTTTTGAAAAGAGTTGGGACAAATGTCTCTTGTAATGCATAATAGCACGCATTTCCAGAATTGAGCTTATGTTCATTTTCTTTGTGCATCTCATTCCTTTTATAATTATTTTATTAGATATATGAATTCAGCCACTTCTTCAAAATTTCCCTCATTTGTCATCAGTGGTTCATTTTCATTATATAATACATTTCTATGTGTGAACAATTTAAAAATAAATAATAACTATCTGATATGCATTAACTGTTTTCACTGTAGTCTATCACTAATATATAAGGTGGCATCATATATTAACTTCTTCGAAATTTAACAAATAAAAAGTGCATTGCGTAAACCAGCAAAATTGGACCATAAATTCGACTTGGAGAGGACTAATATTCCAAAAAGTTGAGGAGATGGACTTACAAGGTAGGCCTACATAATTTTATATTATAATTTAATATTAGAGAGTAATTCACTTAGTTTACACAGTTCCTACGCGACGGACTATTTTTAAATTCTTACGTAATAGAAATGAGATACCTTCGGAGGACTGCAGGACACACTACTAGATCACAAAACTATTAAGACATCTTAGAAGAATTACACATGGAACCTTTATAAAACAAAATGTCTGATTATAAGTCAAGATGGATGCAACATGTTCATCGAATGGAAGATCACAGGATACCCAAACAAATGTTAAGATATCAACCTGCAGGAAGAAGAAGACCAGGACGTCCACTCAAAAGACTTTTGGATGGTGTTTCTCTTGAGGACGAAACAGGTCAACAAATGGCCTAAATTCGTCAATGTACTATAATGATAACGATGATTATGATTTAATTGACGTCTCTTCATTTTTAGACATTTTGATATTCTAATGTACTTTATATTAAGTGATCATTTGATTCGGTGTTTACTTGATGAAAACCCATATTTATTTAATTAAATACTTTGTATTATATTATGTAGTTTATGTAGTTATGATAATCTGTTTTAATCCCAAAATAGGATAGTATTGATTCTTAGGGAAAGGATTTTGAGGTGTGACACCTTTCCAAAAATATATCTGTTTTCATACCAATAGTTCAATATATGTATTTGAGGGAAATAAAGACAATTTGTTGCAAATATTTACACCTTTCCGTGACATTACTATATTTGTCCTCTCTTTTTCCTCTGTTTTTCTATGCTTCAGCACTCTTTTCCTCCTGTCTTCTCTGCGTTTAAAAATATCGGAGAGAGAATGTATATATTTTTTTCTTGAACAGCTTTTTAAAATCTCAATCAGAAGTCAAGAATATTAAATAAATATTAAAATATAATTTAGGTAATTTATACCCCAGAAAAAATATCGAATCTGCAGTGTGAAGTCAACAATAGTAAATAATAAATATTAAAATATAATTTATATAAACCACCAGTAATTAATATCCCAGCAACAATGGCCAATTTGCATCTGTAAAGTCAAATTTCAATTTCAACAGTAAGTTTAAAGTAAGTTCAGTTAGTACTGGCAATAATATAACAGTTACCTATCTACCGACTTGTTGTTGGCTGTGTATTACTAATCTGAATCACAACGTATTTTTATTAGTTATACAACTGGGTTTTGGTTTGAGACTTGAAAGCAAATTCCAAAAGTCATACTTCGCTACTGCCCCCAAGGCCAAAGATCGCTGGGACGTCCAAAATAGCGCTGGATGGAAATTCCTCTTTTGATGAAAATCCATATTTATTAATTAAATAAAATAAAACTAAGTTTTATTTTTATTTAATTAATTTCATTTAATTGTTTCAGCAGCACCATTTGCAACTTTTTGTATGTATTTTCTGAACTTCTTTTTCTCCCTTTTGCGATCAAAATTTGCACCTTAAAATCCTTTTACTATGAAATTATAATAGGCAATAATATTATGAGATTCTTCTTAATAAATAAGGCAATACTGTAACATCTTGCCTTATAAAAGTTGAGTTCTTTAAGACACGTGTTTTGAAACGTGTCCTAAAAGAACGCTCCTTTTATGAGGTAAGGTGCACCAGTCTCGTATTATGTATTAAATAATGATTGTGATATGATTTATTGTTATTTATATTTTATGAACTACAGCTGTATTCACCATAAACTTCAGTGTATGAGCCTTGGGCCGGTTCAGCTTCTTAACCCATTCGCCTCAGAAAACGAAGTATACTCGTTTAACTCTGCCTCTTGTATATTTCGTAATATTTTGTACATCCTTTCGTGTGGTATTTATGAATAGTAGAGGAATAAGTTTCGATCTGCCCCCTTTGAGATCTCAACTACCGTTATCTTTTGTTCGTTTTAATGGCTGAAAACTGACATTATAATTTGCAGTGATTAAAATTTAGATTTTTGGAAAATTCATTGAGCATTTAAACTTGAAACGAATGGGTTAAAGTTTTATTTTCTGTCTGCAACATGAACTTCTTCTTTCTGTGAGTTGATAGTAAAAAAAAACACGTATTTCTTTCTATAGCTAAATTTAAGTTCTATTTCCTTAAGTCTCCTCTTGTTCTGCAGCGTTGAGGTCCATGACTGGGCTCGATACAACAATGCAGAGACAGTTATCTCTTTGTATAATATTACTGAATTTGAATTATTTATTAATTTTATTTATCTTTAAATTATTCTATTTATATACTAGCAATATATTCAAATTTATGTTCAAAATGCTAAGTATTGAAATAGCTTGCTTTTTATTGTAACTAATTAAAATGATTTACTTTTTCTGTAAGTAATATTTCGATAAACATTTTTATCTCACAATTTCAGGAAACATCCCGAACAATTTACTGAGATATTGTAATTATAATCTTGCACTTAAAATACCATTTATTATCAACAAAATCTCCTCTTAATATATATGTATGTATATATATATATATATATATATATGTATGTCTGTCATGAGAATAAAAATTACGTAATTCCTGAACCGTTTTACGAACATATTTTTACTTTACAGCAGTGAAGCTTTTTTTCATTTTTTGATGTTATAATTGAATTTAGACATTAAGCCATGAAAGCAAAATGTGTATGAAAAGAAAAAAATTAATGCTATATAAATAGATAAATAAATAAATAAATAAATAAATAAATATATATAAATATATATACGGCTGTGGTCTCGAGGTAGCGTGCTGCCTGGTCACGCAGAGGGCCCGGATTCGATCCCCAGTCGGGGCGGTTTTTCTGGGTGAGGTTTTCATCGGGGTTTTTCCTCACCTGTAAGACAAATGTCAGGTAAACTTTAAGGCCCAAACGGTCCCCGAAATCATATGGCCATCATCATCCTTATCATTATCATCATCATCCTTCACCGACGTGGAAAGCAACGGGAAGCTACCACACCTACAATTCCCTAGTAAAGTTCCAAGCATAGCATGAAAATGCTATGATTGCAGTGAAGGACCTGCCTTCAGGCAGAATTACTATTGATGGATATATATATATATATATATATATATATATATATATATATTAAGATTGTTGTTATTTATTCTATTATTAGGCTTAACTCTATTTCAAGAATTTTAGAATACATTACGAAACTCCGTTGAGATCACTATGTTAAAGTTTTAAGAAATATAAAACAGTACCTCCGATCTCATTTGTCCTCAATTCAAAACATTATTAGACGACTGATATCTCAGGTACTGTTTTACATTTCTTAAAACTTTTAACTACATTTACCCTTATTGTTTAGAAACACTTGTGTTTAGGATGATCTACACGCAATTATGTCCCTTTGTTCATTTGTTTGCAAGGTTTTTCCTGTTGAAAAAAACTTTTGAGGAGTAAACAACATTATCTTGATCTTTGCATACTTATTAATTAAATCGTCTTTCTTACGGCTTTATGGTTACTGTTACGTATGGATTGGACATTTCTGATACCATGTAGCATATTTATTGAAAACTTCACAGCATATGTGTTTTTTTCATAAATGTTACGAGAATATTATTTTTAAACAAAATGGAAGATACCAATATGCTCTATGTGAAAATAAAAGAGTTTAAAAACTTGAATCCATTACGTGTACAGATTTTATATCAGCAGAACACCCAGAATTTGTAATATAAGATCCAAATAACATTTTAAACATTTCAAATACAACGTGGTAAAATCTTTTTTTTTCGAAACACGTCATATATACAGGTCATCAGTTTAACATAATTGGAAAACTACTTTCGATAGTACACAGAGACTGTGACCACTACAGAATAAACATTTTAGAAGGAATTGGAATTTCAAAAAGAGTGAATAATGGAAACCTACTTAATGAGAACTGACCCAACTACCTAAACACTCTATACACAACGCTCATTGAAAACAGCTAATACCTATTCACTTCGTGTTGATGGAATAACTTGTTCCGAAAGGCCTCCAATATTTGAATAGGATTTACTTTGTTCATGATGACTGAGACCTCACATAGACATTTTAACATTTTCTACAGTAACGTCAACCAAGTCCCGCGCCGTAGCCGAGCGGTTAAGGTAGGAAGCCTTGGCGCAGAGCTACGGGACTTGCGCTGGTTCGGGTCTCCATGGGACAAGAAATGTTCTCATGGTATTTCGGCCAGTATGGGACCGGTGCCCACCCAGCATCGTGAGGCAATTGGGTAGCTACATTAAGTAGCGGCTCCAGGTTGAGGAACCAGCTATAACGGCTGGGGGACTCGACATGCTAACCACATGTCACCCCTACACTGGCTGTTGATCATCTACCTCTGTGATTGACACATGTGGATGTGAAGGGCTCAGCAGCCGGCTGGTAAAAGGGCAACCGCTGAAAAGTGGAAAGACCCTCAATCGGAATCGGAACGTCAACCATATTACTCACATGAACTCACTGACACTATCGAACCCGCAGGTTAATGGCCGCGCGGACATAAGCCCTCCACAAATCCCTATCCTGAGCTAATGTTTCCCAATCATCCTCCGTATAATCTACTTCCCTCAAATCATGGTTAATTTTATTCTCCCATATCATACTTGTTCTCCCAACTGGGCGTTTTCCGTCTGGTTTTGCTACAACAAGCAAATTTTGAATATCATTTAAAGAAGATAATTGCCCTTTAATTTAAAGACAGTTGGGTTTAACTTTCATGTCCCTTTTTCATTCCCCATCCGTGCCACATGTCATGCCCATCGCAGTCGACGAGACTTAACTGTTCTTATTATAGCTGGATTCCTATGAAGGTCATTGGCCTCACTATCATGTCGTCTTCTTCATTCGCCTGTCTGTTAATCTCTCGTTGGTCCAAAAAAATTCCTGAGTATTTTATTCAGAGATACTCATAACATTTTCTTCTCCCTTAAAATAAGAGTCCATGTTTCGCATCCGTATAATATAACTGGGAGAGTTTTATATATTTTCAGTTTGAGAGAAGTTGGGACAAGCGTCCCATAGTTCAGAATGAAATGTAGGCCTAAAAGTATTGAATTCAATGATATCAAGAGTTGAAGCCTACATATTACAACTCTGATCTATGTGAAATAATTATATACTAATATATTTTTTTACAGACATTGAAGATTGTGAACTAACTAACTCACTGGCACTATCAAACCCGTAGGTTGATGGCCAGCGCGGACATAAGCTATCCATACATCCCTATCCTGAGCCAATGTTTTCCAATCATCTCCTGTATAATCCACTTCCCTGAAAACATAGTTAATGTTATCCTCCCACCTCATTCTTGGTCTACAAACTGGGCGTTTTCCCTCTGGTTTTCCTACAAGAACCTTCTATGCACGTCTTTCATTTCCCATTCGTGCCACATGTCCTGCCAATCGCAGTCTACGAGACTTAACTGTTCTCATTATATCTGGCTTCCTATAAAGACCATGTAATTCACTGCATTCACCTGTCTGTTCATTTCTCTTTGGTCCAAAAATTGTCCTAAGAACTTTATTCTCAAATACTCGTAATCTCCTTTCCTCCCTTAAATATGAGTCTATGTTTCGCATCCATATAATATAACTGGTAGAATAATAGTTTTATATATTTTTTCAGTTTAACGTTTTTTTGAAAGGAGTTGGGAACTCAAAAGTGTCTGTAATGCATAATAACACGCATTTCCAGAATTGAGCCTATGTTTAATTTGTTTGTGCATCGGAGATTGTGAACTACGTTTAGTAAATTGAAACGACGATGTATGAAATTTCAGAAAGTGTTTTGATTGATTTTAATTATGGTATCGAGACATGCTTATCATCTGCATATTTATTATGACATTTTACGTATTGTATAGAGCATAAAATTATACATTGTATTTTATTCTTTTGTCTGGTGTGAAATAAAATTTGTTCGAGAAAATTCATCATCACTTCCCGGTATTTCCAGAAACGAAAAACAAATAGGCACTGTAAATGTCAAACGAAATATGCTGAACATCTCAACTATGTATGAAATGTAATAATTTATATTTTCCACTTGGATGACTGTGATAGAACAGATGGGTGGATTATCTGGAGTTCTGTTAACTAGGTTAACTTTGCAATAAGTCACAGGTACTCATTTTGTTTGCGTCGTATAAAATCAAATAACTTTAAACTTTATGGGGTGTAGTTGCTGCTCATTTCAAGTCTGAAATCTGAAAATCTAACCAATTAGGATAGTCACTTGTTAAGAATAACTAATAATAAAAGATTATAGGCCATTTTTAAATCTAATTATTTGACATTATTAAATATATTGTGATAAGTAAGGATAATTTAGCTTAAAAAGTTACATGTTAGTTTACATAAATTGAGGTAATGAATTTTAATTATAAATATATATATATATATATATATGTATGTTATTTATTTATTTCAGAATTGTTTCTGTTATTTACAACAGGTATCCTCAACCAAAACATACAATTTTTTTTCTTCTACATTTCCCGCTCTTGCGTGTCTTGCTTACTTACTAGCACTATCGATCCCAGGTTCATGACCGCGCGGATATAAGCTCTCTATATATCCCTATCCTGAGCTAATGCTTTCCAATCATTCCCTGTATAATCTACTTCCCTCAAATCATAGTTAATGTTGTTCTCCCACCTCATTCTTGGTCTACAAACTGATCGTTTTCCCTCTGATTTTCCTACAAGAAGTTTCCATACACGTCTTTCATTTCCCATTCGCGCAACATGTCCTGCCTATCGCAGTCTACGAGACTTAATTGTTCTTATTATATCTCCCGATTGAGGGTCTTTCCACTTTTCAGCGGTTGCTCTTTTACCAGCCAGCTGCTGGCCCTTCACATCCACATGTGTCAATCACAGAGGTAGATGATCAACAGCCAGTGTAGGGGTGACATGTGGTTAGCATGTCGAGTCCCCCGCCGTTATAGCTGGTTCCCAAACCTGGAGCCGCTACTTATGTAGCTACCCAAATTGCCTCACGATGCTGGGTGGGCACCGGTCCCATACTGGCCGAAATACCATGAGAAAATTTCTTCCCCCATGGAGACTCGAACCAGCGCAAGTCCCGTAGCTCTGCTCCAAGGCTTCCTACCTTAACCGCTTGGCTACGGCTTCCTATAAAGACCATGTAGTTCATTGTTAAGCAGTCTTCTCCATTCACCTGTCTCTCTATGGTCCAACAATTTTCCCAAGAACTTTAGTCTCAAAAATTCCTATTTGTGATTATTGTTCCTAGGTATTTGAGTACAGCAAACTTCCTCAAAATTTCCCTCATTTGCCATTAGCTGTCCATTTCCATTATATAATGCATTTCTACGTGTGACCATATATTTTCTTTTATTGATATTTACTTCCAGTGCTCTTGCGTGTCTGCTTCTATCATATTTCTCTTCTTCATATTGTCTTGAATTCCCTTTATCCACGTTGGCATTGGTCTACTACGTTTCACTTTTCCAGGAGGTATCCATTTGAATACTTCTTTGTTTGTTTGTGTGTCCCTTCTTCTCATTATATGTCTATACCATCTCCAGTTGGATTCTTTAATCTCTTGTACAATATCCTTTTCGGCATTCATTATTATATATAAATATAATTTTCCATCTTATACAGTAAACCATATTGAGATATAGTTTTCTCATCTTATATAATAAACACAAAAAGTGAAAAAATATCTACAAATTTCAGTGGTATATGAAAGTATGTCAAAAATGTTTTATTGATACATCTAAAATATTCTTAACTAGCTGATTGCCCGTCGTTACTCAGATATTTATCTATACTAATCAATGAGCTCACTGAACCCAAAAACTATGGATTCGACGTTTTTCTTCGTTCGATTTAGAAAAATAATTTTTACTCCTTCTCATCATATTCTTCCTTTGGGTGCTAGAGGTTAAATATGGGCTTAAACGCCCTCGAAATTGATACCAATCAGAAAAACGATCCCGAAAACCATTCTTTCGACACTAATTTCTGTAATTTTGGACAATTTATTTTCTTCCCGTATTCACAACCTTGAAGGTGCAACAGTCAAACGTTGGCTGAAATGGCATCAGTAACTTTAGCCATCAGCTTAGCGTCCCTCAAAACTATGCATTTAACAATCATTTCGACCATATTTTTAAATTTTATTTTTCAACCCTTTCTCACCTCCCTTTAAATTCATAAGAATGCTAGAGTCAAACTTGCTCTTCAATACCAATTGGATTTCACCAATCTGCCTAAGTTAAACTTAACTGTCTTGGTTCCCACAACACGTCCTCAAAATCTGTAATGTGAATTTAGTAACATCCTGTGTTGTGTACTTCATGTTTTGTTTAGTCCAATGCAAATTAAATGACTACTAATTTTATGATGTTATGTAATAAAATTTCAAGTCAAAATTTACCTCACCATTGAGTGAAACCTCGAAAAACCCTTCCATCATGGATATATTGATCGGCTTTAGAATTTGAAGTTGTGACCTTACGAAGACGAGTCTCAAATACTATGACCTGACCTATCATATTGGATTTCATGAATTGTACATAGCGTACAATCGTTTATAGCTATTTGTCTCTTGGCTTAGTACGAACTCTACTTTTTACTTTTCCTTCCATGAGGTTTGTTCTACTATTCGTAGCTGTTCCAAAAGTGTTGAATCAATATCAAATTCTCCACTATTTACTGAATTATGTTGAATAAATCAATTCAAATATTTAAAGTGAGAAAATAATTATAATAAAATTAAACTCTATATAAATGTGTTAACTTTGTGGCAAATAATGAAATAATGCACCTAATTAATGTAATAACTATGTGAAATAAATTACTGAAATATGCTATACGCGTATTTCAAAAGAAACTTTCTAATTAATGCTGTAATCATGTGCTATAAATATGACAAGGTGCGATAAGAGCATTTCAATTGTAAACGCCTTTGATCAGAACAGAAACTTACGGATGACGTTTATACGCGTTTTATATCAAGTTGTAAAATGAAAAAAAAATTAGTATACATGAAAAAGAAGCCTTCATGAAAAATATGTATTTTATTCTAATAAAACCTAATATTAAAAGTATTAGTCTTTTTTTTAACTCACTTGATCGTCTCGATTTTAAGGTATGTTTGCATGCCCCACACTACTCAAGTCTAACAGGGACATGAACTTTTGGCAGAATATTTTAAACCCTAGTTTACAAACATACTTTTTTTTTACCACACAGGGATTTTCAGATTCTCCCTGGATGAGTGATCAGCTCAATGACGGGCCATCTCCGAGATGACACCATCATTTAAAACAAGACACAGCATTGACTCCATACATTCGTAATAAACAAGGATGATAATAATAATAATAATAATAATAATAATAATAATAATAATAATAATAAAATGTATATATATATAATTTAGACCAACTCTTCAAATTGGTATGATATTAGATCCTACAATCCTTCTTGACACAAGTTGACACTGAAAAGGAAGCCAAGAGTTGACTATTACAAAGGATAAATATCAATTAGATAGTTAACTGTCAGAGGATTGATGATCGGGGCGAGAGGTACTATACCAGGATTATTAGATACATTTTGGAATTTCTTAAATTTGGAGAGAGTGTATCTTTCTAAAATTACCATCGCTGCCATTAGAGGATCAATTTCAATTTTAAGAACTCTCTTTACAAAAGTTCTACATTATAGAATATACTTCAATTACAATTTGAAACCTTTTTTATATATTTGCAAAATGTATTTCATCAATTTCGAAAATTGTCTGTATCACTTTGTCCTTGTGGCAATCCTCTAATGAGGAAAGTTTATGTAATAAAAAAAATTATGTCTAATATATAAAAACCAATGTTTGTTTGTTCGTTATTCTATGAGCGGACATAACGTTGATCCGACTTTAATGGGGTTTCTTGCCAAAATGTTCAGAAGATTCCCGGGATGAACATAGCTGTAAGAGAATTCTGATATGCAACCCCTTCACCCTATAAATCAGCCTTTGTAATGAAAAAAAAACGTGAAATAAAGTCCTATTTTGACGCTTAAAATGGCTTACGCTGCCTAAACCAAAACAAAATACACCAAATTAATGTACACGGAATTGATATCTCACAAACCTCTACAAAAAAGTCCGCGACAACCTATGTTTATATTTTACGGATAACTCACAATAACCATTATTGTATTTAATTGATACCAAGAAGATCGGGATAAGTAGATTCCCGGGCACGCGTGCTCTACCACACCATTCATCCGATTGAGATGGGGCATTTTGAAAAATGTTCAGGAGATTTTGGGGATGAACATACGCTATAAGCGAGTTGTAATACTGAACCCCTTCATCCCTACAAATCAGCCTTTGTAGTGAAAAACATGAAATAAAGTCCCTATTTGACGATTAAATGGCTTACGCTGCTAAACCATAACAGTACACCAAAATAATGTACACAGAATTGAACATCTCAAAAATCTCTACAAAAAAAAAAAAGTCCGCGACAGCATATTTTTATCTTCTATGAATAACTCACAATAACCATATTTGTCTTTCATTGATTACGAGAAGAGCGGATAAGCGGATTCCCGGGCAAGTATAACAGCGCACGGCTGGTAGATAAAATCACATTAACATTTATTTTTAGGAGTAGCAGCGCACACCGGGTATTAGCTAGTGTATATATAAAAATATTCATCCAGGTAGCTTTTACTTTATTTTATTTACTCTATGGTTTGTTAGTGTTAGCTAACATTAAACCAGATTATCATTGTGCATCGTTTAGTCTATTTTTAATAATATTTTAAATTGTATTATGTATATAAAATTTTGTATTATTTTATTATTCGCTGGCTGAGTGGAAGAGAAGTATTATGGCCTTAATTCTGTTAGCTTAAATAAAACTGTATTATTATTATTATTATTATCATCATCATCATAGTACATTCACGAATTTAGGCCATTTGTTGACCTGTTTCGGCCTCAAGAGAAACACCATCCAGAAGTCTTTTGAGTGGACGTCCTGGTCTTCTTCTTCCTGCAGGTTGATATCTTAACATTTGTTTGGGTATTCTGTGATCTTCCATTCGATGAACATGTTGCATCCATCTTGACTTATAATCAGAAATTTTGTTTTCTAAAGATTCCATGTGTAATTCTTCTAAGATGTCTTCATTTTTTTTGTGATCTAGTAGTGTGTATCCTGCAGTCCTCCGAAGATATCTCATTTCAGCAGATCTAAGTCTCTGTATATCCTTCTGTTTCAACATCCATACTTCGCTACCATACAAAAGAGTTGGAAGAGCCAGTGTTTTATACACTTTCAGTCTTGAATGCTTTTGGACTAACTGTGGCTTGAAGATAGAATGCGGTATCCTAATGTCTGTCCAGAGACTAAAAGGTAGCAGCCCTACCACTGGACTACTTAGCGTCAGGCCAGTAACCTGTCCTAAGGAACTTCAAAACTACTTTCAAGTCTCAACACGAAAAAAGCCAGAAGGAATTGAAATATGACGACCCACAGCAAAGAAATATGGTATTATTATTATTATTATTATTATTATTATTATTATTATTATTATTATTATTAACAATTATACGTTTATGCTTGAATCGATAGACGACGGCATATTTTTTTACTGACAAACTAATTTATATACCTATCTAATAGTATTCTTTTAGCAATTAATAATAATTTAATTCATTTTATAGATATAGTTTTAAGATTGGCCATATTTTAAGTTGGTGTTATAAATACGGTATAACCGACAAACTAATATGATATGAATGATTCTGGTGGCCAGAACGAGTTCGATAACTACTTGGGTCTGATAGTTTCCTGACAGTTGTCTTATTGTTGAGAAAAAATCCCGAATAAATCTCACCCTTGTCCCAAGGTGATCGAAGCAGGAAACGACATTAGCACTAGACCAAAGCGGTGGAATAAATGTAATAATAAATATAAAACCATATATTCTGTAGTCTACGGTTGAGTGAATATATTATGGTTGGCCCATAAGCTGTTTGTAAACTTAAGTATATTTTACCTATAAATAATTAATATTCTGATATATTGAATATTAATGCATTTTAATTCAATGGGCATCTTACAAAATTATATATTTCATTCATTTTATATTATTTTTCTCTCACGAATAGCTTACCGAATAAAAACACGCTATAAGAGATGTAAAGTAAATAATTGATTGTTAAACACTGCCATTTGATTAGACTTCATAAATAAAATGTATAATCTAAATAAAGTGCTAATGAAACATTTGGACTGAAGAGAGAGACAATCTTACTAGTGAAAAAACTATATGCCTGAGATAAGCTTTATAATTTTGGGTGGCCAGATGTAATAAGAATCCAAAGATTCTTATAGACAGAATATGTGGCACGAATGCGGGGAATGGAAGAGCAGCATGGAAACTTCTGGTAGAAAAACCAGAAGGGAAGCTCCCAGTACGTCAGCAAAAAAATTGGTGGGAGTACATCATTAACCATGATTTCTGAGAAATGAAAGACATAGGCCCTATCTAATGAATGCAAAAACATAGATTAGGACAGACATATATGGAAAGCTCATTTCCGACGACCATTAAAATCCCGGTTATATATTGTAACATAGTAAGTTTTATTGTGAACATAGAAAACATTATTTTAACTAGCTCACTGACTCTATTGAACCCGTAGGTTCATACCGCGCGGGCATAAGCTCTCCATACATCCCTATCCTGAGCTAATATATTCCAATCATCTCCTGTAAAATCTAACTTCCTTAAATGATGATTAATGTGATTGTCCCACCACATTCTTGGTCTAACAACTGGACCTTGTCCCTCTGATTTTCCTACCAAAAGCTTCCATGAAACTCTTTCATTCCAAATTAGTGTCGCATGTCGTGCGATGCTTAAGTGTTCCTACTATATCTGATTTCCTATAAAGATCATGCGGCTCACTGCATGTAGTTTTCTACATTCACCTATATGAGCATCTCTCTTTCGTCAAAAAAATGTTTCTAAGAACTTTATTCTCAAATACTCGTAATATCCATTCCTCCATTTAAGTAGGCCCCTAATAGTCAATGTTTGGCATCCATATAATATAACCGGGAGAATTACTCTTTCACATATTTGCAGGTTAACTTTTTTTTTTAAGTATTTGGGGTGACAAGAGTCTCTGTACAGCATAATATCATGCGTTTTTCAGAACTGAGCCTATATTTAATTTACATCTGCGTCTCTTTTCTATTTGTAATTTTTGTTCCGAGGTATCTGAATTCAGTCTCTTCTAGCTTTTATATTTACTTAGACTATTTAACTCATGTCCCAAATGGAGTCAAGCCAATCACGTTTAAATTAATTTTGTTTTAAAACCAATGTCAGTCGTGTTTGACCACGATATTTATCGAATTCTATTTATCAGCTACAGCTTTTGTGGTAAAGAAAGCTCCTCCTTTTTAATATTCTGAATAGATCAGAGCATCATTTTGCAGTGACCGACTCTCCAACAAATACATTAAATATAGCAAATAATGTACAGATTCCTTCGAACTACACATTTGATAATAGTGTGTTTAATAATTGTGTCTTTAAGTAATCATTTAACTGAGTTGTTTACTAAAAATACTTTAACCTACATCTCGGTTATAATATACAGTATGATGTGTTTCATTTTTTTCTCCACTTGGGTGCATTCTTACAATAATGCGATCCTATTTGGTAATAAATAATATGATCAAGTTGCTGTGAATAAACAAATGAAATATAACCACACATTTCTGATTTATTTTTAAACATAGCCGTTTACATTAAATATATAAATATTTTAATATACCAGTAACTATATTTAAATAATTTTTGTTTTAGTAAATAGCTTAATTTTATTCATTAAATATTCCTAACAAATGCCACTCTTGGTTTCCAAATCATCATAAGTAATGCCACGAGTGAATTTATTTAGAGGATTAGGAAATCAAGAGTGAATTTGTTAGTACTATTTAACAAATAAAATTAAGCTGCTTACTCGCAAATCATTATTTAAATACAGTTATTTTAAAATATTTATATATTTACTGTAAACGGCGATGTTTGAAAACAAATAACAAATGTGAGGTTATGTATATTCACTGCAACTTGATCAAATTATTTATTGCGAAATAGAATCGCAATATTGTAAGAATGCACCCTAGTGGAGAAATAATTAAACATATCAAATTGTATACTTTAATCAACATTAGAGGTTATTAATTAATTCTTTTAGTAAACAACACAGTAATAATCAAGGAATCTGTCCATTATTTGCTATATTCAAAGTATTTGTTGGAGAAAATAATGCTCTCAGCTGTTCAGAAAAAAATAAAGCTGATAAAGAGAAATCGATATAGAGCGAGGTGAAACACGACTGCCATTGATTGTAAAAAAATAATTGAAACATGATTGGTCATTGACTACCATTTGGGGCATGATTTAAATAGTCGAGATAAATTCACTCCTCACTTCGTGACTCGTGATTTTATCGATGATTTGGAAATCACTCCTGGCATTACTTATGATAAATAAATAATAGTTTTAAAAAACTAAAAGAACACGCTTTATTAGAAAACTAAAAAATGAAAATAATTTTAATTTCCAATATGCTTGGGATAAAATTAAGTGCTCAACAAAAAAATCGTCTCCAACACATGTAGAATAAAATTAGAGTTATCAACAAAAACAAAATAATTTACCATCAAAAGGGTAGGGTGCTCTATATCAATTAATATAATTGATAATAAACAGATATTGGTAAAAGTAAGCTCTCTATGAAGAAAAGTAAAAATCATAAATAGCACCCCACGCTTTTGATGGTAAAATTATTTTCTTTTTGTTGATAACTCTAATTTTATTCTACATGTGTTGGAGATGATTTTTTTGTTGAGCACTTAATTTTATCCCAAGCGTATTGGAAATTAAAATTATTTTTCATTTTTAGTTTTTGTAATAAAGCGTGTTCTTTTAGTTTTTTAAAACTATTATTTATTTTATATTTTTTATATTTTACAGAATAAGATAAAAATGTAAATATCTTTAAATTCGATACTATTGTAGTATGAGCTAAAAGTAATACTCTCCTATAAAAAAAAACCCTCCCAGCCGGATTTGAACCAGCGAAGTATGGATTACCGAAATTATATACCATTAAGAGTTCACTGCTCTACCAACTGAGCTCTTACAACGATTGACTGAAAACTCGACAAGTCCGCAACCTATTATACCAGTTTTCAGTTTTTTTATTTTCGGATGATTCTGGCCAGGATTTTACAAACAAAATATGAAATTGTTGTATTGTCACGGGTCCTCTACACGTACCGTATACAAAGTTTCAAGTCGATCCAATGTTTCTAAGTGGGTGAAATCGCGTTGAAAGATTCCGTTACATTTATACAAAAACACTTTTTTGATTTTCTGATGATTATGCCCAGGATTTTAGAAAATAAATATGAAATTATTGTATTGTCACGGGTCCTCTACAAGTATACAAATTTCAAGTCGATCCAATGTTTTCTAAGTGGATGAAAATCGCGTTGAAAGATTGCGGTTACATGGATGCAAAAACACTTTTTTTGATTTTCTGATGATTATGGCCAGGATTTAGAAAATAAATATGAAATTATTGTAGTGTCACGGGTCCACTACAAGTATACAAAGTTTCCAAGTCGATCCAATGTTTCTAAGTGGGTGAAAATCGCGTTGAAAGATTCCGTTACATTTATACAAAACACTTTTTTTGATTTTCTGATGATTATGTCCAGGATTTTAGAAATAAATATGAAATTATTGTATTGTCACGGGTCCTGTACAAGTATACATAGTTTCAAGTCGATCCAATGTTTCTAAGTGGATGGAAATCGCGTTGAAAGATTGCGTTACATGGATACAAAACACTTTTTTTGATTTTCTGATGATTATGGCCAGGATTTTAGAAAATAAATATGAAATTATTATAGTGTCACGGGTCCCCTACAAGTATACAAAGTTTTCAAGTCGATCCAATGATTTTAAGTGGGTGAAAATCGCGTTGAAATATTTCGTTACATTTATACAAAACACGTTTTTTGATTTTCTAATGATTATGCACAGATTTTAGAAAATAAATATGAAATTATTGTATTGTCACGGGTCCCTCTACAAGTATAAAAAGTTTCAAGTCGATCCAATGTTTCTAAGTGGATGAAAATCGCGTTGAAAGATTGCGTTACATGGATGCAAAAACATCTTTTTTTGATTTCCTGATGATTATGGCCAGGATTTTAGAAAATAAATATGAAATTATTGTAGTGTCACGGGTCCACTACAAGTATACAAAGTTTCAGTCGATCCAATGTTTCTAAGTGGGTGAAAATCGCGTTGAAAGATTCCGTTACATTTATACAAAAACTTTTTTTTGATTTTCTGATGATTATGCCAGGATTTTAGAAAATAAATATGAAATTATTGTATTGTCACGGGTCCTGTACAAGTATACATAGTTTCAAGTCGATCCAATGTTTCTAAGTGGATGGAAATCGCGTTGAAAGATTGCGTTACATGGATACAAAAACACTTTTTTTGATTTTCTGATGATTATGGCCAGATTTTAGAAAATAAATATGAAATTATTATAGTGTCACGGGTCCCCTACAAGTATACAAAGTTTCAAGTCGATCCAATGATTTTAAGTGGGTGAAAATCGCGTTGAAATATTTCGTTACATTTATACAAAAACACGTTTTTTGATTTTCTAATGATTATGCACCGGATTTTAGAAAATAAATATGAAATTATTGTATTGTCACGGGTCCTCTACAAGTATACAAAGTTTCAAGTCGATCCAATGTTTCTAAGTGGGATGAAAATCGCGTTGAAAGATTCCGTTACATGGATACAAAACACTTCTTTTGATTTCCTGATGATTATGGCCAGGATTTTAGAAAATAAATACGAAATTATTGTAGTGTCACGGGTCCCCTTCAAGTATACAAAGTTTCATGTCGATCCAATGTTTCTAAGTGGGTGAAAATCGCGTTGAAAGATTCCGTTACATTTATACAACACTTTTTTTGATTTTCTGATGATTATGCCCAGGATTTTAGAAAATAATATGAAATTATTGTATTGTCACGGGTCCTCTACAAGTATACCATATTTTCAAGTCGATCCAATGTTTCTAAGTGGATGGAAATCGCGTTGAAAGATTGCGTTTACATGGATACAAAAACACTTTTTTTGATTTTCTGATGATTATGGCCAGGATTTTAAGAAAATAAATATGAAATTATTTAGTGTCACGGGTCCCCTATAAGTATACAAAGTTTCAAGTCGATCCAATGATTTTAAGTGGGTGAAAATCGCGTTGAAATATTCCCTTACATTTATACAAAAACACGTTTTTTGATTTTCTAATGATTATGCACAGGATTTTTAGAAAATAAATATGAAATTATTGTATTGTCACGGGTCCTCTACAAGTATACCAAAGTTTCAAGTCGATCCAATGTTTCTAAGTGGGTGAAAATTGTGTTCAAAGTTTCCGTTACATGGATACAAAACACTTTTTTTGATTTTCTGATGATTCTGGGCAGGATTTTAGAAAATAAATATGAAATTATTGTATTGTCACGGGTCCCCTACAAGTATGCAAAGTTTCAAGTCGATCCAATGATTTTAAGTGGGTGAAAATCGCGTTGAAAAATTCCGTTAAATGGATAGATAGATAGATAGATAGATAATACAGTCAAGCTAATATAAAGCGTGTAAAAAGCATTTTAAAGTTCTTACTACAGAAAAAAATACAGCATATTGCAAACGCCTTTTTATACTACAATGTATCTGAAAAGGTACATTAGATTGGACAGTGGAACTGGGGTTATTACATTTTATTCTTGACTAATTTCATAATGTGGAATATAGCAGGATGAGGTTAGTGAAGCAGTTGCTAGCCTGAAGACCACAGATGTCAGGCGCGGCAGTGACAAATCATCTAGGCTTTACGAGGGTAACATATGGCGAGTGTTGCGATTCCCTAGACGGTTCTGGCTTATGATATCTGATTACGATACGTACTACGTGTACAATTCATGCAATGCCGGAAGGGAACGTTTGATAAGTAATATTGGTAATACACATGTAGCAAAAAATGCTATATTTTACCAATGTTAGGGTGAGCTCGGGCACGATCAAGTATTTGCGTAGTTCTACATGGAATTCTACTCCTATCAACCTTCCTAGTCAAAACCAGCAGACTCTCTAAGCATTATTAACAATTATTCCTCATTACTCGATACTATTCTAATTATCGAGTAAATGTTTAGATAATAAAGTGGCAGAGATTGGAGAAAAAGATGGGCGCATAACCATTCGAGGATATTGATTTGATTTGATTGATGTATCCCCATTCCTCCAGCTTAGGG
Organism: Diploptera punctata; assembly: GCA_030220185.1. Classification (NCBI taxonomy): domain Eukaryota; kingdom Metazoa; phylum Arthropoda; class Insecta; order Blattodea; family Blaberidae; genus Diploptera; species Diploptera punctata. The sequence continues at coordinate 101,705 of JASPKZ010009768.1, forward strand.
ACAAGGGTGCGCTAGCGCAATTTTCTTAATAAACTAATTTAGTTATGTTTATTTCCCTACATATGTCACTTGGTGACATGTGGTCAACACATCGCCTCTAAGAGAGATCTAATAGACTAAGGTATTACTTGTCTTGAAGAAAGACTGATTAATTTTACTAAGAGACCCCAATTTAGACTCAACGTTCCTTTACGAAGCAAAAAAATCCAGACTCGTGTTATATTATGTATAGGATATATAGATAGATAGATAGATAGATAGATAGATAGATAGATAGATATAGATAGATAGATAGATAGATAGATAGATAGATAGATAGATAGATAGATAGATAGATAGATAGATAGATAGATGTTATAAATATATTTTTGACATTTGGCAATGAAGGAAAATATGATATGAAAAGAAAAAAGAATGCTTGAGTCGGGATTTGAACTCGAGTCTTGAAGTCTGTACCTTTAGCACTCTAACCAACTGAGCTACCCAAGAATTCCAATACAAACATACAATTTTTTATACATGTGGTATTCTCAATTCACACAAGAGGTAGTGGAACATTTCTTCCAACTGCCATCTAGCGGCTAACATAACAGTTAAGCAAATTATTAAAGATAATATTTACTTTATAGCAGTTACGCTTGTAGGCCTATATATAGATATTATAAATATATTTTTGACATTTGGCAATGAAGGCAAATATGATATGAAAAGAAAAAAGAATGCTTGAGCCGCTAGATGGCAGTTGGAAGAAATTTCCGCTACCTCTTGTGTGAATTGAGAATACTACATGTATAAGAAAATTTGTATGTTTGTGTTGGAATTCTTGGGTAGCTCAGTTGGTTAGAGCGCTAAAGGTACAGACGTTAGAGACTCGAGTTCAAATCCCGACTCAAGCATTCTTTTTTCTTTTCATATCATATTTGCCTTCATTGCCAAATGTCAAAAATATATTTATAATATATATATATATATATATCTATATATACACACAAGCGTTACTGCTATAAAGTAAATTATTCTCTTTAATAATTTGCTTAACTGTTAGGTTAGCCGCTAGATGGCAGTTGAATGATATTTCCGCTACCTCTTGTGTGAATTGAGAATACTACATGTATAAGAAAATTGTATGTTTGTCTTGGAATTCTTGGGTAGCTCAGTTGGTTAGAGCGCTAAAGGTACAGACTTTAGAGACTCGAGTTCAAATCCCGACTCAAGCATTCTTTTTTCTTTTCATATCATATATATATAAAGTAAAATAAATATTCTCTTTAATTTGCTTACTTGATATAGTCAGCTACTAGATGGCAGTGAAGACAGTGTTCTCGCGACATCTAGTAATAATGGAGAGTATAATACATATATAAGAAAAATAAGTGTTTGAATTGGATTCGCCTGGTAGTGTAATGGATATCACGCTGAGGTACAGACTCAGAGATCCGGGTTCGAATCCCGTCCAGGCAATTATTTTTCTTATCATACCATATTAAGTTTGCATTGCTCAATGTTAAAGATTTAATTATAACATCGATAAAGTGTCACTGCTATAAAGTAAAATAAATATTCTCTTTAATTTGCTTACTTGATATAGTCAGCTACTAGATGGCAGTGAAGACAGTGTTCTCGCGACATCTAGTAATAATGGAGAGTATAATACATATATAAGAAAAATAAGTGTTTGAATTGGATTCGCCTGGTAGTGTAATGGATTTCACGCTGAGGTACAGACTCAGAGATCCGGGTTCGAATCCCGTCCAGGCATTTATTTTTCTTATACCATATATAGTGTGTGTGTGTGTGTGTGTTTATAGTCTTATATAGAAAGGTTTTCTAAGGTTTTCCGCGTCGTGGATTGAAGGTCGGCCTCTGGCCATAGATACCGACGTTTTATGTCATTATCAAGTCCAGAGGCCGACGTTGAATCCATGACGACGAAAACCCAAGAAAACGTTTTTAATCATACTTATATCCGCGAAAATGTACAATATTCTATATATGTTATATTATATATCGCACAAGGTTGTGGTCTCGAGGTAGCGGCTGCTTTGTCACGTAGCGGGGCCGGGTTCAATGCCCGGTCGGGGCAGTTTTTCTGCGTGAGGTTGTTTATGGCGGTTTTTCTTCACGTGTAAGCCAAATGACAGGAAAACTTTACGGCCCAAACGGTCATATGGCCATTCTTATCATTATCATCTTCATCCTTCATCGGTGTGGAAAGCAACGGGAAGCTACCACACCTACAATTCCCTAGTAAAGCTGCAAAGCATCATCATCATCATGAACAAATTCGTTTTAGGCCATGTGGCCTGTAAAGCATAGCATGAAAATGCTATGATTGCAGTGAAAGACCTACCCTCGGGCAGAATTACTATGGATGAATGGGTATTATATATCATTCATTTATTATGGCATATGGGATCATGTCGAAACGTCGGAATCAGTCTCCAGAGGTCAACCTTGAATCCATGACGCGGAAAACAAATAAATAAATAAAAAATAAATAAAAAATTAATCATATAGGCCTATAATAATAGTAATAATTATTATTATTACTATTATTACTATTACTACTATTATTATTACTATTATTATTATTAGTACTACAAGAATAGACTAATAGCTCTAGAAATGGATTATTTACGAAGAAGTGCCAGAAAGTCTAAATTAGAACGTGTCACAAATAAGGAAATTAGAAACAAAATGGAAGCAGAAGAAAGCATAATTGAAAGAATTGAGGAAAAGGAATTAAAGTGGTTAGGACATGTTTTAAGAATGGAAGATGAGCGATGGCCGAAGCAACTATATGAATGGCATCCTAACAGAAAGAAGAAAAGAGGAAGACCAAGGTTAACATGGAAGGAAAACATGAAGACAGTAATGCAAGCTAGAGGGCTAAGCATCGAAGATGCCCAAGACCGTAGGCTTTGGAGGTTTGGCACGGGAAGACGGCAGCAGCTGTAAAAACCCGAAGATAGATAGATAGATTATTATTATCATTATTATTATCATTATTATTATTATTATTATTATTATTATGTTCTTAAAAGGAGGGTTATAGTATGTATAATATATAATATAATAAAATCAGGTAACTTACTTTTTAAGATCGTCTCCACAATAAGTGTATATATTTTACATATTACCTCTCGTGTATTTAAATTTTACTGTAATTCCTGCATTATATATATATATATATATATATATATATATATATATATAATTTATTGACACCTATTTCATTTGTACCATGTGTAGAATTTTATCAGAATGTTATTACCGCTGGCTTGCTGCTGCTGTGTGATGACAATGACTAAGCACCGCCCAGGGTGCTGTTTGCTTGGAACCAATTGAGGCTCCTTGGCAGCCAAATTCCACAATGTATATCAGCATAGGGTTTTACCATGTTGTCAGATATATTTAGCGGCGACGTTGTTGAGCCAAAAGTCGAAGTGAGTGAGTTGGGTACGAGATGAGGAGTTTCCTCTCTAGAGTTAGGTATCGTAAACCACACACCCGGGCAAGCAGAGAGACCGTTGCCTTTAAAGTCTACGTCATCTTTCATCGTTGGCTCTCGCAAGATGTATGCGAATAGAACATGTGCATCATGCAATGAACACACAAACACCACATAGCGTTTAAACTGTCATACTCATAACCCATCCATCCATAGTAATTCTGCCCGAATGCAGGTCCTTCACTGCAATCATAGCATTTTCATGCTATGTCTTGTGACTTTACTAGGGAATTGTAGGTGTGGTAGCTTCCCGTTGCTTTCCACACCGGTGAAGGATGATGATGACAATGATAAAGATGATGATGGCCATATGATTTCCGGGACCGTTTGGGCTTTAACGTTTTCCTGACATTTGTCTTATAGGTGAGGAAAAACCGATAAAAACCTTACCCAGAAAAACTGCCCCGACCGGGGATCGAACTCGGGCCCGCTGCGTGACAAGGCAGTACGCTACCTCGAGACCACAACGCTGGACATACTCATAACCATACAATTGAAAAATCCGCTCTGCAGTCCACAACTTAATCCTATGATGTGAATGAAGTAATACTAACAAGGGAACTATCAACCATTGCATGCCAAAACCGACCTAGAAATTTCTCCCAGAGAAGCGTTGTGATATACCAAGGCCGTTTCAAAAAAAATATATCTGCCGTTTCGAAGTGCAAGGCACAAAGTTTTAAAATTTGAGGCTGCCTGAATCCAGTAATGGTAGCCCACTGTACGGAGCAGATGTACATCCCTGCATGACTTAAGTACACAGTGGAGCGAGGCGCGACTGATAGCGGACGACGGGTACTGAAGGTTATCCATTCTGCCAATATAGGAGTTGCATTACTTCCCTATAGTTTAAACGAGAGATTGGCCTCTTTATTCTAGTGTCTTGCTGTTAAAATGGCAGATAATTTTTAAACCGGAATTTGTATATCACAACGCTTCTCTGGAAGAAATTTCAAGCTAGGTTTCGGCATGCAAGGGTTAACAGTTCCCGTGTAAGAATAGTTAGTTTGTTCACGTCTTCTCTCTCATGACTGTACTTGTAATACGTGCACTTTGTGAGTTCTGTTTTTCGCCACCGATAATAACATTCTGGTAACGTTGTACTGCTTGAATGAAAGAGAATATTATGTGAGGATCGTCGTTGCAAATCGAATTATGTCCAAGAAGTTCTATTTTACGGGAAAGACACAAAAAACGAAAATACTCCTGAACTAGTACAGCTACTCAGAAAAGAAGAATTCTGAATCGTGTATCTCTATATCCTGAAACAAATTATATAAGGAATGAAATAACCTTAAAATTAGGTTAGACAATGTTAGGGAAAGTCGGGCGCGGTGGACTAGTGGTTATGCTTCTTGCCTCTGGAACAGAGGGTCAAAGGGTTCAAACCCGGCCACAGTCGATGCATTTTTTTAGGATGGAAAATTCAAGTAGCAAGTCCTCCGGGAGGAATTTTAAACGGTGGGTCCCGAGACTGAAGATTTTCAGGCTCGTAAAAGATCTTTAAGCCTGAACAAAGAATGCTGTAAGCAACATTTACCGATCTCAAACATCCTAAAAAATACCCTAGTTGCCTGCTAGATGTCTCATTGAGTCGGTGTGTTGACTGCATGCCACTCGTAACATCTTTGGGAAAATAAGGTAACTAAAATGAACTTAATCTATTTACTCCTGCCAAAGGAGATGTTATGGCTGAATATACACTACTCAAGCACACATTAAATTAATTAATGTTAGGGAAAAATGTACTTAATGCGGTTTGTTCCGTTCACAATTAAAATTATTGCTTTAATGTTGAAGTAATTGATTCAAACTCAATTTCGTTGGGAAACAATTAAATTATAAATTAATGTATATAAAAGCACAGAAATTAATAATTATTATAATTAATATAATGGTTAAATACATGCATAGAAACGTTTATTTGAAGAAGGAATACATCAATCTAAAAAGCATTTACTTACTCACTGGCACTATCGAACCCGTAGGCTCATGACCGCGCGGACATAAGCACTCCATACATCCCTATCCTGAGCTAATTCTTTCCAACCATTACCTGTATAATCTGCTTCCTTCAAATAATGGTTAATGTTATTCTTCCACCTCATTCTTGGTCTACCAACTGGGAGTTTTCCCTCTGGTTTTCCTAGAAGAAGCTTCAATGCACGTATTTCATTCCGCATACGTGCCACATGTCCTGCCCATCGCAGTCTACGATACTTAACTGTTCTTGTTATATCTTGCTTCCTAAAATAACATGTAGTTCATTGTGAAGTAGTCTTCTCCATTCACCTGTCTGTTCAACTCTCTTCGGTCCAAAAATTGTCCCAAGTACTTTATTCTCAAGTACTCGTAATCTCCTTTCCTCCCTTAAAGTAAGAGTCCATGTCTCGCATCCATATACTATAACTGGTAGAATATATATATATATATATATATATATATATATATATATCTAAAAAGCATTACTGCTATTAAAATTAGAGATTATACTGTCCAACTATGATAGGTTAGTGAACATGTTTCAAACAGCTTGCATGACGTATGACAAGAGCCATCAGAGTAGCCTACAAGAACCCTATCTTCGTTGAATCAAATTTTTACTTAAAACTATCATATTTTGAATCAGAAATAATCTGAAAGAATTTAGTCATATCTGTAGCGAAAATTTGACTTACAAATGTTGTATGACAGGATAATTAATATAATGTGATCTATATAATATACAATGCGGGAGTCTAATGATTATTATAATTTATATTTAATAAATTATAATTAATTAAGTATCATATTGACAGAGTTTTCAGTATGTGTTATAATCTGCTCAACCACTCTCTTCCTCTACACAATCACAGACTTCATTCTCCTGCCAGGGAAAGTTGGAATATCTCTAGTACTTGTAAGATATACTTCAATTATTTTTATCCTTCAGGTCAACTTCTCCTCCATGGCCCGACAGGCCTAGAAGGTTCTTGGCCTACCTTCCAGCTGCTAGCCTCACATCTACCACCTATTTTCTAGCAGATTCAACACATCATTCCTTATATCTTTTGACATTCTGCTAGTTGACTAAAAAATTGATGTATCAGGAATAAGCAATCTTGATTTACCTTTTACAGAAATTTGAATCGGAGAATTGTAACACATGCACTGATTTTCAAAACAACAGTTTGTTCACTCGGGTCGAAAATTAATGTCCCAGATATGGCCTAATGTCGAACCGGAAAGATTAAAATCGTGGATTCAGTTTGTGCATATGCAGTTCGCGACGGACCGAAGCCATGAATGGCGGAACAGAACCGACAAAACGTCCATCCTTCCTCTTTAAAACGAAGTCAAGATGGAATAATATGTCTACTTCTAGCCGCGTTACTGAATTTTAACAATACTTCTACATAAACTGTTGCTCATTGAACAGCAAATACCTCCCTTCACCTGGAGTCGATTTTAAACAATTTTCATAAAATTTGTAAGTTTTTCGAGGCTGTTCAAAAAATAATAGAGTACGACTAATGGTTCCATATGCAATTTCACCCGATGCGAAAAAAAAAATTAAGTGTGATAATTGTAATTCCTTTCTATATTCTGTATCCTTATTTTCTTGTTAACTCATTCGCCTCAAAAGACGAGGTAGACTCGCCATCAGTTAAATGGCCTTCAACTCAGGAAACGAAGTACACTCGTTTAATTTGCTGTTATGTATTTTGCAATATTTTGTACATCCCTTGGCAGGGTAACGTTTCCTTAACATGTATGTATAGTAGAGGAATGTGTTTTGCCCTTTTCCCTTATTGTGATTTCAAGTACCGTTTACTTTTGTTTGTTTTGAATGCCTAAAATAGACTGTTATTTACGGTAACTTAAACCTGTTTTTTGGGGAAATGGATTGAGCATTTAAACCTGAAGTGAATGGGTTAATAAAATAATGATGTTTCATTATATTGAAAAGTAGCTGCAATTTGGCGTACAAATAAAATTCAAATTTATAATATCATATATGGCTGTCGCGTAGGACTCAGATGGAATTTCTTTAACTTCATATATGTTTTATATTACATTTTCAATTCACTTAATTTATTCCACAATAATTCCCCGATTGTTCACAAATAATTTGTCTAATAATAACATATTTTCTTTTACAATTTGTTTCATTACTCAATTCCTCACACTCGATGACTGCTTCACTTAACACATTTTCTTGGTTTCACCTGTAGGTCACGTTTACCCGTCCACACTTTTGACTTGATGAGCTGGTCCAAATCTCGCATTTTCTTACATATGTGAGGGTAGGAGCATTCTGCGCACCACTTTCGAATTCTCTCCACACAAAAATTAGGAGAGAAGATTATTCCAAATCGATGTATCTGGAAAATTATTTCTGTAGAAAGGACGTCTCTAAAGATCGTTTGTGGCTGCACACGATCCGATTTATAACGAGTCCTGTCGACGCAACGCCCGCGAAATTCGAAGACCATTATCTGAGTAACGGATTAACAATACGTCTCAATATAAGTGCATTTTAATCCGAAGCATGAAACTTGCAATGTCTAAAATTGGAATACACAAGTATATAATAGTTTACGATAACACAATTCCCAATGACGTTATGAGAAACAAGTAGATCTATACATTTTTTATATAAATGGATTGCGCACAAATGTGCGAAAGTGATAACACAGCACTTTAACAATCACTAACACTTTAGGTTTGCCTTGCGTAATCACTAATTGTTTTTGTTCTTTGTTTACATGTTTCCATGTGGTACCTTTCGCATTACTGTTCACATACTTCACATATGCATGACGTCTTCGGGTTATGGAATGTTTTATCTCTACACATTAGGTGGTGGAATCCATGCTCGCTTAATCTTGTTATGACGTGTCGTATCTGGAAATTTGCTTCTGTCCAGTTCTCTGTCTATCATCGCTCCGGTGCTGAAGAATTCCGGCCATACTTCCTCTCTTTTCCTGCGTAGTCTCTGTAGCGCATGTTCATAGGTTCCGTGGTTGGTAGTAGGTAGGCTGTTTTCAAGTCCTCGATAAGGAAAGTCTCCCTTGCCAATAGGAACACTAGATGGTTTCTTGTCGTTCTTGTTACTCCTATTGCTCTTTTTATGTATGTAGCTTTCACTTTTTCCAGCGTGTTTAGATTATCTTCTGTAAGATGTGGCCAATGATTTCTATCCGGTAAGTTGTTATTGGGAGGATCTTTGCATTGAATAGTTTCATCGCTGATTCCAGGCTTAGAACTTGTAAATTGTGTATATCATTTTGCCATTATTGCTTAAGTTGATCTTTCTGCTAAGTATTTTCTCGAGCTTCTTCCACTGGGTTGTAAAGTAATGCCTAGATATTTAAACTCCTTTACTATTTTGATGTTATCTTTGTCCAGATCTATACATTTCTATATATCTTCGGGTTTTTACAGCTGCTGTCGTCTTCCCGTGACAAACCTCCAAGCCTACGGTCTTGGGCATCTTCGATGCTTAGCCCTCTAGCTTGCATTACTGTCTTCATGTTTTCCTACCATGTTAACCTTGGTCTCCCTCTTCTTTCTTCTTTCTGTTCGGATGCCATTCATATAGTTGATTCGGCCATCGCTCATCTTCCATTCTTAAGACATGTCCTAACCACTTTAATTCCTTCTCCTCAATTCTTTCATTATGATTTCTTCTGCTTCCATTATGTTTCTAATTTCCTTATTTGTGACATGTTCTAATCTAGACTTTCTGGCACTTCTCCGTAAATAATCCATTTCTAGAACTATTAGTCTACTCTTGTAGTACTTATTGATTGTCCATACCTCACTTCCATACATTACAACAGATTCCACCAATGTTTTACCAATATATTTTTTTGTGTCTTTCCGAATATACTTATCCCACCATATGGAATTTAACGATGATATTATTTTGCTACTCAATTCAATTCTATGTTTTATGTTCTCTTTGCCTATACCTTCAATGTTATCCATAATTATTCCCAAATATTTAGTTTGTTTCACTTGCTTTATTTGGATTCATTCTTCCAATATTAAATTTTCTCGTTCATTGCTATTTATTGCCAGATATTCTGTTTTTTATAAATTTACTGTGAGACCCCATGATTCATATGTGTTTTTCAACCTTTTATCATGAATTCCATATCAAATTTGTCCTGCGCTAAAACCAGTTGATCATCGGCAAATTGTAATGTCAGCAAAAATCTGTTACCTATTGGGATCCCCATACCTTTGCAGCTTTGTTTCCATTTCATTAATATGGATTCTACATAAATATTAAATAAAATTCGTGAAAGACTGCACCCTTGTTTCAGTACTTAATTATTTCTCATAAATTGTAATTAGTATTCGAAAAACAGGTAGTCTAATTCTGTATATTTTGTGGAGATTCTTTCATTAATTTAATATAAATGTTACAGCACTTTAATTCATATTCTGAAATCTGATAATTCTATTGTTTCTATTAATTGAATTGATTTGCACAAATAAACTCGTACTAGCTATAATATATATATAACAACGTGCAAATAATTAACCAGTATTTCTTTATTCACTTAAACATAGGTCCAGAAATGATCAGTGTACGCTATATCAGTAGCTTAAATACGTTTCTCTCTGCTTTTGCATATAGACTTTTTCACTGTTATCGATTTCAAATACATTCTGAACAGTTATCAATGACTATAATTGTAGGCTTTCACGGCCGGTATCTTGATCCATATTTGGTTCGTCTTCCGGGCTTATAGGCCGTGGTCTGGTTGTCTTCATACTCGACGTTTCGTCTACTGCTTCATGATAAACAAAATATCTTCATGATAAACAAAATTTGGATCCCAGCACTGCATAACACAACAACGAAGCCTATGACTTCTGCAAACTGCACTACAGCGCATAACTCGGCCCGCGCAGAAACCCCCCCTCCACCCGGGGTGTAGCTATAAACAGAGAGACAGTTTCCAACGACCAGCCAGTCTGCAGCCGACTGTTGAGGAGTTCACAGAGAGCTTGCAGTATCTCCTGATGATGTCTACCGCAGCAGTAGACGAAACGTCGAGTATGAAGACAACCAGACCACGGCCTATAAGCCCGGAAGACGAACCAAATATGGATTATTAATGACTATTTAACTCATGCCCCAAATGGAGTAAATGACCAATCACATTTCAATGAAGTTTGAATTACAACCAATCACAGCCTTTTTCACCTCGATTTTATTAGTTTAATTTTAACACATTAAATCAAGCTTCTCTAATTTAACATTCTGAATAGGCCAGAGCATTATTTTGCTGGGACTCTCTAAGAAATACGTTGAATATAGCAATTTATATATTAAGATAGAAGAATCCTAGAACGCAAATGTTCCCAGATTATATATATATATATATATATATAAGATAGAAACATATTTATAGCAATTGTTTATACCACAATAAAACTAAACTACTCTTTGTACTTTCTTAAACGTATTATTTCTCAGGAATTAACGTTCCAGAAAAATATAATTGACATATTTACATCATAGGATATCAGAAATTAATTAATAAACAGCTTGATGTGTTTAAGTTTTTCTCCACTAGGGTACATTCTTACAATATTGCGATCCTTTGGCAATAAATAATCTGATCTGGTTGTAGTGATGAACAAATTAAACAACTAACGTTTCTCACTTGTTTCGTTTACATTAAATATATAAATATTTTAAAATAATCATATTTAAATAATGATTTCTGAATAAACAGTTTAATTTTATTCCTTAAATAGTCCTAACAAATGCCACTCCTGATTTCCAAATTATCTAGGTAAATTGGAAATCACTCGTGGCATTACTTATGGTAAAACGATTCATGGAAAAGAAAAGACATCCAAGTATTTTCTATCCAGATAGTCGACGCCGAAGAATGAATTCTTGACCTCCCGATTACGAAACGCTTTTCTATCATGGAAAATAACATATAAATATGTACTACATAAGAAGGCTTATAATATCAACATTTAAACTAAATATTTTCGGGTAATCTTGGAAGGTTTAGTAAGGCAGATTCATAAAATATTTCGAAATTTTCTTGTTACAGCTATTTTTATATCTCTCAAATTCTCTCTCTCTCTCTCTCTCTCTCTCTCTCTCTCTCTCTCTATATATATATATATATATATATATATATGTGTGTGTGTGTGTGTGTGTGTGTGTGTGTGTGACCTACGCCGACGTCTTAGTGCGATTTTCGTTACACTATACACTTTGAAAACATAGCAAATCCACATTCAAATGGGAATATTTTTTCTCGATCTTTAATTATTTTTAGAGAGCATCGAAGCGTTCTATACTAATAAAGTTTTAATATTAAGGGAGGTAAAAATTTGAATTGGAATATATCTAAATTGTAACCTTAATTGATTGCTTTTATCAAATGAATATTTATAAATTGTCCCCTTCCTATAGAGAGTAACCCTTAATGAGGAATTTCCTCAATATATCACCCAGATATTTAGGTGTATATTTTATATCAGTATCGCGTATTTAACTGGAGTATAAAGTTTAGATCTCAACTTTAACTTCGTACCTCCAATATCTCTCTACACTTTTTTCAGATATAATTCAGTATCCATCCATTCATGCTATGCTTTGCAGCATTACTAGGAAAATGTAGGTGTGGTAGCTTCCCGTTGCTTTCCACACCGGTGAAGGATGATGATGATGATGATGATGATAATGATAAGGATGGTGATGATGGCCCTATGATTTTGGGGACTGTTTGGGCTTTAATGTTTCCTGGCATTTGTCTTACATGTGAGGAAAAACCCCGATAAAAACCTCACCCAGAAAAACTGTCCCGACCGGGGATCGAACCCGGGCCCGCTGCGTGACAAGGCAGCATGCTACCTCGAGACACAGCGGTGGACTAATTCTGTATATCGACTGTAAAATACTGCGTAACTCTCTCAAGTACAGCGAATAATGAAGTATACTGTATGTAGCGATGTATAAATTAGAAAATCATAAATATTAATTTGAAAAATGTTGGTTAATAAGTATTTTTCAAATTAAACCAAATGAATTCTATCTACCACATCTTTCTTCAAGACTTTATTCAGTGTGTCGTCGGTAAAATTGGAGAGATAATTGGAAGAAAGCATATATAAAGGAAGTAGATACATTTCTCTTCTGTATCAAACCCCTAAGGATAGGATATCTGTTCTAAATAAATGTAGGATACGTCGTTACCAAACCCCTAATGACGTATTTCTCCTTCCCTGTTTTCTTTATGGCTCTTACGTAAGAAGATGCGTTTTCTAGGTCACGCAGGTCGTCTTCAAGTGTATTAAAATGTTATAAATCACGAATTCTAGCTGAGGTATAACGAAATTTTACTATGTTACAAAAAATATGCAGGATAAAATGAATACCCTATCATATATATATATATATATATATATATATATGGCTAGAATTATCCGGTGGTGGATGAGAATTGTTAAACATTACGGTTGTCACTACTTGTATGTGACTAATGATTTTCTCGAGATAAACGTGAACATTTACCAGAATAAAGAATTTAAATATAGCAAATGGATTTAGCTGATTGCATGCGTGAAATATATAGAACGTACTGGTAGTGATAATTATATTTTCCGAATTTTTACTCGATTTTTTCTAACACTAAGAGTGTGCAAAAATTAAATTACAAATTTCTAGATTAAGAACTGAAAATATGTTCACTCTCCTTTTCTTCTATGAAGCCAGGTTGCTGTGGTAGAGTACTGGCTGCACCATTTTAAACAACGTGCATCTAGTACCGGGTGATTCATAAGGTTGCAAACAGATTTCAGGAGCCTATAGATGGGTCGACATACAACAACTTTGATTAGTAACTTATGGTCTGGAAAGTAATCCTGGGTCGGTACAAGCCTGGGAAAGTCAGGAAGTACAATGCGGATCTAAGCTTACTTTTCAGAGACGAATTAGGTTCGATAAACGACTGTATTAATTTATGAACACATATGGATCAGAAAGCTGGACAATAAATGAAAGGATGCAGAAAATAATCTTGGCGACAGAAATGGATGGATTACGGACAAGTATGAGAATATCCAGGCTACAACATATTCGAAATACATATATCAGACAAGAAATGAATGCACAAGAAACTGTTGTCAATTGGATAACAAAGAGAGCTCTACAGTGGTATGGACATGTACAACGGATGTCGGAACATCAGTGGCCTAAACAGGTGTTGGATTGGATGGTACCAGACAGAAGGAAGAGGGGGAGAAGTAAAAGAGCATGGTAAGAGGGAATATATGATGCCATGATGAAGAGGGGTATGGAAGATTGACAATGGGAAGATATGAATCTCTGGAAAGCATGAATCAAAGGCAAACTGTTGTAAAGTGGAAAGCCTGTATTAAGTAAGTATTAATTTATGTACAGGAGAAGAAATTGAAAATATAAATTTCAACAACGGAGAAGAACTAAAACCTAGTATTTAATGCACTTATTTAGGAACAAAATTAGACGATTCAGGTGATAACACAATGGAAATTAAAAATAGAATCACAAAACAAACAAGCAATAAATGGCTTAAACTCTGTTTGGTGCAGCAAAAATATTACAAAGAATAAAAATTACAAATATATCAAACCATAATTCAGAGCATATTAACATAAGGTGCTGAAGTCTGGCAAATTCCTACCAGGGAAATGAAAATAATTTAAGTGCAGAATGGATGTTTTAAGAAGATCAGCTGGAAAATTTAGAATGGATAGAATACATAATAAAGAAATACCGGTAAGGGAAATTATGGGTGTACAAGAGGAGCCAGACATCATAGACATTATAGAAAAGAAAAGATTACAGTGGTATGGCCATGTTAAAAAATGCCAGAACAAAGATTGTCTAAAATTGTTATGGAATGGATTCCAATAGAAAGGAGGAAGAGAGGAAGACCGAAGAAAACGTTGGTAGAAGGGGTACAAGCAGCTATGAATATCAGAGGATTGGAGGAAGATCAATGGTTGGACAGAGAGGAATGGCGTTAGGTTTCCGGAAGACGGCGGCAGCTGCCATGATACCGGATGATGATATATATATATATATATATATATATATATATATATATATATATATATACAGGTTGTTTAAAAAACCGACAACGGAGGTGAGGTGGTATATTCAGGTATATTGATAATTTTTAATAAAGTACCAATATCCGGAAATTAAGCGTTTTCACACTTAAGAGTTTCGTTAGTTGGATTTCAATGCTGAATACTTGACAGTACTGTCACAGTCACATCAAGTTCTCAAAATATCCACCTCCCATCTCATTGCAGAGCGTACATCGGCGGTGTAGTGACTGCCGTATACGTTCAAACACACACGACCTCGTTTGGATTATTTCTGCAGCAGCGTCGATAAAGATCCATACGTTACTCTACTGGAGTATGATAAACAGACTGTTTCATTTCGCCTCACAAAAAGTAGTCGAGAGGGTTTAGATCAGTGATATCGGAGGCCATGGGACTGGTTCCCCTCAGCCAATCCATCGACCTGGATACGTGGTATCCAAATGTCTCCTCACATTGGCATGGAAGTGAGCTGCAGCTCCGTCGTGTTGCAGCCACATTCCTTTGCGAAGCCACGTATCACAGGTTCCGTATCTGTGAGGTGTTGTCAAGTAATGGTTTTTCAAAATCCTTCGAAATGACGCTAATCTTGTGACATAATTAACTAGTCATGGTGTGAAAACGCATCGTTTCCGGACATAGGTACCTTATTAAAAATGATCAACATATCTGAATACACTACCTCAACTCCTTATATTTTACTTTTCGTATTTAAATCCGTACTCACACTATATTTCTCCTTTGGTTGTAAGAAGTAATTTAAATTCAATTTTCTTGGAATTTGAAATGAGGAACCCATGCCGCAGCGAACTATTAACTGGCACATCATTGAGAAGAAAATACGATGGTAAAGATTTATGATCGTCTTCTTCTTCTTTCTTTTCACTTCACGGGCTAGGCAAATTGCCTGTTCCGGCTCACAGTTGTTCTGTCCATTTTTCACTGGCCTTCCTAAATTCATTGAACCTCTTGGCTTGTAGTTAAATGCTGCTCTTGGTAATCTTGTTACATTAATTCTTTCCACATGTGTAAACCATTTCTCTCTATATTCTCTGATTTTCTCATCCAATGGATGTATATTTAACTCAGTTCTTATATATTCACTCCTTATCCGATCCAATCTTGTGCAGCCTTTTGTTCTTCTAAGGAAGTTCATTTCTGCGCTTTGTATTCTACTTTGCAATTTTTTTGGTCTTTACCCAAGTTTCGCTCCCATAAAGTAATGCAGGAACTGCCAATGTTTTATAAAACTTCAATCTAGTATCATATTATGATGTTAATGGAAATTCCATGGTCATGGCGCCGAAAGTTTGCCGGTACCAGCACAGATCACCATAGGTGACGTTGGGAGTTAATTTCATTAAAACTACTGTGAATACATTTATTGATAAAACAAAAATTAAAAGTTTAAAACATTAAAAATGTACCTGTTGGCAGGTGCCGTCGTGCTCAACTTAATCAAAATGATGTATTTAAAATATTATTTGGAGGTCTTTCGGAAGTTAGCTTCCATCATCAGCAGGATGAGTATGCGCTACTAGATGATGTATGTAAGATTTTGTGGACTGGAGTCAGTTGCTACTAGCGACGCTTGAAAAC
>JASPKZ010009769.1:0-111381 GCA_030220185.1 Diploptera punctata
AGGAAGTGGTTATATACCGACAGAATTTTGATATAACATACAAAAGGTACAAAATATAAGCTCTAATAATCCCCAAACAAAATTAAAAAACAAGACCTGATAAATTATACTTAATGCATGAACCAGTTTTCACGGGATTCGAACTCAATACTAGCTGAGATTAGGACATAAATGAAAAGTATTAGTGGAAAAAAATAAATAAATGTTGTATGGTATAATCAGTAACTAAAATAATGACACTAATAAAGTGATAAAATAGGCCTAGATTAAAACGCTAATCGCGAGAGGAAAGGGCACAATGACTGCGGAAAAAAAATAAAGTGAAATGTCGATTTAGTATTAATCGTGATAATACCCCCATATTGATGAATATGATATAATTAATGAACTAGTGTGAATATATAACACATGCATGTCCACTTTCAGCTAAGATTGAGGGTGATTAATAAATTGTTGATTTGAACTTAACGATGGAGAATGGATCTATATTTTTAAATGTTTTAACCCAATCGCTCGAGCGGGAAGCTGCAGTATCTACTTAATCCAGTAAATGTTAAAATGAGCCCAGATAGGCCATTGTCATTGTTTAATACATATAGGTAATTGAAGAAACTTGTACAACAATCTGAATACGAATAATATCATGATGATTATGACTCTTTGTCCAAAATAACAATCAGACCAGCGTAAACATAGGAGCTAATGAGACAGGGTGAAGCTCAATGCACCTTAATTGAAAGGCCGAGTGACGGTGTGAACCTATAAAGCGTGAGGAATTTATTTGTTGATTATATTTACAGAATTTAATTTGTAGACGTGGGCCGAAGCGGCACGTCACTGTGTTTGTATAACACGTGCTATTTTGTGAAAATATTTGAGGGCAAGGGATCCCGTATTATCTAATAATGAGATGAGATGAAGTCATGGTCGCTGGTGGAAGCGAATGTGACAATTTGTGCGAATTTGTATTCGATGTTAATAATGAGATGAGATGGAGTCATGGTCGCTGGTGGAAGCGAATGTGACATACTATGCGATTCTGTATTCGAAGGAAATGATTTTGCACGCTTAAGAAAATAACGTCGTTTGGCTGAGTAATGACAGCTATGCTTTGGCAAAGTAAATGGGCCGAAGTATGTTGAGAATAAAATATTAAGAATCATGAATATTTCATGGATTAATAATCATGATGAATTCGTATGTATGCAATACCTATGGGGAAAAAAAATGATATCAGGGGGTAATACTATCAATAATAATTGTATAACGATAGCACAGCTGCTTAAACGCGATATTTTAGTATTTTGGTCGCAAAGATATAGATCCATGTAAATAAGTCTTATTGACTCAATTTAAATTAAATTTAGCAAAACTGAAGTATTATTCGACATATGGTTTGAAGTAGACAAAACTGGTTCATCGCAAATGAAGTCCCAAGCTGTAGACGCACATTATAATGTAGGTAGATATTAAGGTGTAAATTAAATTGAAAATAAACAGTTACACATGAAGAAGCAATTTATGCTATACTGGTATTCAACTAAATAGTTTTGAATGGTAATTGTATAAGCATGAATGGTTTGAGTAGGCCACCAAATTTATATTAAGGGTGTATCTTTTTTTTTTTCTTTATGAATATTTATGTATGTCTATATTGCAGAAAGTGAGTCTATTTAACCTCAAAGAACGATCCCAGGTAAAAGGGATACATATCAGTGTTTACAATCTGAACATAATTGACGTGCTGGCAACACTCTCAGGGTTAACGTGCTCTAACCAAAATATTATAGCCATTTTTTCTTTAAAGGCCACTATAGCTATGATACTAGCATTATATTACGCGAGAGGATTATAAACAAATAAAAAAATCCCTTGATTTTTCCATTTGTTTATAGGGCATTTGTGGCAATTCATTCATCCAGCCTCCTGTGTAAATCTAAATAAATCCCTATCGGCAATAATAACCAGATGATATTATAACATCATTAAATGAAGCAGTTACTGGACTTAGGTCATATTTATATTCAAATTGATCAGGGAAGAGAGTGGAACCTGATTATGTAAGAGCAAAGGCCGTATAAAATGATCCAAAGAAGTCAGCATCAATGTAATCAAATTATTAGTTATTAAAGAATACTGACAACTCAGGTAATGTAAACCTTTCTTTGTGAAGACGGAAGTGGCTGACACATGATAATAACTTACTAATGACAATAATCCTTTGCTAGACAGATTGAGTAGAAATATCTTCTAAGCCTCCAGTTAACTGATTTAGCGTGATAACCATAACTCATTAGCTAAATGTGCAAGCGGGGGTTTTACCCTGACACAAACATCGTTAGCAAAAAGTGTGGGAACATGGCAAGTTTCTAGCGTCGGAAGACTAGGAAAAAAACCCAAGCCTAAGAAAAAACCCAAGCCTAGCTAATGTTTGTGACTAGACTGTACGTGAAGCCAGCACGGGGAAAAAAAGGTCCAACCTCTGAAGGCGTAAATCGCCAATAATAAATTTGTAACACCCCCGGGATCAAAATAGGAGGGCGCATTAACCAATTATATGTTTCGTTATATGTGCCTAAGCACAGACCTTAGGTCCACGTGATCGAGGTAGTGGGAGTAACTAATTTACCTATAGGCGAGAGAGGCTTCTCCTCGTCACTTTTTCTTCTCGTATACGATCAAACAAAGTAACTTCTCAAAAACACTGCGTTCCGAGAGTTAGATAAATTCACTTCACATATAGACAATTACTTGCAGTGTATAAAAGTAAGAATAAACTACTTTTACCAGACATTCTTTACACATTAATTCTGCCCGACGAAGTCCTCGTGGAATCCCGAGATAAGAACCTCGACTCTACCGAATACCAACCGAGCAACCTAAGTTCTCACACATGGAGAACTCCTTCAGTATTCCTAGTGTCACCAAATCCAATCTTTACCTCTTGGCCCAACAATAACCCCTTCTCCATATCCCCTTCTCCAAGGTGGTTAATCTTCAAAATAAATAGTAGAAAAATTTCCATATTTTTTGGCCACATATTGTGTCACAATAACTCCCTTAAAAGATTTTCTGAAGAAAACATTTTGGAAAAGAAAATTTAAGCGGAACACCAACAAAAATATAAAACTGACAATCTAACTCACTGGCTCTATCAAAACCGTAGGTTAATGGTCACGTGGATATAAGCTCTCCACACATCCCTATCCTGAGCTAATGTTTTCCAATCATCCCCTGTATAATCTATTTCCCCCAAATCGTGGAAATATTGTTCTTTCACCTTATTCTTTGGTCTCCTCTGGTTTTCCCACAAAAAGTTTTCATGCTCCTCTTTCATTTCCCATACGTGCCACATGTCCTGCCCATTGCAGTCTACGAGACTTAACTGTTCTTATTATATCTGGTTTCCTATACAGACCATGTAGCTCTCTGTTATGTATTCTTATGCATTCGTCTGACTGTTCTTCTCTCTTTTGTTCCAAAAATTCTTAAGAACTTTATTCTCAAATACAAGGAATGTGTTACGTAAGAGAATTGTAGGATACTAGACTATGAAGAAATGAAAATATTGAGTATCCCTCTTAAGTTGTTCCATGGGAATAGTTGATGCAGTTAAATTGACTATTTAACTCATGCCCCAAATGGGAGTCAATGACCAATCACATTTCAATGAATTTTGATTTACAATAAATCACAGTCTTTTTCACCTCGATTTTATCAATTTATTTTTATCATTTTAAAATCAAGCTCTTCCTTTTCAACATTCTGAATAGGTCAGAGCATTATTTTGCAGTTACTAAGTCTCTAAGAAATACGTTGAATATAACAATCCATATATTAAAATGTAAAAATTCTATAATCCGTGTGACTATCAGATTGTATATATAGTGCACGAATGTAACCAAATAATGCTTGCGGGATATAATATAAAAACATTTGTAGCAATTGATTATGCCGCAAAAAAAACACTATTTTCACTTTGTTAAACGTATTATTTCCCAGATAATAGCGTTCCATAAAAATCAATTGACATATCTACATCATAGGACATCAGAAATTAATTAATATACAGTTTGATGTATTTCATTTTTTCTCCACTAGGGTGCATTCTTACAATATTGCGATCCTTTGGCAATAAATAATATGATCTGGTTGCAGTTATGTACAAGTAAAACATAACAAACGTTTCTCATTTGCTTTCAAACATCGCCGTTTGCAGTAAATATATAAATATTTTAAAATAACTATATTTAAATAGCGATTTATGAGTAAACAGCTTAATTTTATTCGTTAAATAGTCCTAACAAATGCCACTCTTGATTTCCAAATTATCTAGATAAATTGGAAATCAGTCATGGCATTACTTATGATAATATTAAATTGGTTATCCCAGTCAAAGTTTTGTTTATTCAGGAATTTGTCGACTTTCGATCTCATTAAGTGAAATCATTCTTAAAACTATGAAAATTATACATACAAATTGGAAAAGGTTCTATACAAATATATTTGACGTAGGCCCTATTTATCCCCATTATGGTTAACAACTGGAACTGATGCATGTTTTTGGTTTTATATTAAATTGTTTAATGTGAAACATTTATATAGTACCATTTCCAATTTGTTCGTAAATTTTTTTGTGTCTTGAGAATGATCTCACATAAGGAGATCGAAAGTCGACGAATTCCTGAATAAACAAAACTTTAACGGGATAACGAATTTATTATTACCAATTTAACTATTCTAGAGTAATTCTGTCCGAGGGCAGGTATTTTACTGCAATCATAGCATTTCCATGCTATGTTTTGCAATTTCACTACGGAATTATAGGTTTTCCGTTGCTTTCCACACCGGTGAAGGATGATGATGATGATAATGATAAGGGTGATGATGATGGCCGGATGATTTTCGGGGACCGTTGGACCTTAAGCTTCCTGACATTTGTCTTACAGGCGAGGAAAAACCCCGACAAAAACCTCACGAGGAGCCTGTCCCGATCGGGAATCGAACCCTGGCCCGCTGCGTGACAAGACAGCACGCTACCTCGAGACCACAGAAATATCATCATCATCATCATCACTCCAGGGATTAGGCAATTGCCCGTTCCGACTTCATAATGCATCAGCCCAACGTCTTCATTGTCTTCCAACATCACGTCTTCCTCTTGCTTGATAATTTCTTGCTAACAATGGATATCTCTCCTTGTATGGATGTGAAACTTGGGCTCCAGTGAAAAGACAGAAGGATAGAATACAGACGGCGTAGATGAGGTTCCTAAGACAAGTAAAAGGATGTACAAGACCACAGAAATATAGAAATGAAAATATTAGCTGAAAGAAGAATATAATGATTTCATTGCTTTTAGAAGAAGAATACGATGATGGGGATGATGATAAAATCTGATGAAACATATTGCAAAAAATTTGTAGAAGATAGTCATATGTTCCCAGTAATCTATTTGCACTATCCAGGGGCACGCCACATAGGTTAACAATTCCTGGTGTATATGAAAGCAATGTGGGCTTAACTTCAAGGTTGAAAAATCCATTATCGGCAGTTCTTTTCATTAAAAAACGCGCCATTTTCTAGAGAAATTAAAGCTATAGTTAAAAGGGCTCATGGACGTCTTAAGACGCCGAGTCATCTTGTGTTTATTTCCTGTGGAGGGGCAAGTTGATTGCTTAACAATGATTTTGCAAGAAACACCCGCTAATGTGTATTGTAGGTGTAGAAAGGTGGGAAGCAAACCAGGAGTACTAGAAACCGTTTAAAAGCAGAGAAGCGTGAAAGTTGGTACAACAGATGACAGAGAAGACGCCCCCCCCCCGTTCCAAAACCCCTTAATGTGTCAGCTTGCGTGTTCGTTACTCGGCACTTAGATCAGTTTGAAACTTATGGCTTGATGAGACTAAACTGAAGACATATGGCAAATTACTCATATTGCACGGCGTCTTTCCCGTACTTACCCCAACTAACGGTCATTTCTCTTTGTGAACAGTACTGTTTCTCTAAACAGGTGTTCTTATTCTTATTGTTATAGTAGCTAATTACCTGGCGTTGCTAGGATATTTTTTATCTCGATATTGCCAGCTATTAGTTTTGGGCCCAAACATTGTGGATTCCAGTTCACCGCTGTGGTCTGCCTTGTCACGCAGCGGACCCGCGTTCGATCCCCGATCGGGACGGTTTTTCTGGGTGAGGTTTTATCGAAGTTTTTCCTCACCTGTAAGACAAATATCAGGAAAATTTTAAGGCCCAAACGGTCTCCGAAATCATATGACCTTCATCATCATCCTTATCATTATCATCATCGTCCTTCACCAGTGTGAAAAGCAACGGGAAGCTACCACACTTACAATTTCCTAGTAAAGCTGCAAAGCATAGCATTAAAATGCTATGATTGCAGTGAAAGACCTGCCCTCGGGCAGAATTACTATGGATGGATACACATAATTGTTCTGTACGTGTGTTTGTCACTGAACTCCTTCTAAACGACTGGATCAATTTTGATGAATTTTTTTGTGTATATCCGATTGTGTCCCTCGATGGTTTAGATTCACTATTTGACCCCCTAAAACCATTAGGTGTAGGAGTTCACCTGAAGTGAAAATATAAAAATCGCTCTAGCGGTCATGATTATTTATGTTTCACAACGAAACTCAGTATATCCTATTAAAATAAACCGTGGTAGGTACTCTCTAAAAATGAGCGAAATCCGACATTTTTAAGGGGAGGTTTACCTGAAATCCGAAATTAAAAACTGAGTAGCAACCGCCATGTTTGGTTCGTCTCAGCGTATAACGTAGAATTTAATTTACCTTTAATATTCAATTTAAGCGTAGCAACGCACGCCGGGTATTAGCTAGTAATATTATATTAAGTTAAATTATTTAGGAACAAAATGGAGTAGTATGTAGGTGACGGAGGTGATTGGAGCGGATGTAAGCTTACATATAACTGTATCAGTGATTAAATAAATTAATAGGTGCTTGCATAATAATAATGAAGCATTTAGCGAGGCTAATAAAGTAAAGATTAACGGAGTGGGAGGAGGGTGTGGCAGTGCAGGATGGGAAACTGCGCACAGAAAAAAGCAAATGGAACATTGATCCGTGTCACTCAGACAGAGACAGACACAGAGAGAGAGAGAGAGAGAGAGAGAGAGAGAGAGAGAGAGAGAGAGAGAGAGAGAGAGAGAGAGAGAGGAGAGAGGGAGAGAGAGATGTGAGAGAGAGAGGAGAGAGAGAGAGAGAGAGAGAGAGAGAGAGAGAAGGATGCTGGAAAATAAGCTCTTTTTAATAAACCAATAAGAGACTTGAGGGGGTGCGGTTTTGGTCCAAACCTATTCCATTTATAATTACGTCAATGCCTTAGGCCATGTACTCTATGCAGTTCCAAACTACATTATGCTATTCCTATTTTTTTTTTACTTTACTATTATTTGGTCATGACAAGTATAGGATCATTTTGTGTATTTCTCTATTTGTCTGTATGACTGCCAATACATCTTCTATCTCTCTATCTACCTTTCTTGCTACCTCTTATAACTAACTCACTGACACTATCGAACCCATAGGTTCATGGCCACACATACATACAATTTCTCTGCACACCCCAATCCTAAGCTAATGTTTTCCAATCATTCCCTGTATAATCTAATTCTCTCAAATCACGGTAAATGTTATTCTACCACCTCGTTCTTGGTCTACCTATTGGTCGTTTTCCCCTGGTTTTCCTACAAAAAGCTTGCATTCCCTTATTTCATTCCCCACGTGTCCTGCTCGTCCACCGCTGTGGTCTCGAGGTAGCGTGCTGCCTTGTCACGCAGCGGGCCCGGGTTTGATCCCCGGTTGGGGCAGTTTTTCTGGGTGAGGTTTTTATCGGGGGTTTTTCCTCACCTGTAAGACAAATGTCAGGAAAACTTTAAGGCCCAAACGGTCCCCGAAATCATATGGCCATCATCATCATCCTTGACCGGTGTGGAAAACAACGGGAAGCTACAACACCTACAATTCCCTAGTAAAGCTGCAAGCATATCATGAAATTGCAGTGAAGGACCTGCCTTCGGGCAGAAATACTATGGATGGATGTCCTGCTCATCGTAATCTACGAGACTTAACTGTTCTTATTATATCTGGTTTCCTTTCAAGATCGTGTAGTTCACTGTTATGCAGTCTTCTCCATTTGCCTTTTTATCTCACATTAGTCCAAACATTTTCTAACAACTTTATTCTCAAATATTCTCCTTTTAAAGTAAGATTTCATGTTTCGCCTCCACATAATAACTGGAAGAATAACAGTTCTATATATATTTGAGTTTAACGTTTTATGAAAGGAGTTACGACAGAGTCCTTGTAAAGCATAATAGCATGCATTTCCAGAATTGAGCCTATGTTTAATTTCTTGGTGTATTTTACGTATTTGTATTTATTGTTCCTAGGTATTTGAAATTAGCTCATAATTCCATGAATCCAACGTCTGTCCATCCATTAACCTATCATATTGACCTATCTATGTAGCTATCTACCCGCCTACCTACATATCCATCCATCCATCTATCTTCTACCTACCAATCCATCCATTCATTCGTGTTTATATATCTGTCCATCCATCCATCCATCTGTCTATCAGCCCGTCTGTGTGTCTCTTTATTTTTTACATTTCTGTATGTCCATCTTTCTATCTACATATTAGGTTGTCTTATAATTGAATCGCTGAGTTGAAAAGGGAAGAAATTCCAGTCCCTTCGCAGAGAGATAAAACACGTAGGCCTATGCAACACAGAAATTATGAATGCTTACTATATTTGCATTCCGTGAAAGAAGAGGATATATATTGTAATTGATCAAAACATTATCAGAGAAAGTTGTAAGAAATTGTGTAGTTTTTAAGGTTTTTTTTCAAAAGTAGGATACCTGGAGTATCTTCCCTTTTCAACTCAGCGATTCAATTAATGTCTAAATGGCTGAGATTTAGTTTGAGAATGTGGTGGGCAAAACACGAAACCAAACGAGGAATTGTGGAAGATATCGCAGGATGAGATCTGGAAGGAAATTAAATATCGCAAATGGAAATGGTTTGGACACACTCACAGAACAGACAGTGTGCCAAAGAGAGCACTGGAATGAAATCCACAGAGAGTGCCTCGAAAAAAAGAAGAAGACCAAAAATTACATGGCGAAGCACTGAACAACAGAAATTGAACAACAAGGAAAAAGTTAGAATGACGTCAGAAAATCTTCTGACTCGGAACTCACGGACTTGTCCTTAGATCTTTCCATTCTAAAAATCCATCGACCCCGTCCGGGTTTGAAATCGTGACCCTCGACACCAGAGGTAAAAAATATAACAACTAGAACAACACGGCTGACTGAAATTTAAGATGCGTCTATAATTAACATTTAAGGAAAAATTCACTCCTTCTTCTTCTTCTTCTTCACGGTTTAGGCTTATTTACTAGCCTGTTCCGGCTCCAAATTGCTGCTCTTTCCATCTTTTCCTTGGTCTTCCCATACTTCTTCTTCCTCGTGGTGAATAGTTGTATGCTGCTTTTGGTATTCACTATGAGATTTAATTTAAGATTGGATTAAATACTTCATACCTCACCTCATATTCTACAGACCTGCCTAATACAGGCTTTCCACTTTACATCAGTTCGTCCTTGATTCCAGCTTTTCAGAGATTCCTATCTTCCCATTGTCCCTCTTCCATACTCCTCTTCATCATGTCATCATATATTCCCTCATACCATGTTCTTCTACTTCTGCCCCTCTTCCTTCTGCCTGGTACCTGCCAATCCAACACCTGTTTAGGCCACTGGTCTTCCGGCATTCCGTTATACATGTCCATACCACTGTAAAGCTCTCTTTGTTATCCTATCGATAACAGTTTCTTCTGCATCCATTTCTTGTCTGATATATGTATTTCGAATATGTTGTAGCCTGGACATTCTCATACTTCTCCGTAATCCATCCATTTCTGTCGCCAAGATTCTTTTCTGCATCCTTTCATTTATTGTCCAGCTTTCTAATCCATATGTGAGTATAATTTCTATTATTGTCTGTATATCCCTTTTTTTTGTTATTCCATAAAAGACCATTCAGGGATCTAATCGCCTTCCTTGCACAATTTACTCTATTATAAATCCAGTTGGTAGACCAAGAATGAGGTGGGAGAATAACATTAACTATGATTTGAGGGAAGTAGTAGATTATACAGGGAATGATTGGAAAGCATTAGCTCAGGATAGGGATGTATGGATAGCTTATGTCCGCGCGGCCATGAACCTACGGGTTCGATAGTGCCGGTGAGTAAGTAAGAGTAAGTAAGTAATAATATATTTTCTACAAGTACCAGATTTATCTATTATAAGATCCAAGATATTTAAATTCTTCAACACGTTTTATTATCATATTATTTATTTGTAGGTCTTATGAATTTCCTCATATCCCAGTCTTCTAATTATACTGCAGTTTCGAAACCTTGGCAGCTTCATCTTCAGTAATATCTCGTCGACTGATGTCATGTCCATCAGAACAACTACTTCCTCCCTCTGTTGGTGGACTAATAAACTTCCGGATCCAACAGAGGGAAGAAGATTTAGTTCTGCTGATCTACATAACATCAGTCGACGAAATATTTCTGAAGATGAAGCTGCCAAGGCTTCGAAACTGCAGTATAGGCCTAATTAAAAGACTGGATATGAGGCGAGGTATGAAGTATTATAAGCGTCTATAAATTAAACTACTACGTTAGGCCGACAGCCCAACACAGTTGCAACTAAGATGAGATATAGGCTCTAACCATCGATTTCAAAATGACCTTATATCTGAGTGAAGAAGGCATCAATACTAATAAAATTCATTCTTAAAACCGTTGAGGTGGAGAGTCATAAAATAAGTTAAAATATAACGTATAAAATATGTTTTCTTTATGCCTGTAGGCCTTTCAGAACATCCGTTCCATCTTCAGCAGGTCCTTCTTCGCTACAATATATAGTATGTTGGTTGATGCTGCTGGTCCTAATGTGGTGTTGTCGTGACTAAAGCCTACTCTAGGGATATAAATAAGTTTTTATAGGCAAAATTAGCTTATTGGTTGTATTAAGTTTTTTTCAGTAATAAATAAACCTGTAGGCTAACACAAGTAAGGCATCCCCTTCCCCCGATGAAGGGCGAGTTATTTCAAAAGAAAATGTACGCACAAAGAGCTGAAAACATCCGTGCCTGAGGCGGGATTCGAACCGCGGCTCGTCAAAGCCAACCCCATGCCTTGTCAAGCCCAGCTATCTGGGCTTGATCCATTGACTTTCTGTTGCAGAAAGCGTCCATGGTCAACTATGCTATGTGTGCTACTGAACTGCCTAATCATAAAGCCCTGGGCTTGTCATTCACAAGAAAATGTAGATGGGAAAATCCAACATACTGTAAAGTAGGTATTTTAAATAAATTAGGCCAACTTACAATTAATTATGAAGTGGATCATAATAATTAAAATCAAATCCGGCATTAACTCTTATGATTGAAGAAAAAAAACTGTGAAAAATTCATTCATACATTCGACAATCTATCCTATCCATCTATCCATCCATTCACCCATCTATTGTGGCAGTATTACTGTCTTGTTCAATTTTTTTGGTTATTTCTTGTATAAACCGTTTTGAATTTAGCAATAATATCGCAGAGAGCACGAAGCCCTTGTACACGTCCTTGGGGCTTGTCCGTTTGGAGAATCACTGAGAAACATTCGGCACCACACTATTCGAAATATGATGGCAGAAGTCTTTGCGAGATTATGGATACACAGGTTTAGAGGACAGTTCAAAAACGTTTCATGGTGTGTTGCCTCTAATGGATGTAACAGCCGAATAGATATTATTGCATTTAGACTATATTCTAAAATTGGTATGATAATTAGATCCCACAATCCGTTTTGAGATCCAATAGTGGCCAGTCTGAGGAAAGTTCAGTCTGAAAAGAGAAGCAATATAGGAAGCCAAACAGTGGACTTATTACAAAGATAAATACCAACTAGATAGTATAACTGTCACAGGATTGATGATCGGGGCTAAGAGGTACTATACCAGGATTCTTAGCTACATTTTGGAATTCCTTAGATTTGGGCAGGGTGTATCTTTCCAAAATTGCCATCGCTGGCATTAGATGATCTATTTCAATTTTAAGAAACCATATTTACAAAATTACTACTTTATAGTATGTATACTTCAATTAGGCCTACAATTTGAAAATTTTGAATGTATTTACAAAATGTATTTCATCAATTCCAAAAATTAATTGTCTGTATCACTTTGTCCTTGAGGCAATCCTCTAATGAGGAGAGTTATGTATAATAAAAGTTATATGCGTAATTTTTGTAACTGAACTGCACCCGAGCACGAGCACTTGCTCATTCGGGTGTCAAACTTCATCCTCTTATCGTCCTCATTTCGGAAGGTCGACTCCAAATACGCCTCCAAACATCTCTATCTCCCCATGCTTTCCTTCTTTTAAATTTCTTCCCAGTCGTATCCTCTCTCTTATAGACTTTTTTCCACTTGGTTAATCCATTTTTCTCGTGGTATACCTAGTGGTCGTTTTCCTTGTATCTTGAGTTTTAACAGTCTTTGTAATCTTTCCTTTTCCATTTGTTTTAAATGTCCAAACCATTTTAGTCTATTTTTTCTATGTCTGTTGTTAATTTCTCTACATTTAATGTCTCTCTGATTTTGTTGTTCCGGATTATATCTCCTTCTGGAATATGAAATGATTTAAATAAATGTTTTCGGGTGTCAATACCGTGTATGACATATTCCTGAATAACTTTTATTGTTATCACACTCTTAACAATGAAAAGAAAAACTGAAATGGGGTACACCATAGGCAACCTTCCCCTATATATTTGCAAGTTCGTCGTACTTTTTGTCACAATCTTGGTTTATTTTCCTGTTCAATTCCTGAATAACTTTTATTGTTATCATACACTTAGAAATGAAAAGAAAAACTGAAATGGGGTACAACATAGGCAACCTTCCCCTATATACTTGCCAGTCCGTACTTTCGTCACAACAGTGGTATATTTTCCTGTTCAACTGTTTGAAGATATAAATATGCAGGGCTGAGCGATGTGTTTTATTCCATTCCTTAAGAAGTGCATATCCTGATGCAAGGTAAAGAGTTTAAAAGACAAAAGAACTGTAATTCCCACAATGCAGCGCGAGCGGTTTCTTTTGCGTTGCTTCTCAAATATCGAAAATGACTTGTCCGGGACAGGGAGTGGGAGGGGGGGGACACATACTCGGATCCGGCAATCTCTTTTGCGTGTAATTAGTGAGGAGTTGTTAATGAGATCTGAGCAGAGTGGGGGGATCCAGGGCCCGTGCAGCCACAGGGTGCTTCTTCAGAAAACCCTCTTCTACCATCCCTTCAAATATACACACAGGTTTTTTTTTATTTCCAACATTTCAACCCTTAAGGAGCAGCAGTTGAAACTGCAATATATGCGGGCATCTACGTCATAAAATAGGCACATGTAAGCACAAGACAAACGTAAAGAAAAATAAATAATAGTTTTAAAAAACTAAAAGAACACGCTTTATTAGAAAACTAAAAAATGAAAAATAATTTTAATTTCCAATACGCTTGGGATAAAATAAAGTGGTCAACAAAAAAAAATCATCTCCAACACATATAGAATAAAATTAGAGTTATCAACAAAAAGAAAATAATTTTACCATCAAAAGCGTGGGGTGCTTTTTATCAATTAATATATTTGATAATAAACAGATATTGGTAAAAGTAAGAAGAAAATGTAAAAATCATAAAAAACCAAATGAGCTAACTCAGGAGATTTCAGCTATGGAAAAGAGATATCAAGGCAAATGGAATCCTAATATGCTAGCCGATTATTGTTGGACCATCAAGAGGGGATGCTCCACAGGCGAAATATAGCAGAAAATCGCCATTTCTTACTTTCTAGATGAGTCCGAATGTTCGAATATTGTGTAGTTACGAATGTATAAAATATTAAAGTGTTTGAAATTATAAATTCCTGTTTCTCGGAAACCTTGCGTGATGGAGAAAAACCGATATCATATTTGAATTCAGGAGAAAAAATACTAACACAATCACATATTTTTCTTTCTGAGACAAAAAAAAGTTTCTTTTTTGTTGCTCAGTGTAATTAATTGTTTATTATGTACCATTATTGCAATTTTTTGTATTTAAATGTAACATATGTTTGTCCTGGTGAGTGGAATAGAGGGCCACATGGCCTTAACTCCACCAGGCTAAATAAATAAATCTAAATCTAATGTTTAAATCATTAGGACTATTCTAAAATAAATTACGAATAAAATTAATAGCCCTAAAACTTATGCAAAATATATGTTAAAATGTTAATAATTGCAAAACTCACAGTTATGAATGAGTAGACGGTTATTGTAACATAGGACCTCACCTGTAACAAAACAAAAAATGAAGATAAGTAATTTATACCAACTGACAAAATTAATGCTAAAAGTCTCACACCTTAAAAACATGTTTTTTTTGTGATGTTAATCATTAATTTTAATTAGGTCTTAATAATGAAATGAGTATTGCTGAAGCAGGGTCACTATTTATTTATTTATTACGCGTTTTATATTAGCTTGACCTGTATCTATCTCTGTATCTATCTATCTATCTATCTATCTATCTATCTATCTATCTATCTATCTATCTATCTATCTATCTATCTATCTATCTATCTATCTATCTATCTATCTATCTATCTATCTATCTATCTATCTATCTATCTATCTATCTATCTATCTATCTATCTATCTATCTATCTATCTATCTATCTATCTATCTATCTATCTATCTATCTATCTATCTATCTATCTATCTATCTATGTAACGGAATCTTTCAACGCGATTTTCGCCCTCTTAAAATCATTGTATCGACTTGAAACTTTGCATACTTGTAAAGGACCCGTGACAATACAATAATTTCATATTTTTTCTAAAATCCTGGCCAGAATCATCAGAAAATAAAAATAAGTGTCTTTGTATCTATGTAACGGATTCTTTGAACACGATTTTCACCCTCTTAAAATCATTGGATCGACTTGAAACTTTGTATACTTGTAAAGGACTCGTGACAATAAAATAATTTAATTTTTTTTCTAAAATCCCGGCCAGAATCATCAGAAAATAAAAAGAAGTGTCTTTGTATCTATGTAACGGAATCTTTGAACACGATTTTCACCCATCTATATCAATTAATATATTTGATAATAAACAGATATTGGTAAAAGTAAAGTCTCTAAGAAGAAAACGTAAAAACTATAAAAAGCACCTCACGCTTTTGATGGTAAAATTATTTTTTTTGTAGATAACTCTAGTTTTATTCTAGATGTGTTGGAGATGATTTTTTTTGTCGACCACTTTAATTGTATCCTAAGCATGTTGGAAATTAAAATTATTTTTCATTTTTTAGTTCGGTTTTCTAATAAAGCGTGTTGTTTTAGTTTTTTTAAAACTATTATTTATTTTTGTTTACATTTAGATACTTAGAGATGTTGACAAATGGCATAGACAGTAGACAATCGTGAAAAAGGAAACAGTAAATAGGAGTGACATCTTGTAAAATACGAATTTCCGGATGTGTGGCTTCCCCCAGGCCTTAATTTTCGCGCAACATGCATGCTTGCTGCATTCCTCCATCGATTTAGGCTACCTTCAATTGTTCGCTACTTCATTTTCCCTGCAGGGTTACCATCCATGTAAAAAAATAATTCGACAATTTCAAAGATGCATTTCATGTTCCCTAGCGTACAAAGACACAGATAAAAATCTGTAAACAAATTAAAATAATGGTTATTAATATTTTCTCCGATGGTATATTTACCTTGTCGTGGTAGAGTGGTTTGAGTGCTTAAATGGCGCCAAGAGCTAATCCCTTCTCTAATTTGGCTAGGTCCTGCATGATTAGGATGCAAAATATGGACTCTTACTTTAAGCGAAAAGAAAATATTACAAATACATGATAATAACGTTTATAGGAAAATAAATTGGGACTGGAAGTAAATATCGATATAACTAAATAGGCCCCTACATACCAACACATGGAAATACATTATATAGGCCTAATGGAAAAGAACATTTAATGACAAATAAGAGAAATTTTGAAAAAGAGCCTGAATTCAAATACCTAGGAACAATAACTGAAGGTATGGATGAGGTGCAGAAAGAAATTAAACATAGGCTCAATTCTGGAAATGCGTGCTATTATGCATTACAGGGAGTCTTGTCCCAACTCCTTTCAAAATACATTTTAACTGAAAATATATAAAACTGTTATTCTTCCATTTATATTATATGGAAGCGAAACATGGACTCTTACTTTAAGGGAGGAGAAAATATTACGAGTATTTGAGAATAAAGTTCTAAGGAAAAACTTGGGCCAAAGAGAGAAGAAAAAAGGTGAATGGGGAAAATTACATAACAGGAAGCTACATGATCTTTATAGTAACCCAGATATAATAAAAACAGTTATATATTATAGACTGCTATAATCAGGACAAGTGGCATGAATGGGAAATGAAAGAGGAGCATGGAAGCTTCTTATAGCAAAACCAGAGGGAAAGCGCCCAATTGGTAGATCAAAAATGGGCGGGAGAATAATATTAACCATGATTTGAGAGAAGTAGATTATACAGGGGATGATTGTATAACATTAGCTCAGGATAGGGATGTATGAAGAGCTTATGTCCGCGCAGACATGAACCTATTGGTTCGATAGTGCCAGCGAGTTAGAATGGGGCAATTGCCTAACCAGCATCGTTTGAAATTTGGATAGGTACAAGTACTGGCTCCCAGGTTGAGAAAATAAGCTAAAATGGCTAGGGCAACCCACATTCTGACCACAATTCAGCTCTGTGATAAAAATATGTAAATATAAGTCCATCAGCGGCTCTCAGGGTAGAGATTCATTCTATAATTGGTTGTGTTGGCAATCCTGGAATAGTGAATTAGGGCGAAGGGAGGTACTTTCTGATGTTTGTAACATCGTGTGGTTAATTTTGAAATCCCGATACAGTATTATAACTAACTAAATAACTAAGTGGCACTATCGAACCCGTAGGTTCATGGCCGCACGGACATAAACTCTTAATACATCCCTATCCTATCATTCCCTGTATAATCTACTTCTCTCAAATCATAGTTAATGTTATTCTCCCACCTCATTCTTGGTCTACCAACTGAGCGTTTTCCCTCTGATTTTCCTACAAGAAGCTTCCTTGCACGTCTTTCATTCTCCATTCGTGCCACATGTCCTCCCCATCGCAGTCTACGATACTTAACTGTTATTATTATATCTGGTTTCCTACAAAGACCATGTAGTCTGTTATGTAATCTTCTCCATTCATTGATTATTCATCTCTCTTTAGTTCAAAAATTTTCCTAAGAACTTTATTCTGAAATACTTGTAAGTCTTCTTCTTCTTCTTCTTCCTTCCAAGTATTAGGCCAAGGCCTGTTACGATCCTATAGAAAAATTTCCCTCCAGCGTTTCATAGGACGGCTCAGTGACGCGAAATTCTCGTATAAGACTTGAAAGCATAATAATAGTCCCTTCGATTGGTTGCTGGCCAAAGGAAGGCAAGACCAGTGATGGGGCTGCCATCTTACAGCCTCTGGTCAGGCTTTTCTGGAGAAGAAAAGGAAATAAAGGAAAGAAGAAATGGAAGAAAGAAAATACTCCCTAGCTCTCAGATGCCCTAATAGCGTCGGGGTCCAAAAAACAAGAGTTATCCAAGAGAGGTTAAAAATTCCTATGGTTTGACCAGGAATCGAACCCGGAACCTCATGAACAGTAGTAGTCTGGAACGCTGACCACTAGCCCATGAGGCTGGTCTACTTGTAAGTATTATACTGAAATTAAAAAAAAAGTATGTTATCTAAAGATATGACTTTAGACTAAATATCTCAATATATTGTATATTTATCACGTGTTTCAACTTCGGGATCATGTTTAAAATTTACTATTACGGAATAACCTATACCACGAATTTACCTCCCTTTACCCTAATTATTTTTGGAAAGAGAAGCTTGAATTCAAGTTTGCTGAAAATAGTGAAGGTTTGTCCAACTGGGTATATAAAAAAACAATACTGTAAAACTACCAGTTTATTGACAATATGTATTTTTTAAAAATTCCTGCCTTGTCATTCGACCCTTAATGACAATGGTCAAGAAAGGTATTGTTTTCAATAGACTACATCCCTTATTAGCATAAAAAAAGAATGCTACTCTTAAAATATGGTTCTAAATTAGTATTTTAAAAATTCTCCGCTAATCCAAATGAATAATTCATTTCTTGCCCTTACAGTCGATTGTAACCCTTCTAAATATGAATTTTAAACCCTTAAAACAGATCATCCCATATTTTTCCCTCAAAGATAGAGTAACTTCTCTTTGTGTGGTTTTTACAGATGCTGTTTTAGAAGCTTTTCAAATTAAATTTGAACAATAGTTCATTATTTTAACTACAGAGTGCAGTTGTGTCCGAGAAAACTTGTCTTTGGATTAAAGTTCTCTCCCTTAATTCCCATCGGGGACTCACTTACTTAGGGGAGACTCAAAACTTAGAATATATTACTAGAGTGGACGCCTCTGGGTTCTTCAATAGAGTGGGGGGGATTAGGAGAACGTCGATCGCTTCCAACAACAATAACTTTGTTTCATCTTCATCATCATCATAGTACATTCACGAATTTAGGCCATTTGTTGACCTGTTTCGGCCTCAAGAGAAACACCATCCAGAAGTCTTTTGAGTGGACGTCCTGGTCTTCTTCTTCCTGCAGGTTGATATCTTAACATTAGTTTGGGTATTCTGTGATCTTCCATTCGATGAACATGTTATATCCATCTTGACTTATAATCAGAAATTTTGTTTTCTAAAGATTCCATGTGTAATTCTTCTAAGATGTCTTCATTTTTTTTGTGATCTAGTAGTGTGTATCCTGCAGTCCTCCGAAGATATCTCATTTCAGCAGATCTAAGTCTCTGTATATCCTTCTGTTTCAACGGCCATACTTCGCTACCATACAAAAGAGTTGGAAGAGCCAGTGTTTTATACACTTTCAGTCTTGAATGCTTTTGGACTAACTGTGGCTTGAAGATAGAATTTATTAACCCTAAAATTCTTAAAAATTTAGATATTTTTGCATTCTTCATATGAGATATTGCATCCTAGATATGTAAAATTATTCACCTGCTCCAAAATTTTATTGTCCAGTACAATTTTACTTCTGACAGGATCTACACCTTGAAATGCCATAATTTTTGTTTTTTCTGTAGATATCTTTAATCCATATTCTTCTGTAATTTTGTTAAGTTCATACAGACCTTTCTGTAGATTATCTTCGGAATTTGCTATTATTATTTGGTCATTTGTTTCATCTTTATTAATTAAATAAAAATAAAACCTAGTTTTATTTGATTTTCATATTTATTAAGATATAATTCAGTGACAGCTGTTTCGGTACACTGTACCTTCTTCAGACATGTTAACAAATTTGAATTGTGTTATTATAGTACATATCAACTGGTCTAACCAACAATACAACAATAATTTATTTAATTTTTTTTAATTTAACAAAGGCGATTCATTCAAATCAAGTTGAGAATTTAACAGTTTATTACTACTTTTCAATTTATTTATTTATTTCTACAGCCTCCAGGTCAACCAGGTTTTAAAAAGTACAAAAAACAGTCTTACATCTAAATTACAATAAACATAAACGATTACATGTTATAAATACAATACAATTAATATTTATAATGTATTTTGATTTAATCTAGATTTTTTATTATTATTCCGGCTTTTACAATGAATATAGGCTACATTTTTCCGGTACCCATGTTCACAGTTAACTACACATTTGTTTCAACAAATTTTTCCATTCCAGTCTGTTCATCCATATATCTTCTTCTATTTCCCATTCCCTCTTAGCTTCATTCATTCCCTGAATCCACGTAATAGTTGGTCTACCCTTCTTTTTCCTTCCCTGTGGTTCCCAATCCATGATTATCTTAGGTAGTCTTCCTTCTTCCATTCTTCTAATGTGTCTGTACCAATTTAATTGTTTCTTCTTTATAAAATCTAATATTGAATATTGTACCTGCATTTTTTCTTTTATATATGAATTTCTGATTTTATCCTTCCTGGATATTCTTGCAGCACGTCTCCATTAATCTAGATTTAATACTAAGAAAATTCATTGTTAAAACCGTTGAGGTGGAGAGTCATAAAATAAAATAAGTTAAAATATACCTTCTTAGGCAAGATCCGTCGTCCTCAACTTGTAAAATATGTATTCTTTATGCCTGTAGGCCTTTCAGAACATCCGTTCCATCTTCAGCAGGTCATTCCTTGCTACAATATTTAGTATGATGGTTG
The DNA here is from genome assembly GCA_030220185.1 of Diploptera punctata. Taxonomy (NCBI): domain Eukaryota; kingdom Metazoa; phylum Arthropoda; class Insecta; order Blattodea; family Blaberidae; genus Diploptera; species Diploptera punctata. The sequence continues at coordinate 20,442 of JASPKZ010009769.1, forward strand.
ATGCTGCCACCCTCACCACAACAAGCATTAGGACCAGCAGAATCAACCATCATACTGGATGTTGTAGCAGAAGAAGGACCTGCTGAAGATGGAACGGATGCTCTGTAAGGCCTACAGGCATAAAGAATACATATTTTATAAGTTGAGGACGACGGAACTTACCTAAGAAGGTATATTTTAACTTATTTATTTTATACTCTAGATTTAACGAATTAAATGTAGGCTATAATATGTACAAGATACATATATATACATAAAGGAGAAAAATATTAATGACATAGTATAAATTTAAATAAATAGAGAAAAAAATTATTATTGGACAACAGGTAACTGTATAAGCGTGACTTAAAAGTGCCAAGTATACGTAAGTATTTTCCACACGTAGGCCTACCCATAGATTTTGTTTTTCTGGAAGAAATTTTAAAATGGAACTTAGGCTAAATTATTTGATGTGCAAATGTTTTATATGGAATTGTTAATAGAGTGGGGGCACATGAACACCTTTGCCACTTGCAGATTGCGGACTCGTGCCTCGCGGCAGCTGCCAGATCATCTTGAGCGTCACTGTCTCAATGGGCACGAGCTCGCATCCATCTTGTTTTTCTTACTTGACCACTCATAACAGCAGCTGTTAACGACACACTTTTATACAAGAGTGGTCTAACATCTCCATATGCAGTATCAGTGTTTATTACTTGCACATTTCTTGCACATATCGAAAAGTTAGCTTAATATGAAAATGTTGGATCTATAGCATTACAACTTTTTTTACATATATATCTCCTTCTCTCTCCCTCTCTCACCCACTCTCTCTCTCTCTGCATAAGGCATATATATATATATATATATATATATATATATATATATATATATATATAGAGAATACTACATGTATACGAAAAATTGTATGTTTGTCTTCGAATTCTTGGGTAGCTCAGTTGGTTAGAGCGCTAAAGGTACAGATTTTAGAGACTCGAGTTCAAATCCCGACTCAAGCATTCTTTTTTCTTTTCATATTATATATATATATATATCCACCGCTGTGGTCTCGAGGTAGCGTGCTGCCTTGTCACGCAGCGGGCCCGGGTTCGATCCCCGGTCGGGGCAGTTTTTCTGGGTGAGGTTTTTATCGGGGTCTTTCCTCACCTGTATGGCCATCATCCTTATCATTATCATCCTTCACCGGTGTGGAAAGCAACGGGAAGCTACCACACCTACACAATTCCCTAGTAAAGCTGCAAGCATAGCATGAAAATACTATGATTGCAGTGAAGGACCTGCCTTCGGGCAGAATTACTATGGATGGATATATATATATATATATATATACATACATATCGCGGATTAATACCCGGCTGAGATTAATGATTTTTTTAAGATAGAAAAATCCTAGCAACAAGTCCTCAGAGAGGAACATTAAGTCATGGATCCGAAACTGCAAACTTTAGGCTCGTTCCTTTCTTCTTCTTCTTCTCATTCTTCATCATCTTCTTCTTCTTCTTCTTCTTATTATTATTATTAATTAACTAACTATCTCACTGGCTCTATCGAACCCGTAGGTTCACGGCCGCACATACATAAGCTCTCTATACATCCCTATCCTGAGCTAATTTTTCCAATCATTCTCTGTATAATCTACTTCCCTCGAATCATAGTTAATGTTATTCTCCCACCTCATTCTTCGTCTACCAACTGGGCGTTTTCCCTCTGGTTTTGCTACAAGAAGCTTCCATGCACGTCTTTCATTCCCCATCCGTGCCACATGTCCTGCCCATCGCAGTCTACGAGACTTAACTGTTCTCATTATATCTGGCTTCCTATAAATACCATGTAATTCATTGTTACGCAGTCTTCTCCATTCACCTGTCTGTTCATCTCTCTTTGGTCCAAAATTTTTCCTAAGAACTTTATTCTCAAATACCCGTAATCTCCTTTCATCCCTTAAAGTAAGAGTCCATGTTTCACATCCATATAAGATAACTGGTAGATTAATAGAATTATATAATTCCAGTTTAATGTTTTTTGAAAGGAGTTGGGAAGTCAAGAGTCTCTGCAATGCATAATAGCACGCATTTCCAGAATTGAGCCTATGTTTAATTTCCTTGTGCATGTCATTCCTGTTTGTGATTATTGTTCCTAGTTATTAACGAATATATTATTATTATTATTATTATTATTATTATTATTATTATTATTATTAGTAGTAGTAGTAGTAACTTAGTAGTATTAGTATCATTATTAGAAGTATATAAGATATGAGCTTAGCCCCTTTTTGCGGCAGTTTTCAGATGAGGTCAGGGTCTCTGCTGCAGATGAGAGGGAAAGCAAGACGCCTTCTGGCAGACCAGTAGGGTGTCTGCATAACCCTTCATTGCTGCTTGTTTGCGTCCAGTTCCATGACCCGTCTACAAAAATAACCTAAACCCCCTTTTCTTGAAGGTCTAACCGGTGTTTAATATTGAAACGTTCCCGTTTTCTTAAGTTCTTTGACCTCCGATGCAAAGGTGCGGGTGCAAGGTGGTTCCCCTTAACTTGTTTGTTGTTTGCGAGCAAAATTGAAAAGATGTTCTAACCCTTAATATTAAAGGGGTTTCTTTTTGTGTCCACCATCTGTACAACTTTTCGCCAATTTTATGCTTATTCATAGTTTTGACACCTTTAACCTTATCTAGAACATCTGAAGAACGTAAAGGTGGGTACGCCTCTAACTCTATAAAACAAAATATATTTCATATGGAATATATAAAAAAGAATGTTTGTTTGTTGTTTGTTTGTTCGTACTTTATGCGCGGCCATACCGTTGTTACGATTGTGATGGGGCTTTTTGCAAAATGTTCAGGAGATTCCCGGGATGAACATAGGCTATAAGAGAGTTGTGATACTCAACTCCAACATCTTTAAAAATCGCCCTTTGTAGTGGAAAACGTGAAAAAAAAGTAGCTCTTTGGACGCTTAAATGGCTTACGCTGCTTAAACCATAACAAATACACAAAATTAATGTACAAAGAATTGAATATCTCAAAAAGCTCTACAAAAAGTCTGCGACAGCATATGTTTATCTCTTACGGATAACTCACAATAACCAATTTTGTCTTTCATTGATGCCAAGAAGATCGAGACAAGTACGTAGATTCCTGTGCAAGCATAGCAGCACGTGGCGGATATTATTTTACGGATATCTCACAATAACGAATTTTGTCTTTTAGCTCATTTATGCCAAGAATATCGAGATTAGTAGATTCCCGGGCAACACCGGGTAATCAGAACGGGGAATCTTAAATAATTACGATATACATTTATAATTATTTTTCATTTTACTTATTCAACTAATCATAAGAAGTACATTAATTTTCGTCTTTCAGCTCATTCATGCCAAGAAGATCGGGATGAGTAGATTCCCGGACAACGCCGGGTAAACAGCACGGGGACCTACAATAATTACGATATCAATTTTTCCCTTCACTTATTCAACTAAACATAAAAACACATTAATTTTCATTTATTTAGGCGTAGCAGCGCACCCCGGCCTGTTAGAATCTCAGGGCTGGTTTTTCATAGAATATTCATAAAGTGTCCCCTCCCTGTCCTTAGGAACATTTTTGGACCTAAGAGAGATGAACAGACAGGTAAATGGAGAAGACTGAATAACAGTCAGTTACGTGGTCTTTATAGGAAGCCAGATATAATGAGAACAGTTAAGTCACGTAGACTGCGATGAGCAGGACATGTGGGACGTATGGGGAATGAAAGACGTGCATGGAAGCTTCTTGTACGAAAACCAGAGCGAAAACGCCCAGTTGGTAGACCAAGAATGAGGTGGTAGAATAACATTAACTATGATTTGAGGGAAGTAGATTATACAGGGGGTGATTGGAAAACGATGATTCAGGATAGGGATGTATGGAGAGCTTACGTCCGCGCGGCAATGAACCTACGGGTTCGATAATGCCAGTGAGTGAGTTAGTTAGTTCATAATAACCTATAATTAGATTAAGTAAATGGCTTGGTAAAGAAAGTTTAAAATATAAAGGGATAATAAAAGTATACATGGAACACGATTATATATTATATTGTCTAAGGAGTCCGCCGCTGTGGTCTCGAGGTAGCGTGCTGCCTTGTCACGCAGCGGGCCCGGTTTCGATCCCCGGTCGGGACAGTTTTTTCTGGGTGAGGTTTTTATCGGGGTTTTTCCTCACCTGTAAGACAAATGTCAGGAAAACTTTAAGGCCCAAACCGTCCCTGAAATCATATGGCCATCATCATCATTCATATTCATCTTAGGTTAAGCTTAGGATTAGGGACTCTCCTGGCGCAACATTATCATCATCATCACCCATCATATCATCTGAGCAACGTAACCCCGCCTTCCAGGCGCCCAAACCTCAGAAGTGGGTTACAAGTACGCCATGCCAGGAGAGAAACCAGGAATGTCGAAAGACAACCTGGGGCATTTGATATATATATATATATATATATATATATATATATATATATATATATTGTCTAAGGAAATATGTAGTGAGCTTTTCTTTAACGGTCTTTGAGTCGAGCAGTCCTTGATATACGAGGGGAGGGAATTCCAGAGTCGGGTGGCTGAAACAAGGAAGGATGAGGAATAGTGAGATGTTCGGAACAGGAATAGGGATGTATGGAGAGGTAATGTCTGCGCGGCCATGAACCTACTGGCCAGTGAGATATAAATATGAGACAACGAATAAAACAAATCGCTTCTTATAACTGTAAGCATTTGTCGTATTACAGACACACAAATCTTATACTATTCTTAACTTCTACAGAAATCCAGCCTTATTTGTCAAGGAATGTTGGATTCAAAGAACAAAAATAAACATAATACAATAGATAAGAATGTAATGTATATTTCAAAGATCATATTACCAGAAGTATTTTCCTTTTCAAGTTCTTTGTTTGTCTTTTTCTTTGAAATGTGTTATGTAAGTACAAGTGAGTGATCCCGCATAAGTGTCAGGACCACCTGCCCCCCCCCTACTTAGTAAATTACCCCCACCAAACTTTTATTATCACAGTTATTAGCAAAACTAATGGTTTCCTGAAAAAGAACCACAAATCTCGCATGTCCACCTTTTCATGGCAAAACACACAAATAACCAAACATTTGTCGTCTTTTATTTATCTATCCGGTTTCTTTGTAATTTAAGGGTAGGTTTTCAGGTTTTAAGGGTAGGTTTTAACAGCGAAAAGTACCGCAGATACAGATGTTACGTAATTCTTGAACAAACCTCCCTCTCAGCAGGATTATAATTGTTTGGAAAGAATTTGACTTTCTTGAGATGGCGTGACACTGATACAGTGAATGGTTTGAGTCCAGGTAAATGGGGCGTGAGATGAGCGGTGACATAAATCTCTCTGTGGGTTACCAACCACTCTATTTTTAACAACTTCCAAACAAATTTTATCTTAGAAATATCTTAAAAGAGGACTTTCTTCAGAGATCTTTCATTCGATTCGTTTCACCTTTTCAAGACTTTAACAAGCCTTACTTAACAGCTTAGCCGGAAGCTTTTGAGAGACCGCTGTAAAAATGGAAGTCGCGGCTCCGATTTCAATGACAATGCTATATTCTAATTTAAAACGAATATGTGACATTCCATTTCGTTCTGTTATTATCATAAGTAATGCCACGAGTGATTTCCAATTTATCTAGAGAATTTGGAAATCACTCGTGGCATTTGTTAGGACTATTTAACGAATAAAATTAAGCTCTTTACTAAAAAGTAATTATTTGAATATAGTTACCGGTGTTTTAAAATAAGCATATACTTAATATAAACGGCGATGTTTGAAAACAAATTAGAAATATGAGGTTATGTATATTCACTGCAACTTGATCATATTATTTATTACCAAATAGGATCGCAATATTGTAAGAATGCACTCTAGTGGAGAAATAAAGAAACACATAAAACTATTATAATCAACATTATAGGTTAATCATTTATATTTTGAATAAACAACTCAGTAAAATCACTGAATCTATTCATTATTGGTATATTCAATGTATTTGTTGGAGAAAAATAATGGTCCACCTGGAGGAGTTGACCCTTGGATTTTTCCATCCTAAAAATAAATCGATCCCGGCTGGGCTTGAACCCGCGACCCTCGGAACTAGAGGCAAGGAATATAACTTCTAGCCCATCGCGGCAGAAATAATAATAATAATAATAATAATAATAATAATAATAATAATAATAATAATAACAATAATAATGAACATTATCATCATAATTGTCACGCAGCGGACCCGGGTTCGATTCCCGGTCGGGTCAATCCTGGGCGAGGTTTCTTTCAGGGGTTTTCCTCACCTGTAAGACAAATGCCAGGAAGCTTAGGGACCAACGGTCCCCGAAAATCATCTGGCTATCATCATTATCCTTATTATCATCATCATCCTTCACCGATGTGGAAAGGAACAGTAAAAGCTTCAAAGCATAGCATGAAAATGCTATGATTGCAGTGAAAGATCTGCCCTCGGGCAGAATTACTATGGATGGATTATTATTATTATTATTGCTATTATTAGCATATTATTATTATTGTTGTTGTTGTGGCGGCTCCGTGGCCCAAGCGCCTCTAACCACTGGGGTCCCGAGATCGAGTCTCGGTCACTCCATGAGGGTTGCACGGTGGACGAAACGGAGCTTGGACAGGTTTTTCTTGGGGTTTTCTCCCATTTTCCCCTGTCACAATTTCATTCAACCATTTCACCAAACTCTTCTCATCCATTTCGTTTCATTTCATTCATCTGCCCTTGTGATGGTGCGTCACGCGTGGTCGCGACCACCGGTCGGCCGGCACCCTTGTCATTCACAGACCTCTATATAAGGGGTTAACCTCATCTCATCCCTCGACCCGACCCTGAGTTGGACACGAGTTGGGGATAATTATTATTATTATTATTATTATTATTATTATTATTATTATTATTATTATTATTATTATTTCTTTCCTTCCTTCGTAAAAGTTTTACCTGTCACACGATCTATAAGTAGAGAGTTTTAAACAATAAAACAAGAGGGAAAAACAAGAATAAGCTACCAGTACGTAGGCCAAGAATGAGATGGTAGAATTACATTAACCATGATCTGAGGGTGCTAAATTATACAGGAAATGATTGGAAAACATTGGTTCTTCTTCTTCTTCCTTCCTTCCAAGTATTAGGCCAAGGCCTGTTACGATCCTATAGAAAATTTTCCCTCCAGCATTTTGATCCTTCCGGGAAATTCTCGTATAAGACTTGAAAGAATAATAATAGTCCCTTCGATTGGTTGCTGGCCAAAGGAAGGCAAGACCAGTGATGGGGTGCCATCTTATAGCCTCTGGTCAGGCTTTTCTGGAGAAGAAAAGAAAATAAAGGAAAGAAGAAATGGAAGAAAGGAAAGACTCCCTAGCCCTCGGATGCCCTAATAGCGTCGGAGTCGAAAAAAACAAGAGTTAACCAAGAGAGGTTAGATAGTAAAGTTAAAAGAGTGCAAAACACAAGTAAGTGGAAGAAATGTTTTGCTCAGCTTGGGCACCTTGTGGTCGCCATCCACATATCCCCTAGATGAGGACCCCTGAGGGTAAACACAATGGGAAAATATGAAGAGCTTATGCACAGAGCAGATATACTGCTCGAATAAGAGCGAAGTGGAGTGAGGCGGGACGCGTCTCGGACCGCAGATAGTGAGGGTTATCCAGTCTACCAATTCAGGAGTTTTATTACTTCCCTATAGTTTAAATGAGAGATTTGGCGCTGGATTTTAATGTCTTGCAATTAAAATAGCAGATTTTTTTTAGACACGGCCATGATACAACACAACGCTTCTCTGCAAGAAATTTCAAGGTAGGTAAATGCATGCAATGGTTGACAGAGAAATGTTTACATCCGTGAAAAGTTAAAAGTTCAAAACATAACAGAAGATATCAAAACATTTCTAAAGTTTTGGATAAATCATCTCCACAGAATGGATTCAAACCGTTTACCAAAGAAGATATTCCAGTATCAACGTAAAGGAGTCCACTGCTGTGGTCTCGAGGTAGCGAGCTGTTTTGCCACGCAACGGGGCCCAGGTTCGATTCCCGGTCAGGACAGGCCCCTGGGTGAGTTCTTCTTCGGGTTTTTTTCTCCCTGTAAGACCAATGCCAGAAAGCTTAGGGCCCAACGGTCCCCGAAAATCATCCGGCGAACAACATCATCCTTATCATTAATCATCATCATCCCTCTCCGGTGTGCGAAGAAACGCAAGCTACCACACCTGGTGAAGTGGAAGATAAGATCTTACGGTCTTAACTCCATCAGGTAAAATGAATAAATAAACAACTAAACACCTATAATTCCCTAGTAAAGCTGCAAATCATAACATAAAACTGCTATGATTGCAGTGAAAGATCTGTCCTTGGGCAGAATTACTATAGAATATAATAGAGAACGTAAAGACGCAGAGACCGAGGAAGACCAAAACAACGCTGGAAAAATCAAGAATATATTGAGATATAGGAACAGATTTAACTGATTCTAAACGTAAAATGTTCATGATGATGATGATGATAATGACGCTGATGAAATCCGATGTCTAATGATCACGTAGGCAACGAATCTTTCTTTAGAAAGACGAAAAAAAAGAAGAGAAAAAACTTAAAATTTAAAGAGAATGTATTGCCTGATGACGAAACAAGTAAGAAATGCGTAAGGTGTAGCAAACAATTGAATACGTCACATACCTGCTACTCCTCAAGCAGCGAGTCTATGACGTAAGAAAGTTACGGAGGAAGCCATACGACCTTGCGATAAGAATCAAACAACCCCACCTTACAAGAAAGACACAGCTGTCTCATGACGTAAGGAACGGTAGCACACGCTTGCAGCTTGCCGGCCGGGTGTTTACAAGAAGCGGGGAAGGTTTTTTAAAAGAAGGGGAGTTGTTTGAAGGTGGGGGAGACATAGAGATTGTAACGCGTGCCTAGCACGCGTCTTTTCAGAAAACTAGCTTGCCTTCACCCCACTTCTATATTTCTGTATCGTACAGAAAGAGGTTTTTTTTATATTATGTATACGAAATATAAAGAACTATGGACTGTCCCTACTTTTATAACAAAGCTTATAGGAGCAGCTGATACATGTTGCACCCCCTTAGGGGTTCCCTAGATGACGTAAGAGCATAGCCAGCTGACTTGATTGTACCCTAGACTCATTGGGTTACCTTCAGTGCATAGTAAGGGTGTAGATTCTGCAGCTGGTACTTTATAAGCATCTTTCTGATAATGCCCTACAGTTTTCTCCATTCATCAGACACCATCCCACATTAGTAAAACCACCCCAAAAACCTCTAACGACCCCCTGCCCTCGTGTACTGGGAGACATAAGGAAATATAACCACGGGGTAAATATAATTCCCTTCCTCGTGACGTCATCTCATCGCCTTATGTCAGACTTCTGCACAGCTCTGGTGTGTTGTCCCCCCTCCACTCCTTATCTTAATGATATTCAACATTTTGTGACTTAGAAAATCAAGAACTGAATATGAAATAATGAGTAGTAACACAGGTCAACATGATTTTTGTCTCATGAGTACCAATAGTTGTACTTAATGCAGTTTTCTTATCGTGTTTTCAAATTGTATTCAGAATTTCTCCATCACCCACAGTTTTTTTAATTTAAATTTCAATTAATGGATTTAAATAATTATTTTTTAATAAATGTTTTTTCGTCCATTTGTCCATTATAGAATAAAACCAAATGAGCTAACTCAAGAGATTTCAGCTATGGAGAAGATATATCAAGGCAAATGGAATCCTAAAATGCTGGCCGATTATTGTTGGACCATCAAGAGAGATGCTCCACAGGCGAAATATAGCAGAAAATCGCAATTTCTTACTTTCTAGATGAGTCCGATTGTTTGAATATTGTGTAGTTACGAGTGTAGAAAATATTAAAGTGTTTGAAATTATAAATGCCTGTCTCTCGGAAACCTTGCGTGATGGAGAAAAACCAATATCACATCTGAATTCAGGAGATAAAATACTATCAGAATCACATATTTTTCTTTCTGAGACCAAAAAAAAAAAATTTTTGTTGCTCAGTGTAATTTGTACAAGGGATGATTGAAAAACGCTTATACCCTCACGGTCGTGAACCTACGGATTCGATAGTGCCCAAATTGACCTCGACACGTGTTTGGCTATGTTCTTGTCTTGTTTTAGGCAATTTCTCTTATTGTTATCTGTAGTTTTAATTTAAGTTTGCATCCCAGATTGATTGCTGACTCTCTTACTTGAATTCGAACCCTTAAGTTCATGGCCGCGCGGACATACGCTCTCCATACATCCTTATCCTGAACTAATGATTTCCAATCATTCCCCGTACAATCCACTTCCCTCAAATCATAGTTAACGTTCTTGATCTACCAACTGGGCGTTTTCCCTCTGGCTTTCTTACAAGAAGCTTCCATGCAAGTCTTTCATTCCCCATACGTGCAACATGTCCTGCCCATCGCAGTCTACGAGACTTAACTGTTCTTATTATATCTGGCTTCCTATAAAGACCATGTAGTTCATTGTTTGTAAGTATTCTCCATTCACATGTCTGTTCATCTCTCTTTGGTCCAAACATTTTCCTAAGTACTTTATTCTCAAATACTTGTAATCTCCTTTCCTCCCTTAAAGTAAGAGTCCATGTTTCGCATCTGTATAATATAACTGGTAGAATAATAGTTTTATATATTTTCAGTTTAACGTTTTTTGAAAGGAGTTGGGACATCAAGAGTCTCTGCAATGCATAATAGCACGCATTTCCAGAGTTGAGCCTATGTTGCCCCTACTAAGGTAAATTGTTTTATTTAATATATAATGCATTTTCGCTAAGTTAGCCTGATTCCATTAATTATCTTGTTATTGAGCCTATATCTTGTTTCCCATAAATATAGCCTAAAGAATTTCGCCTGTATGTTCATCTTTCTGCTCCAAAAAAATCCTAAGAACTTAATTCTCAAATATTCACAGGCCTAATATTTTCTCATCAGGGTTGGAGAATGAGATAGGTAGATTGTGCAGCTCAAATTTATAGCAGAAATACTTACCTATAATGTTTGTTATTGGCGAACTCTTGGTTTTAAAACATTATTTAGGGAAGCTAATCCGCAAACAACTACAAATATTCAGTTTGACAGATAAAATAGAAGAGTAAAAAGATAAAGTGATCCCACTACAGGCCTCAGGAGGCCCTTGGGGTAGTACGAGGTTAAGGCTCCCACTTTTTTCTGGACAATCGGCACTTGATGTCAGTCGGGTGTCATCCCTGCGTGACGGCCGTCTTTACTCCCAGAGCAAGTGTCTGGTACTCATTTTCATTAGAGGCTGAGTCGACCCCAGGGCCATAGTGCCGCCAGAAGATTTGGGTCAGTTCAAAAATCCTGACCCCACCGGGACTCGAATCCTCGACCTTCCGGCTTCTAGCGCAGTGCCTTAACCACCGCTACGGCGTGTCCCCAAATAGAAGAGTACAGGAGAAAATGGTATGAACATGTCTGCAGAATGGATACCAACATATTGTCTAGGAAAAGTCTGAACTATCTGCCAAGAGGAGGGAAAAGAGATCTGGGACGCCCACGAAAGACATGGACATAGCTATAATAATTGGAGCCGGAATGAACCAAAACGGTTTAATCCTTGCAAGAAGAAGAAGAAGAAGAAGAGAAGATTCTTCTTCGTTAGTAGGCTACTACAACCTCATTGATGTTTTGGCCTCCTCAACAATTTTTCTCCACCTAGATCTATCCTGGATACAGACTGGCCAATTTCCAATTTTCATTTCTAATAGGCCTACATCTTTTATAACATCGTCCTGCCATCTGTTTTTTGGGCGTCCAGCTGTTCTGGTGCATATTGGTTTCCATTTGTATATTCTTCTTACAAGATTAGGGAAGCTAAAACGTAAGTGGGAGCATAATATTAGGATGGATTTTAGAGAATTGAATATCAGAGATGTGAACTGAATTCAGTTGGTTGTTTATAGGGACCAGTGAAGGGTCTTAATGGACGTGGCATTGAACCTACGAATTAGCTAAATCCCATTTTCTTCTTCTTCTTCTTCTTCACTTCGCGGGCTAGGCAAATTGCCTGTTCCGCCTCACAGTTGTTCTGTCCATCTTTTCACTGGCCTTCCTACATTCCTTGAACCTCTTGGCTTGTAGTTGAATGCTGCTCTTGGTAATCTTGTTACATTCATTTTTTCCACATGTGTAAACCATTTCTCTCTGTATTCTCTGATTTTCCCAATTTTTTAAATAAACTTAGAGATAGCCTTGAATGATAGGCTATGTGCTATAGCTTAAATATTATTTTTTTTAAAAGAGACGCCATGTTGTATGACATTCACTTTAACAAATACAATATTTTCTTCTCATGATATCAAGTGGCCATTGTCAACAATTCGATGTGTGTCCATATCTTGGGAAATAAAAGAGACGCCATCTTGAACGAAATGGGTTACGAGGGTTGAATGACTATGGAAAAAAAGGAATTGAAAAGGTCTCCCCCTTAGACAAGCCACGTGCCCTATTTCCATATGTAAGCAAGAACAAGGGGGTGGGTGACACAACAAAAGTAGTGCCACCCCTCACTCACAAGACCTCTAGTTCTTATTACGTCATCTCGGTCATGAATCATTGCCAGGGATTATCAGATTGGTTCTCAAAGCATCCGACAGAGTAGTGGAGGGATCATTTCTTTGTTGCTGTTTTCGTCTCCTGTTACCATAATTAAATACTATGCGTCGTTAATATTTGTTTCAATTAGCAAGATCACGTGGTATGACTGCTCATCATTTGACCCAATAATTGATATAGAGCTGTCAGTGTCCCAATTTTGAAGATGTGAACTATTTTCGTAAATAAGAGTAGTCCAGATAATGAGGGAAATTTTGAGGAAGTGGCTGAATTCAAATACCTAGGAACAATAATCACAAATAGGAATGAGATGCATAAAGAAATTAAACATTGGCTCAATTCTGGAAATGCGTGCTATTATGCATTGCAGAGACTCTTGATGTCCCAACTCCTTTCAAAAAACGTTAAACTGAAAATATATAAAACTATTGTTCTACCAGGTATATTATATGGGTGCGAAATATGGACTCTTACTTTAAGGGAGGAAAGGAGATTACAAGTATTTGGAAATAAAGTTCTTAGCAAATTTTTTGGACCAAAGACAGATGAACACACAGGTGAATGGAGAAGACTTACATAACAATGAACTACATGGTCTTTATGGGAAAGCCAGATATAATAAGAACAGTTAAGTCTCGTAGACTGCGATGGGCAGAACATGTTGCGCGTATGGGGAATGAAAGACGTGCATGGAAGCTTCTTATAGGAAAGCCAGAGGGAAAACGCCCAGTTGGTAGACCAAGAATGAGGTGGGAGAATAACATTAACTATGATTTGAGGGAAGTAGATTATACAGGGAATGATTGGAAAGCATTAGCTCAGGATAGGGATGTATGGAGAGCTTACGTACGCGCGGCCATGAACCTACGGGTTCGATAGTGCCAGTGAGTAAGTAAGTAAGTAAATAAAAGTAGTCCAGATTCTAGAGAATTTAACAAGAATAGGACAGAATTAGATCTAATTTCTTAAATTATATTTAACGATTGAAATATAAAATGAACACGATAGAAAAGTCAGATAAAAACTATTAATGACATGGAATTCCCAGTTATATTAGGCTATATGGATGCGAAACAAGGACTCTTATTTTAAGGGAGGAAAGAAGATTACGAGTAATTGAGAATAAATTTCTTAGGAAAATGTTTGGACCAAAAAAGAGATGAACAGACAGATGAATGGAGAAAACTATTTAGGAGCTATATGATATGTATAGGAAGTCAGATATAATAAGAACAGTTAAGTCTCGTAGGCTGCCATAGGTAGGGCATGTGGCACGCGTGGGGGATGAAAAAGATGCATGGACGCTTCTAGTAGGAAAATCAGAGGGAAAAGTCTAGTTAGTAGACCGAGAATGAGGTGGGAGAATAACATTATCCTGATTTGAGGAGGAAGACTATACAGCAATGTTTGGAAAACATTAACTCAGGATAGGGATGTATGGAGAGCTTATGTCCGTGCGTTCATGAACCTACGAGATCGATAGAGCCAGTGGGTTAGTTATAATGACAAAATAAATGTTGTTCTTGAGAAAAAGCAATTATTTAACAAGCTAGGCCTAATTGTATAAGCGTGACTTACAAGTGTCAAGTGTGATATCTTGAGGGAGGGAATTTCAGGAGCCGGCAGAGGCTACTGTGAAACATTTCCCGACTTTTTTCTACAGATGATGAAATTACAATATGGAAATTAATACGAATAAGACAAAATGCTTAAGAATATCAAAAGAACCAGTAAGATGCAAATTAGAAGTGGAAAGAAAAATTATAGAAGAAGTATCAGAATTTAATTAGGCCTACTTACGTGTATTAATAACAAACGCTAAACATGTAATAAAAGAAGTAAAGAAACAAGCTGATAAAGCGGCACAAATATCAGGGTATATGAAAGATTTAATTTGGCGCAACAAACATATGTCAATAGAAAGCAAAACCCGCATGTACAAAACGATAGTTCGACCAGTTATCGTATATGGAGCAGAAACTAGGGCTGATACAACAAAAACTAAACAAATAATAAGCACATGTGAAATGAAGATGAGAAAACATTATTTGATAAGATACACAACACAGAAATTAGGGACAAATGTCAAATTCAAGACATAACCAAATTTATTATAGATAGACGAAAATATTGGAAAGGTTATATAGAAAGAATTGAAGACAACCGACTTGCAAAAAAGAGCTAAAGAAGATAGAATTATAATAATAATAATAATAATAATAATAATAATAATAATAATAATAATAATAATAATAATAATAATAATAATAATAATAATAATAATAATAATAATAATAATAGCTTTATTTTACCTGGCAGAGTTAATTCCTTGTCTATCACTCAACCAGGTTTTTTTTTAAAATACAAAAAAATAGTCTTACATCTAAATTACAATATATATAAACGATTACAAGTTATGAATACAATACAATTAATATTTATAATGTATTTTGATTTACTCTAAATTTAACGAATAAAATATATAATATGTACATGATATATAAAAAACGAGGAAAAGATTATTGACATAGTATAAAATTAAATAAATAGAGAAAAATTAATTATTAGACAACAGGTAACTGTATAAGCGTGACTTAAAAGTACCAAGTGTGCGGCAACCCCTGATATCTTGAGGAAGGATGGACGGGAGAAGAAGAAGAGGAAGACCAGCCAAGAGATATATAGAGAGTGAATGCACATCCAATACGTCTTCCTCCGAGGAGTGATTTTGAAAATAAACAGGATGAAAATCCTACAAATTATGTATAGGAAGAAGAAGAAGAAGGAAGAAGAAGAAAAACTCCTAAAAAGCCTATCCCGACCGGGGATCGAACCAGAGTTCACTGCTTACGACGCAATGACGTTACCCAGAGACAACAGCGATGAACTCTTATAATATTATACAGTATCAGATATTATAAAACATGCATAGTTTTTTTACTGCATCTGTCAGGAGAATGGAGTGATAAAGGTAAAAACAGGAGAGAATTAGCAGGCATTGGAAAGGTGTCATGACCTATATTGGGAGCCGCAACAGAGCAAGCGAGGCATGGTGCGTATAACAGCTCGCCCTGCTGAGATAATTTGCATGTGAACATTGTTGCATGTGTGGGCGTACAGTGGTCTATGTCCTTCACCGTCCACTTTCATGACGTCGTGTGACAAGTGTCCTTCTGCGGTTCACAACTTTCTTATTTAAAATAATATTATTTTGATTCCTGCAACCCATATTTTTTTTATTTAACCTGATAGAGCCATCTCTTCCACTCACCAGGACAAACATAGGCCTATCTTGAATTCAAATACAAAAATCACAATATTAGATACTAATCGATTATTTGCACAAACTGAACAAAAAATAAAAGATCTAATAACACATGTTTCAGAAACAACCGATTTCTTTATTATCTAACAGAAACATCCCACTAATAGTTTCTTTTAACAATTAATAGACTACTTCATTTTTCTTTATTTAATGAAAATAGTATTAATCTTTTCAAATATTTGAACCTAATGCCTTATATATATAGGCCTATACACACACTAGAGAAGTGTGTGGAGTGTTGCATTGTATGGTGCAGAGACTTGGACATAACGGCGGAATGAGGAAAAGGGACTGGAAGCTTTTGAGATGTGGATATGGAGAAGGATGGATATATATGAAATGGATACACAAAATAAAAAATAAAAATGCGCTAGACAGAGTAGGTGAAGGAAGATCAATGCTGGAATTCATAAAGGAGAGGAAAAGAAATTGGATTGGCTAAGAAGAAACTGCCTGCTAGAAGGAATTGTCAACGGAAAGAAGATTAGAGGCAGAAAAAGACATCAGATGATATAAATATTAAAATAAATGGTTTGTATGCGGATACAAAGCGGAATCTTAGTTAAGGAAAAAGTTGAGAATGCTGAGTTTGCAGTGAAAGACCTGCTCTTGGGCAGAACACTATGTATAATGTATCATATTTATATTATTATTATTATTATTATTATTATTATTATTACTACTACTACTATTATTATTATTATTATTATTATTATTATTATTATTATTATTATTATTATTATTATTATTATTATAGTATCATTATTGTTATTACCATATAAAATGTTGTTTGTACATGACATTTACATTGATACATTTATTGTATCTTTAACTGTTTATAATTAGTATAGTGTAGGCCTATATCTATATTTGTCAAATATTTATTTGTATTTGTGCTGGTTGAGTGGAAGAGAGGGCCTTATGACCTCAACTCTGCCAGAATAAATAAAGTATTATTATTATTATTATTATTATTATTATTATTATTATTATTATGTATACATACATCTCCTTGCCTCTGGTCCCAAGGGTCGCGGGTTCAAACCCGGCCGGGGTCGATGGATTTTTTAGGACGGAAAAATCCAAGGAGCAAGTCCTCCGGGAGGGACTTTAAGCCGTGGGTCCCGAGTCTGAAGATTTTCAGGCTCGTAAAAATCCTTAAGCCTGAATGAAAAGACCTCTAAGCAAAATTTACCGAATTTTCCCGTCCTAGTACTACCTTGGTTTCCTAGATGTCAGTATGAGGCGGAACGCCGACCACGGACCACTCAAATGACATCTATACGAAAACAAGTGTAACTAAATTAGTATGGTTCAAATTCTTCCTGTAGGGGGAGAGCGCCTAAATCTCTGTAAACATAGGCTTACAATACAATACAATACAATATATATATATATATATATAGCCTATATAGCCTATATAAGCGATACATTAATTCATGATATTTTAATATTTTGATTGCATTTTTTCATTATATGCCTATTAGATAGGGACTGTTCTTCCGTTGTGTAAACTAATTAATTAACTATCCCATTGGCATTATCGAATCCGTAGGTTCATGGCCAACCGGACATAAAATCTCCATACATCTCTATCCTGAGCTAATGTTTTTACCAATCAATACCTGCATAATCTACTTCTCTGAAATCATGGCTAATTTTTATTTCTTCATTTCATTCTTGGCGTATCTACCGGTCACTTTCCCTCTGGTTTCTCTGCAAGGAGTTTCCATGATCTTCTCTCATTCCCCATTCCTGCCACATGTCCTTTCTATCCCACTCGACGGGATTTAATTGTTATTATATATGGTTTCCCATAAATATCATGCAGTTCACTGTTATTTTAGACTTCTCTATTCACCTGTCTGTTCGTCTCTCTTTGGTCTAAACATTTTCCTAAGAACTTTTTTTCTCAAATACTTCGTAATCTTTTCTCCTCCCTTAACGTAAGAGTCCGTGTTTCCCATCCATATAATATAACTGTGAATGGAAACAAACAGTAAATAGTGGAATTTCAATAACTAGGAATAAAATAATTCAAACAATATTATATGCTGATGATCAAATAATATTATCAGATTCCGAAGATAGCTTACAAATAGCAGCGTATCAATTATTCAAAATTGCCAGCAAATATAATATGAAAATTTTCCACTTCAAAATCCAAAACAATGGCAATGTGTGGAAAAAACATACAACGGGTGAAAATTGAGATTGATGGAAAAATTATAGAACAAGTGTCAGATTTCTCTTACTTAGGAAGTGTATTT
Organism: Diploptera punctata; assembly: GCA_030220185.1. Lineage (NCBI taxonomy): Eukaryota > Metazoa > Arthropoda > Insecta > Blattodea > Blaberidae > Diploptera > Diploptera punctata. The sequence continues at coordinate 38,717 of JASPKZ010009769.1, forward strand.
GCAGAGTATAAGAGTGACATTGATTCAAAATTACAAAAAAATATAATAAAATGAATGGGGTAATACGAAGACATTTTGGTAAACAGATGAGGACAGAGACAAAACTAAGATTACATAACATCACATCAAAAGCTGCTCTAAAATACGGAAGTGAAATTTGGATTTTAAATAAAAGAAACTCTCATAAACTTCAAGTAAGCCAAATGCGCTTCTTACGATCATTGTTAGGAGTTAATAGACTGGATGACCAAAGGAACACTATCATCAGAGGAAAACTTGGAGTAAAAGGTTTAAATGAAGATATACAAAGATACCAACAAGAATGGAAAAAATCATCTGAGGAGAAGGGCAAGAAATAGACTTTCAAAATTGGCATTCCAATATACCCCAACTGGACATAGGGACCAATGAAGACCAAAACATCGGTGGAAAGATCAAAACCATCTTCGCTAGGTTTACCATACAGGCCACATGGCCTAAAACGAATTTGTTCATGATGATGATGATGATAATATAACTGGAAGAGTAATAATTGTATGCATTTTTGGTTTAACGTTTTTTGTTAGCATCATTTGACGAAACTGTGAAAAAAAAAGAGTGAAAGAAGGAGATATATAACGTGCAAGATGTAAGCGAGATATCATCTTGGTGGTGCCTAACGGGAACGAAGATGAGGAGGTACGCCACCCCACAAGTGCGTCTCCTTATGGCAGAGATACAAGATACGTCCTGATGAGTGGTTGAGCTGCGAATGTTGGGTTGAGATCGTGAGATGAGTGACAACTGCCTGCTATTAATGAGGATACTTGGGAGAGCCTTAGTAACACGATAATAACGTACGCAGGGAATTGAACCGAGGCCAAGAAACAATCTGCTTAAGTAATCATTAGCAAGGGAAGTGGGATCCCACACATGTTCCATCTTCTCATCTAACTTCATTTCACACTTAAATACATTATTATTATTATTATTATTATTATTATTATTATTATTATTATTATTATTATTATTATTATTATTATTATTATTATATGGAATGCGGGGCAGAAACCGAAGATTTAATATTTGAAGATCAGAAGGGATATATCAGAGGATGTGAAGAATTTAAGTATTTGAGGGTCAAAGTAATATATAAAGAAGAAAGACAAGAAAGTGATATTAAGAACAGAATAGATAAAGCTAGAGCAAAAACAGCAGTGAGAAGTGGTGTCCTGTGGAACAGACATACAATCAGGAAAAATAAGTTACAAATACATAATTCAACAGTGAGAAGTACTGTCACGTACGGAGCTGAAGCGTGGGAAATTCAACAAAAACTTATGTCGATGGAAATGTATTTCTTGTGGAGAGCAGCAAGATGTTCAAAATTAAAAAAAAAAATGGCTACATATTCAATAATAGATTGTATAAGATGAGCCGTAAGCAGTTAAATTTGCATGGACATGCACTACGAATGCAATAAGAAAGGTTACCCAGAAAATATATTGGAATGATGTTCACTTAGAAGAAAAAGAAAGGAAGACCTCGAAACTCATGGATGAAAGAAATAAGAACCGTAATAAGAACAAAAGGACTGGAGAACATGGAGTGGATGGATAGGGACGAGTGGAGAAGGAAGATGAAACTTTAGACACAGAAATATGTGAAAACATTGAGAATCTCAACGTAAATAAAATTATTATTATTGTTATTATTATTATTATTATTATTATTATTATTATTATTATTTCATTTCCTGTGCTTTTCTTCTTTGTTTCTATTAAAATAGCCAAATATAATTACATTGCATCTATTTCTTTAATTACTACCACCAATTGTTATGGAATGGATCCCAATAGAAAGGAGGAAGACCAAAGAAAACTTGGATAGAAGGGGTACAAGCAGCTATGAATATCAGAGGATTGGAGGAAGATCAATGGATGGACAACAGAGAGGAATGGCGTTTGGTTTCCGGAAGACGGCGGCAGCTGCCATGATACAGGATTATTATTATCATCATCATCATCATCATAGTACATTCACGAATTTAGGCCATTTGTTGACCTGTTTCGGCCTCAAGAGAAACACCATCCAGAAGTCTTTTGAGTGGACGTCCTGGTCTTCTTCTTCCTGCAGGTTGATATCTTAACATTAGTTTGGGTATTCTGTGATCTTCCATTCGATGAACATGTTGTATCCATCTTGACTTATAATCAGAAATTTTGTTTTCTAAAGATTCCATGTGTAATTCTTCTAAGATGTCTTCATTTCTTTTTGTGATCTAGTAGTGTGTATCCTGCAGTCCTCCGAAGATATCTCATTTCAGCAGATCTAAGTCTCTGTATATCCTTCTGTTTCAACGTCCATACTTCGCTACCATACAAAAGAGTTGGAAGAGCCAGTGTTTTATACACTTTCAGTCTTGAATGCTTTTGGACTAACTGTGTCTTGAAGATAGAATTTATTAACCCTAATAATAATAATAATAATAATAATAATAATAATAATAATAATAATTATTATTATTATTATTATTATTATTATTATTATTAGTAGTAGTAGTAGTAGTAGTAGTAGTAAAGTTGTAGTAATAGTATTAAGTTAACAAGTTATTAACAACAGAGATGGACTGCTGGAAAAGACTGTCACTGAAGTCCAGATAAAAAAAAATAGAAATGTTTAAATTAGGAAAACTGAAAGAAATGAATTACAGACTATTGAAATAAGACGATTAAGATCTGATAGAATCCCTAAGAAAATCGTGGAATGGAGAATAAATGGAAAAAGCAGAAAGGGAAGACCAAAAAATGGTTGAATGGAATGAGAAGAAATATGGGTGTCTAGGACTTAAAAGATGAACCACTACAAGTGGAGAAGAGGAATTTCTTGAGGGGGACAGAAAACAATGTATTGTGGATGAATTCCAAAATAAATAATTATATTATTATTATTATTATTATTATTATTATTATGCAGTTAGATGCTCTATGCTTGAAAAAATACAATAAATGATGAAAGAGGAATCAATACATGATTATAGGTCTATAAAATATAGACAATTCGAATGGTATGGACATAGCATATAAAACAAATGTAGGTTGGATGATAAAGAAAGTTTTAGAATTGATGTCATTGGGAAGAAGTGTAAAAGATCGACTTGAACACATATAGTTGCTGGACGTGAAGGAGAAAACTTAGGAAAAATAACATTTTACAACAGCACAACTAGCCAAATCTATACTTCGTTTGGTCGCATAGTAAAAGTGAGCATAGTTACCTGTTATTTTAAGTGGAAAGAGGTTAGTGCGTGTATAATGGAGCTATTTGCTTAAAGTACACACTGTAATTGCAGCTACTTAAACACAATTACTGTCATTACAAAACCACAGACACGAACCAGCGATAACATCACAAATAATTCAATCAAAACCAAGATTAAACTCTCTTATCGGGTCAAGGGCCTTTTCTTATAGCGTTAAAAACCGTTCTTGGAGGTGTTGGCTAGTCAATCATCTACGTACAAATTCCTATTATCTTTCAGCGATTCATATACAGTCTACAGCTGTGGTCTCGAGGTAACGTGCTGCCTTGTCACGCAGCGAACCCGGGTTCGATTCGCGGTCGGGGCAGGCTCCTGGGTGAGGTTATTTTCGGGGTTTTTCCTCACCTGTAAGACAAATGTCAGGAAGCTTAGGGCCCAACGGTCCCCGAAAATCATCCGGCTATCATCATCCTTATCATTATCATCATCATCCTTCACTGGTGTGGAAAGCAACGGGAAGCTATCCCCCCAAAAATTATAATAATACCAATAATGGATCTTTATATTATGTATCTACTTTATAGTATATATACTTCAATAACAATTTGAAGTTTTTTAATGTATTTACAAAATTTATTTAATCAATTTCAAAAATTGTCCTTGTCCTCGAGGCTATCCACTAATGAGGAAAGTTATATATATATATATATATATATATATATATATATATATATATATATATATACTAGAAGTCCCGGCCACGTGTTGCTGTGGCTAAGGTAAGTTATACGTTAAAAATTTTAATTAAGTTGCTGTCTTTCAGCCAGATTACTTAAAACTAATACTTACACATGAAATTAATAATATTGAAAATAAAATAAACACTGAGCACACTTACATTATGAAATAATCAATATTTGTAATTCAATTGAAATTCGCGGTTGCAACAAAAAGCACAGCCATCTGGATCTCTCTTTGTTAAATAATAAACCAATTACCTTATCAAACTATCTTACACCGCCATCTGTTAGAATCGTATGGAATTCACAGAAAATTACACCGCCATCTGTTAGAATCGTATGGAACTCACAGATAAATTATAACTCTTTGTTAAATAATAAACAAATAGGAACAGGCAACTCTTGCCTAAACCAGGAAGTGAAGAAGAAGAAGAATTTGCAATAAAAAATAATGCGACTATAAATTTAGTAATAAACTACCCTAAGTCTCAAGTTGGATCAAACTTCACACAGTGTGCAAAATTTTATTAAAATCGGTTCAGGAGTTTAGGATTCCATCGCGGACAAACAACGTGACACGATATTTTTATATATTAAGATATATATATAATGTGGAACTACGGGTCATACTAATAGAATACGACAAAAGGAAACATCTGAAGTCAGAAAATTGCATAAAAAAGGAGAAAGAGAGAGAATTGTGTGCACAACTGGTGGAGATAGGAAACAATAGATTGGGGGTGCGATACGAGAGCAAGGAGGTCCTCATAGGTTTTGTTTCGTGTCACCTGCCCAGGAAGTGCACAAGTTCCGGTGATACGCTTCGATAAATCGCAGCTACCATACGTCACACAGTCAGGAAGTAGTCCCGGGTTCGATACTTGCCTGTCAACTATTAATTATTCTCCCCTACGATATCGCACATCGCCCTTTATAATTTATAATCTTATTTACGTTGCCTTTCAAAGATCACAGAAACAGTTGCGATGAAACATAAAACAGACAAAAATTATAGGCTATAAAAAAAACATACCGACTTCCATTAACCTTAAATTCGCAATGTATCCTATAGGATTCATCGATTGTTTTAATTTATCTAACACTTTTAATAAAACAGACGAAAGCTAACAATAAGAAATAACTGAAATACGTGTGGAATTACACAATATAGGCCTACTTTTTTGCGCGATAGTTCGTTTTGTCATACTTACCAGCAATGGCGACCATTATTGAAAGTTCAACTTCCTACATTTCGGGGTTGCCAACCTAAATAGCTATGCTGTAACATTAAATTTACACCCACGTGCGGGAAGTAAAACCACTGCCCTCTATGTATACTCCGTACAATGTACCGGTGTATAGAAAAATATATAAAAAAGTAGTATTAATCCTGGTCACGGCACAGGAATATTTTATTCAATTAAGTGGGAGAAGTTATATAGTATCCTGCTACAGTTCGGAATTCCAGAAAGTTAGTTAGACTTATACGAATGTGTATAAATGGCACAAAGAGTAGAGTGCGTGTAGGCAAACAGTTTTCGGATACTTTTGAAATCCAGAATGAGTTGAAGTAAGGAGATGCACTATCTCCTCTGCTATTTAATTTTGTACTAGAGCATGCCATCAAATCTTTAGAGGATGAAGAAAGCCTACAACTCAATGGTATTAACAAGCTGTTAGTTTATGCTGATGATGTAGTGCTATTGGCCGATAGCGAGGAGATACTAAAGGACAACACGCACACACTATTGAGTAACACTAAGAAATTGGACTGGAAGTAAATATCAATAAAATTAATATGTGGTCACACATAGAAATACATTATATAATGGAAATGGACAGCTAATGACAAATGAGGGAAATTTTGAGGAAGTGGCTGAATTCAAATACCTAGGAACAATAATCACAAATAGGAATGAGATGCACAAAGAAATTAAACATAGGCTCAATTCTGGAAATGCTTGCTATTATGCATTGCACAGACTTTTGATGTCCCAATTCCTTTAAAAAAAACGTTAAACTGAAAATATATAAAACTATTATTCTACCAGTTATATTATATGGGTGCGAAACATGGACTCTTACTTTAAGGGAGGAAAGGAGATTACGAGTATTTGAGAATAAAATACTTAGGAAGATTTTTGGACCAAAGAGAGATGAACAGACAGGTGAATGGAGAAAACTCCTTAACAATGAACTACATGGTATTTATAGAAAGCCAGATATAATAAGAACAGTTAAGTCTCGTAGACTGCGTTGGGCAGGACATGTTGCGCGTATGAGGAATGAAAGACGTGCATGGAAGCTTCTTGTAGGAAAGCCAGAGGAAAAAACGCCCAGCTGGTAGACCAAGAATGAGGTGGGAGAATAACTTTAACTATGATTTGAGGGAAGTAGATTAAACGGGAAATGATTAGAAAGCATTAGCTCAGGATAGTGATGTATGGAGAGCTTATGTCCGCGCAGCCATGAACCTACGGGTTCGATAGTGCCAGTGAGTAAGTAATATAAATCCATTTTGGAAGCAGTTAAAATTCGCGACAAATTTGCGTAAAGTGAATGTTCAGGGTTGTTGAAATCAAATCCCTTGATAATTTTCCAATTCGATGAATACTTTACCTAGTACAATAGCTTAGAGATTAGTTCCATCAGAAAAGTATTGACAATCGAAACTAACTTAGAAGACAATGGTGTTGAGACATGACCTTATTAAGGGTAACTTAGGGTCCAGATTGTGTGAGAAATGTAACAGAAGGTTCAGCAGATCACGTGCCCAAGTGTCCCTTCTCTCCCTTCATAAAAAATGTTCGATCAGTATCAAAAAGTGAAACTGAAAAGAACTTAAGGGGGGAAGTTTGTGTCCCTCATTTCTCATCGTGGAAACAAGCGCTAAGCCGACAGTTGAATGGAGAGGGAGGTAAACTCTCAACCCCTTGCGAAAAGAGTAGCAAGAAAAAAAAATTGAGTACATAGAATGATTAAGAAGGAAATTAGTTATTGTGTATGCTTGTCAAACAATAGAAGGGTGTCTTGGTCTCCCTCGCAAAATCAGGTTACCTGTTTTTAATGACTTTCCAAGTGCATAAGTGTGTAACGCAAATATTTATATCGGATCTTATTTAGCTATCATACTTTAAGATAAAATTACTATTATTATTATTTTTTTTTATTGCGGATGAGCCCATGTAGGACTACGCAAAGTACTTAGAGGCGTTTCCTTTGAGCCCAAATTTCTTTCATTCTTTTGCTATGAGGTTGTTTTCTCTCATCTGTCCAATTTGTTCCAGTTTTTTTCTTCGGTTTGTCCTCTTGGTAAACTTGCCACTTATTCACCTTGATTGGGATATCTTCTTTAGTAATTCCTGCCAATTTTAAGTCCTTTTTTGACTTCATCAATCCACTTCATAGTATCCACTGGAGCTTTACTTCTGTTTTAGTAGAATTCCATTATCTGTTTTGTAAGCCTATTTGAGTTCATTCGTTTAATATGGCCATACAATTTTAACCTTCGTTTTCTAATATCACTATGAATGTCTGTATATATTTTTCTTTCCTTTTTTACTTCTGAGTCTAAATGATTCGCCTATGACTTGTGGACCTAAAACTTTTCTTAAAATTTTGCATTCTTTTTTCACTATATTTTCGATATTTTTTTCTGTTCAAAATTAATATTTCTGCTCCATAGAGGCACTCTGGTTTAATTACAGTGTTATAGTGTCGTAATTTTGTATGTAAAGATATGCATCTTTTATTATAAGTGTTGTGAGTAAGGCGAAATGCTGTTTCCATTTTTTTGGCATCTACTTTTATTGGCTTTAGTTTCAATTCCATTTTCCTGAATTATTTCACCAAGATATTTAAATTGTGAAACTCGTTTAATTTTTCCATATTTGATTATTATTATTATTATCAGAGGCCTATTATTATTAATATTATTATTATTATTATTATTATTATTATTATTATTATTATTAACTAAATAAGTATCTCATTGGCATTATTGAACCCTTAGGCTCATGGCCGCGTGGACATACATCCCTATCTTGAGCTAATGTTTTCGAATCATCTCCACTATAATAAACTTCTCTCAATGCATGGTTAATGTTATTCTCCCGCCTCACTCTTGGCCTACCAACTGGTCGTTTTCCCTCTGGTTTTCCTATAATAACTTCCATGCACGTCTTTCATTCCCAAATCATGCCACACGTCCTGCTCATCGCAGTCTACGAGACTTAACTGTTCTTATTATAGGTCTATATTTTCAGTTTTTTTAAGAATTTGAGATAAGAGTTCCTGTAATATATAATACAGTAGCATGCATTTCCAGAAATTTTTTCTGCCCCTCTTCCCCTCAGCAGTTACGGCCGAATTTTTTTCAACCTGGAGCCGATACTAGCCAACACCTTAAGATGGTCAGTGGACACTGGTTCCATAGCTTACTGGCTGAAATTCCATGAACAATTTTTTTCCCTTGTCCACCGCTGTGGTCTAGAGGTAGCGTGTTGCCTTGCCACGCAGCGGGCCTGGGTTCGATCCCCGGTCGGGACAGTTTCCTGGATGAGGTTTTTATCGGGGTTTTTCCTCACCTGTAAGATAGGGTGTCCATTCGTCCCGTTTTCCGGGACAGTCCTGTTTTTTTTAAATGTCCCGCTGTCCCGAAAGTTTTCTTGGGGGCGCTCAAATGTCCCGCTTTTAGGATGATGCTTTGTCAATGTATGAATGCCAACTTTCAATTTGTTCTTTATTATATAATTATAAATAGGCCTATGAACGTTAGAAAACGCCAGTTGTATGACCACGATGCACTGTTTGGTCAATAATCTTTGTTTTTTTTACACTCATATGTTGGTAACTTGTACATTAAATTGTCAATCCAATTCAGTGCGGCTAATGTCAGTGATTTCCTGCTGATTCTGGTACTTTGGCGGTGGAGAAATACAATATTAACTTAGGTGAAAGAGGATTTTTATACCCCTTACAGCGATAAATAAATATTTTTAAACGTTAATAAACAATGACAAGTTGTTTTTTATTTGTGAAAGGTCGATTCTTACAAATTTGTCTTGGCAACAGTATCGTGGCAAAAAGAAAACAACTGTTTTTTTTTGTTAATGTCCCACTTTTTTTTAATGTCCCAGGTTTTTCCTTTAATTTTTTGTACATGTCCCCTTTCACATTGAAAATATTATGGACAACCTACTGTAAGACAAATGTCAGGAAACTTTAAGGTCCAAACGGTTCCCGAACACCATATGGCCATCGCAATCATCATCATTCATATTCATCTTAGATTAAGCTTAGGATTAAGGATTTTCCTGGTGCACCATTATCATCATTATCACCCATCATATCTTCGGGGCAACGTAACCCCCCCAACCTCAGAAGTGGGTTACAATAATTTAACTTTTTTTTTTGATAGAAGGGACCGGGGAGTTAATTACATTTATCTTTTACTTAAGAATAATTCTTGCATTTTTGGTAAAGATACCTATGTTTTCTGTTCATTTATGACTTCCTAAAGCTCACGTTTTTACGCCAATGCCAGGAAGTAACACCAGAAATGTCCAAAAAGGTCAAACTGGGGTATCCATTTTTTTCCTCTCATGGGGACTCTAAGTCATCTCATGTCCCTTAGATTTGTGCCAAGGGATGATTTCTCAGATGGCAGAGTAACTGGAAAGCAGTTTAACCCTTAAATTCGAAATGTATCCTTTTGGATACATCAGTTAGTTCAATTAATTTAATATTTTAAATAAATCAAAAGAATACGAACAAAAATAAAGCACTTAAACATGTGTCTAATTATACAATATACCCAATAATAACAGTTACAAAAGATTCCGTTTTCACTGCGGTCCGCCACATTCAAATATGTAACAAAATAAATTTGTGTTTTCCCAGAAGGAGTGGAAACTCGGATAGAGGAGGCAGGCAGTATTTTTCAATAATGCTCCCTCCCACGTTCAGTTGAAGGTGAAAAAGACAAAGTAAAGTAGGCTAGTTGGAAATGCTGTTCTAGAAACAGGAGGCCGAGACAATTAGAGATTTATGTGATTTGACGATGAGTGTATTGTATTAAGCCAATAATATTGTGGTCACATGTAAATTGATTGTTTGAGAGACACTGTCAATTGCCAGCAATGGGCCACGTCAGATGCTCGTGGACTCGCTCCATTACATTGCGTCCAATCTTTATCATCTTAGCCAAGGTCTCTACTCGCTATTTCCTTTCGTTTCTAAGAACCATCAGTACTAAGAACATTTCAACGTGCACTCATTTCTTTTTTGATGCTTCACGACTCATTCGCACAAGTTAGTAAGTAAAGTAAAGAGATCCCACAACAGGCCGGGAGGCCCTTGGGGTAGTAGGAGGTTAAGGCTCCCACTTTTTCTAGACAATCGGCACTTCATGTCAGCCGGGTTGTCAGCCCTGCGTGACGGCCGCCTTTACCCCAGAACAAGCGTCTGGTACTCATTTTTTATATTGTCTATCCCGCATGCTGTATTATTTTTATATTTCTTTAATGTTTCTATAATTTTTTGCATTTCTAATCCATCTACTTCTGCATATTCTTTTTGTTTGTTTCTACGAGTGTTATTTCTTCTTAATTTTGTTTGTCCGTCCACAGTTCTTTATAATAATTTTCTAATTCTATACCTTGTATAGTTAGCAGATTTGTTTTGTCTTTTACTTCAGAATTAAGGCTACTTATAAATGTATATATTTTGTCTTCCGTGTAAATTGTATTCCATATCTGCTATGTATTTATCCCAATGTTCTCTATTTCACTTGTACCGATCTATAACACTGATCAACAGTGGTTTTGTTGCCCTTGATATAAGATTAATTTCGGATATATTTATGCTCACAATTCATGAAACTATCAATGATTTTGGAAGATTTGCTCTGGTTTTTTAAATATTTATTTTCATTTTACACTACAAAAATCGGAAAATATGAAAAAAAAAAACATATATTCATAATGTCAATTGTTTTTTGAAAAATTAGTATACACCGACGTAAATAGAAAGAAAAATGTTGAAAATCCATGGTATACTTCAGTGAAACGCGTTTTATAAGATAATCTTTTAGGGGACAATCTCTTTTTAAATACCAGCAGTAATCTGCCATCATGTGACGGTCTCATCTACCCTGATACCTTTACTCCATTACTTTTAGATCCTGGTGAAAGCGCGCTCCCTGTTCGTCGCTATAATTTCCTGAATTATCCAGAAATCTATCCAGGTGACTGTGGAGAAAGTGTAACTTTATACTCATATTTGCTCCCAGAATCTTGAAGTTTATCAATATGTTTTGCACAATTTCTTTATAATTTGATACTTTATAGTTACCTAGGAAATTTTCTACTACCAACACAAAACCCTTTCAAGCTTCACTATTCGGAACAGTCATAACTTTGATAAATTTGCATCTTTCATCAATTGCCGAATTTTAGGACCATCAAATATTCCTACATTTAACTTTTCCATACTGAGCTTAGGAAATTTTCTACATATCTATTTGCAACATTTTCCTTCCTTGTCCAACGCTTTGACGAATTGTTTTATCACATCCAGGTGCACGTCGTGAGTACTTTAATTTTGTCAAATAACTGAGATCACGGCCGATGTGCGGAGTGAGGGGTGTGAGAGTGGGGATCACGTGATGTTTGTATACGCGAAAAAAATGTGCGGAAATCAAATCATGACTGGAAACATAAATTTCATTAGTAACAAGCCCTTTACTGTTTAAAATATAAGATACGCAAAAATCATAATACCTAGAGCACATTCAGCACTTTCATGAATATATTCGTAAACTGTGCACTTGAAAACATAGAAATTCCAGGGTAGCCTAACTTTTTGTTTGTAGAGCTGTGTTATGCATTGCAGGGACTCTTGTAGTAGGGCCTATCAACTTCTAAAAAAACTGAAAATATATAAAACTGTTATTCTCCGAGTTATATTATTCTGACGCGAAACATGAACTCTTACTTTAAGGGGGGAGAAAGGAATACGAGTATGTGAGAATAAAGTACCCCGCCATAGCTATGGGACATGTGCTGGTTCGAGTGTCTATAGGGGAAAGAATTTTCTTGTAATTTTGGTCAGTAAGGAGTCCTGCTCTGTATAGTGGGTTGCAATTACTGAATTCTGGCTTCGATTTCTGTGCCTTGCAGTTAAAAACGGTAGATAATTCTTTTCGACACGGCCTTCGTATATCACAATGCTTATCTGGGAGGAATTTCAAGGTAGGTTTTAACATGCAATTGCTAAAGGTTCCCTTGTAAGGCACATTGTGTTTAGAGTTTAACAGAATCAGCTGTTGTGATTTAAGAAGATCCAGGATCATCACTCAGAGGAACAGAGAAAACATTCAACTTTTAAGTTAGAGTGGAATTTTGTATCAGTAAATGAAATGTGCGGATAAAGGAAGAAGATTTCTTGCCGTGACGAGAGGGGAAACATTGTTAAAGGAAAGGTACAGTGTTCTCTCCCCCTAGCTTCCTCAACGTTTTCTTCATCAAGCCCCCCTCTCCCCCCTTCCCGCCCGTCTTCAAGGGACAGGATTACATCGTCATTAATAATGTGTCTATTGTTCATGTATGCTGCCTCCATTCTACTTCTTCTTCTTCATCCACACAGCTTCAGGAATGTGTACAAATGTCGCTTTCAACCCCCTCCCTCCCGCGAAAAAGACATTGTAAAATATACCAAAGATTTCGTACTTCCTTATCTTTATACTAGGGCATTCGATAAGTTATGGCAACATTATATTGACTTAGGCTTTCACGGCCGGAGTTACTATGACGATCTTGTAGAAGATTTCCGGGCTGTTGGCCGTGGTCTTGAGGCTTGTAGTTCCCCGACGTTTCGTCAGAGACTGCGTCCGGCATCCTCAAGGGTTGTCTTGAGACAGGCAATTTTGTCGACTACCTGCCCTATTTACACATTTATCCGCGTCGTGAATATAAAAGACCAAGCAATTTTATTGTTAACAGTGAGTGGCCAGTAGCTCCCATACGAGTACATACAGAGAGGAGCCAGTAGCTCCCATACGAGTACATACAGAGAGGAGCCAGTAGCTCCCATACGAGTACATACAGAGAGGAGCCAGTAGCTCCCATACGAGTACATACAGAGAGGAGCCAGTAGCTCCCATACGAGTACATACAGAGAGGAGCCAGTAGCTCCCATACGAGTATATACAGAGAGGAGCCAGTAGCTCCCATACGAGTACATACAGAGAGGAGCCAGTAGCTCCCATACGAGTACATACAGAGAGGAGCCAGTAGCTCCCATACGAGTACATACAGAGAGGAGCCAGTAGCTCCCATACGACTACATACAGAGAGGAGCCAGTAGCTCCCATACGAGTACATACAGAGAGGAGCCAGTAGCTCCCATACGACTACATACAGAGAGGAGCCAGTTGCTCGCATATTATTACCTAAATGTGTGAATCAATCTATCGTACGTAAAATATACTAGGGAGGTCTAGATTTGCTCAAGTAGTCTACAAGATATTATTAATTTGTTGTGTACTGTTTTGTTCATAAGAGGTTAACAAAATAAACCCTCTTTAATTAATTACACAACTCATTGTTATTGCTCATCGAATTCCTTGTCCTTCACACCAGTAGAACCCAGAAATACCGTAAGCTTAATCTAAAACACGCCCTGAAGAGACCCTCATACCTACAAGAGCATGCTGCAGCTAATATATAGGCCCTATATATATATATATATATATACTAGAAGTCCCGGCCACGCGTTGCTGTGGCTAAGGTATACGTTAAAATTTTAAATTAAGTTGCTGTCTTTCAGCCAGATTACTTAAAACTAATACTTACATACGAAATTAATAATATTGAAAATAAAATAAACACTGAACACACTTAAATTATGAAATAATCAATATTTGTAATTCAATTGAAATTCGCGGTTGCAACTAAAAGCACAGCCATCTGGATCTCTCTTTGTTAAATAATAAACCAGTTACCTTACCAAATTACCTTACACCGCCATCTGTTAGAATCGTATAGAACTCACAGATAATTATAACTACCTTAAACCGCCATCTGTTAGAATTGTATGGAACTCACAGATAATTATAACCCTTTGTTAAATAATAAACAAATAATTTGCAATAAAAAATAATGCGACTATAAATGTAGTTATAAACTACCCTTAGTGTCAAGTTGGATCAAACTGCACACAGTGTGCAAAATTTTATTAAAATCGGCTCAGTAGTTTAGGATTCCATCGCGGACAAACAACGTGACACGAAATTTTTATATATTAATATATACACACATATAATAAAAATGTGCATCGGTGCACTAAAAAATCACTTTATCGATGCTTAAATGGCTTACGCTGTCTAATCCATAACAAATATACCATATTAATGTGCACAGAATCGAATATCTAAAAAAAAGTCCAAAAAAACACCACACAGCATATATATTTTTTACGTATAGGCCTAATTCACAATAACCAATTTTTGTCATTCAGTTCATTTTAGCTAAGAAGGACGGATTCCTGGGCAATGACGGATAATCCCTCCCCTTTTATATCAAGACTGTCCGACTACCCGACTCAAAAACAGTTAAAAAACATTAAACATTTCTTTAGCCCTCCATGGTATCTTTACCTTGTCGTGGTGGAGTGGCTTGTGTGCTTAAATGATCCTGAGAGCTATGCCGGCGGTAGCATTGCTGCCGATAGGGTTACCCATGCCGGACTGGTCGAAGGTGATAAGCCAGACGAAATAAGTACCTTGGTCGAAAGAGTGACGATCTTTCACCGTAAAAATACAACCGTCAAGAAATGCGGACATGGGTTCTACTGGGGTAAAATTTTCCGGAGGTCAAATAGTCCCCCATTCGGTTCTCCGGGCGGGGACTACTTCAGGGAACCCATGCCAAAGGCTCAAACACAGGGACATGTTCCTAGGAACATGGAATGTTAGGACTTTATACAATAGCGGGGCACTAGAGATATTAACGCGGGAATTGGATAAATCACCCTTGGATATAGTCGCTTTACAGGAAGTTAGGTGGCCAGGAGAAGGTAGTCAGGAATCAGGAAGCTTTGCATTATACTATGGGGGTGCAGAAAGACCTGCATTTGGAACGGGTTTTTTAGTCAGAAGGAGGATCCTATCCGCTATCCGAGATATTAAGTTTGTTAGTGATAGGATATCATACATAATTCTAAAGGGTAAACGACATGATTTTATAATTGTAAATGTACATGCCCCCACAGAAGATAAAGATGACAAGATCAAGGATGAGTTCTATGAAGAATTAGAATGCTTATTTGATAGCCTTTCACGATATCATATGAAAATTGTCTTAGGAGATTTTAATGCAAAAGTGGGGCGGGAAGATATATTCAAACCAACAATAGGCAAATTCAGTCTTCATGAAGATAGTAACGACAACGGGGTTAGATTAGTCACATTTGCCACATCAAAGAATCTCATTGTTAAGAGCACAACATTTCAGCATAAGGATATTCATAAATACACCTGGACGTCCCCAGATGGAGAAACTCGGAACCAGATAGATCATGTATTAGTGGATAAACGCTGGCACAGTAGCATCATTGATGTTAGATCAGTTAGAGGGACAGACTGCAATTCAGATCATCATCTGGTCAGGGTGAAAATCAGACAACGGCTATCGCTTATGAGAGGAACAAACGCTAAAGATGATTCTGTAAAATATGAATTAAAAAACTTGAAAAATGATGAAATGCGGCAAGAATACCAAATCAAAATTGCTAATAGATTTGAAGTACTGGAATCTTCAGATGACAATGTGGCAAACGAAGAAGAAACTGATATAAATAAAGAATGGGAGGCTATAAGAGATACTATTAAATTGTCAGCATCAGAAAGCATTGGTTGTTTAAAAAAGAGGCAAAACAAGAAATGGTTTGATGAGGAATGTGCCGACATTGTAAAGAAAAGAAAGCTAGCAAAAATGAAATGGTTACACGAGCCAAATGAGGTAAATTTAGAGCAATTGGGTAGTGTTAGACGGGAAACCACCAAGTTACTAAAGAGTAAAAAGAGGGAATATTTGAGAGAGAAGATTAATGATCTTGAAATGAATGCAAAAAATAGGAACATTAGAGAATTATATCAGGGAATTAGTATAGAGAAGAAAGGGTTTCAGGCTAGAACAAACATAATTCGGAATGAAAATGGGGATATGATTGCAGATTCCAAGAGTATATTAAATAGATGGAAAAGTTATTTTAATCAGCTATTAAATGTACATACAGAACAGGACATTGAGGAGGATAAGTTACAGACAGCAGAAATGCTAGTCGCAGAGCCAAGTGCATTAGAGGTTGAAATGGCGATTGAAAAATTGAAGATGTATAAAGCATCAGGTTCAGATGAGATCCCAGCAGAACTGATAAAATCAGGAGGAGAAAAAATTGATGGACAAGATACGCTGGTTGCTTAGTATGATTTGGGAAAAAGAAGCTCTTCCAGATGAATGGAAGGAATCAATTATCGTACCAATTTATAAGAAAGGAGATAAAACTGATTGCAACAACTATAGGGGCATCTCATTACTTTCAACTTCGTACAAAATTCTAACAAATATATTAGTAAGCAGACTTACTCCCTATATTGATGACATTCTAGGAGATCATCAATGTGCATTTAGAAGAAACAGGTCTACAACAGATCAGATTTTTAGTATAAGACAGATTTTAGAAAAGAAATGGGAATATAATGGTACTGTACATCAACTATATGTAGACTTCAAAAAAGCATATGATTCAATTAAGAGGGAGAAGTTATATAGTATCCTGCTGGAGTTCGGAATTCCCTAAAAGTTAGTTAGACTTATACGAATGTGTCTAAATGGCTCAACGAGTAGGGTGCGTGTAGGCAAACAGTTTTCAGACACTTTTGAAATCCAGAATGGGTTGAAGCAAGGAGATGCACTATCTCCTCTACTATTTAATTTTGTACTAGAGCATGCCATTAAATCTTTAGAGAATGAGGAAGGCTTACAACTCAATGGTATTAATAAGCTGTTAGTTTATGCTGATGATGTAGTACTACTGGCCGATAGCGAGGAGATACTAAAGGCCAACACGCACACACTATTGAGTAACACTAAGAAATTAGGACTGGAAGTAAATATCAGTAAAACTAAATATATGGTCACACGTAGAAATACATTATATAATGGAAATGGACAGCTAATGACAAATGAGGGAAATTTTGAGGAATTGGCTGAATTCAAATACCTAGGAACAATAATCACAAATAGGAATGAGATGCACAAAGAAATTAAACATAGGCTCAATTCTGGAAATGCATGCTATTATGCATTGCAGAGACTTTTGATGTCCCAACTCCTTTCAAAAAACGTTAAGCTGAAAATATATAAAACTATTATTCTACCAGTTATATTATATGGGTGCGAAACATGGACTCTTACTTTAAGGGAGGAAAGGAGATTACGAGTATTTGAGAATAAAGTTCTTAGGAAAATTTTTGGACCAAAGAGAGATGAACAGACAGGTGAATGGAGAAGACTACATAACAATGAACTACATGGTCTTTATAGGAAGCCAGATATAATAAGAACAGTTAAGTCTCGTAGACTGCGATGGGCAGGACATGTTGCACGTATGGGGAATGAAAGACGTGCATGGAAACTTCTTGTAGGAAAGCCAGAAGGAAAACGCCCAGTTGGTAGACCAAGAATGAGGTGGGAGAACAACATTAACTATGATTTGAGGGAAGTAGATTATACAGGGAATGATTGGAAAGCATTAGCTCAGGATAGGGATGTATGGAGAGCTTATGTCCGCGCGGCCATGAACCTACGGGTTCGATAGTGCCAGTGAGTAAGTAAGTAAGTAAGTAAACATTTCTTTAGACATTTCATATATATATATCATCATCATCATCATCATCATCATCATCATCATCATCATCATCATCATGAACAAATTCGTTTTAGGCCATGTGGCCTGTACGGTAAACCTAGCGAAGATGGTCTTGATCTTTGCACCGATGTTTTGGTCTTCCTTGGTCCCTGTGTCCAGTTGGGGTATATTGGAATGCCAATTTTGGAAGTCTATTTCTTTCCATTCTCCTGAGATGATTTTTCCATTCTTGTTGGTATCTTTGTATATCTTCATTTAAACTTGTTACTCCAAGTTTTCCTCTGATAATAGTGTTCCATATATATATAACTTATATGTGGCACGAATGGGGATTGAAAGAGAGACATGGAAACTTCTCGTAGGAAATCCAGAGGAAAGCGCCCACTTAGTAGACTAAGAATGAGGTGGGAGGATAACAATGACCACGGTTTGAGGAAAGTAAATTATAAAAGGGTTGATTGAAAAGCATTGGTACAGGATATGGATGCGTGGAGAGTTTATGTCCACGTGGCCATGAGCCAACGGGTTCGATAGTGCCAGTGAGTTAGTTGTATATGATTCTCTATAATGAGAGACAGCGGGACACCCATCGATCGCACAGCCATCTCGTGGCTTCTGTAATAAGTAAGTATTTGAAGAGAATATTTACTTTATAGCAGCAACGCTTCTTTATTTCGACGTTATAATTTTTTCAGCGTCTATCTGCTAAAATGATGTATGAATATTTGTAATAGTATATTACGATGCGAGGTTTTTAATTTCCGAGATTCTTAAAACACTTCACAAACGTGCGTTGTACATTATTTTTTGCGCGATGGTGTTTTCAAAATAATAAATAATAGTAAAACAATAAAATCTTTTTTGAAAATATTTGCGTTCATTATAGATAATTGACTAACGTTAACAGTGTGGGCAATGTTTATTAGTTGAAACAACAGGAGGCCTTGAGAACAATTATTGAAAACATGGCGGCAAGTACGTATTTATTGTTTTATATTGTTTCAAATAAAGTTCAGTTCATTTAAAATTCAGTGATTTGTTTCGTATAATGTATATTAACACTACCTTTTGAATATTTTCTGTATGTACATTGTACGTAGTATACATAGAGGGCAGTGGTTTTACTTCCCGCATGAGGGTGTAAATGTAATATTACAGTATAGTTATTTAGGTTAAAGTAAAGTGATCCCACAACAGGCCTCAGGAGGCCTTTGGGGTAGTAGGAGGTTAAGGCTCCCACGTTTTCTAGACAATCGGCACTTGATGTCAGCCCTGCGTGACGGCCGCCTTTACCCCCAGAACAAGTGTCCGGTACTCATTTCTGTTAGAGGCTCAGTCGACCCGAGGGTCATAGTGCCACTAGATGGTTTGGGTCAGTTTAAAAATCCTGACCCCACCGGGACTTGAACCCTCGACCTTCCGGTTTGTACCGCACTGCCTTAACCACTACGCTACGGCGTGAACCAGTCATTTAGGTTGGCAACCCCGAAATGTAGGAAGTTGAACTTTCCAGTAATAAGTACGACAAAACGCACTGTCGCGCAAAAAAATAAAATTCTTTCATTAGAACAACCTCAATAGCTACATTCCTTTAGAATTTAGTAACTCAAATAGGCAACGCCGAGGGGGGAGGGGTGACGCCAACTATTGGTAAAAGTTCCTCCCTAAAAGTCCCAATTTATGTCATCGAATAATCAACTCTCTCTAGTTGTGTGTTCCAATGTCTTGGTTGTGGCTGTACACCCTCCACACTAGAATGTCTTGATAATAAACCACAGGCTCCCTAAGGAACAACACTGTGCTCGCGAGAAGACGTAAGTTAGAAACAAGTTGGAGTTCATCTCTTGGACAAACTCAATACACGCTTCATCTTAATCGTTTGTACAAATTTCATAAATTCTTCTCAACTATGTTGCCTACGTCATAATCAACACTTGTTAACAACTTTTTCAATCCATCAACTGTCTTCCTAAACTCGGTCGTTAGGTATCTACGCTCTTAATTCCTCGTGCTTCAGCCAGAGAAACTTTGAATAGATGACATAACCAAATCACGACCCCGGTTTTCCAATTTTTTATTGATTCCATAACAACTATTTATTTACAGAGTTCTTCATTTATAACCTAACGGGCACACAACGTCTTGCCTCTGCCGAGCTCTTTCATTATGAATCACCAAGCAAAACGCCGTGTGTCCGTTAGGTTATAAATGAAGAACTCTGTATAAATAGGTTTACAATGTAATAAAACGTCTTCTGAGCCCAAAGTTTTTTAAAAAAATTATCTTATTTCTCCATTCTTCTCTATCTTCCAATTCCAATTCTTCCACATCTAGCTTCCTCATACCTGTTCTTATATAATCCATCCATTTAAATTTGTCCACCGCTGTGGTCTCGAGGTAGCGTGCTGCCTTGTCACGCAGCGGGCCCGGGTTCGATCCCAGTCGGGACAGTTTTTCTGGGTGAGGTTTTTATCGGGGTTTTCCTCACCTGTAAGACAAATGTCAGGAAAACTTTAAGGCCCAAACGGTCCCCGAAATCATATGGCCATCGCAATTATCATCATTCATATTCATCTTAGATTAAGCTTAAAATTAGGGACTCTCCTGGTGCACCACTATCATCATCATCACCCATCATATCATCGGGGCAACGTAACCCCGCCTTCCAGGCGCCCCAACCCCAGAAGTGGGTTACAAGTACGCCATGCCAGGAGAGGACACCAGGAATGTCGAAAGACAACCTGGGGCATTTGCAAAAAAAATCTAGGTCGACCCCTCTTTCCTTTCCCAGGTGGAATCCATTCCAAAGCTTGTCTGGGTAATCTTGACTGTGGCATTCTACGTATATGACCAACCATTTCAGTTGTCTGTATCTCACAAAATCTAATATTGAATTTTGGACTTTTATTTATTGTCTGATGATTGTATTTATAGTTTTTTTTTCAATTTAGAATGTCTAGTTGAGCGTCTAAAACAATCCATTTCATTAGACATAAGTTTTAATCTAAAAATTTTATTCAACTACCAAGTTTCTTCAACGTATGTTAGCGTATTTTGAATTATGTATTGATACATTTGAACGTAATATGATATATCTTCTTATGTTCTCCATAACAACCACAGAAACTGAAATCTACAGCTGTTAAATGCAAAAACAAATGCCTCAATCATGGCCATGGTTTCGTAACAATTTCTGTAGATTTTCAGTTATTTTTATAGTAGTTATAGAAGCAATAAAAACAATTGGAAAAGCGGGGTCGCGGTTTAGGCTTTGGTTGGGCAATCCATTTTTTTACGTTCGAAGCAGTGGCGGCTGGTATTGACATTTTATAGGCGTAGAAGTGGTGTATAAAAAAAGTATCTAAGCAAAAAATTCACTAGTACAAAATTGAACAGTAGAGGCAAAAAATGCAACTAAAACATTACATGAAATAATTTGCAACAAAAATATCACAAAGGAAACTAAAATGAAAATTGATGAGAGCATAATACAGAATATTTTGTCATATGGAAGTGAAACTTGGTCTTTGACGGAAGTACAAAAAAATATAATTAGAACAGTTGAATTTGATTATTTTAGAAGAAGCCTCCAAAAAACAAGACAGGATAAAATAAGAAACGAATTCCTTTGGAGAGAAATGAAGGTCACCACATCTGTTGTTAAGAGGATTGAAAATCAAACGCTTAAATGGTATGGCCATGTACAAAGAATGGAAAATGAAGGATGGCCAAAAAATATATACCAATGGTCACCCCCTGGAAGAAATAAACGTGGCAGACCAAGATGGAAATGTAAAACCTACGTCAGAACTATAATGGATCATAGGAATTTGGAAGAGGGAGATTGGAATGATAGAGATAAATGGAAACTGAACACGGCAAACCTATAAATGGAGGAAAGCCGAGAAGAAGAAGAAGAAGAAGAAGAAGAGGAGATAGTACACCTTCTTGTTTTAACCCATTGTGAATTTCAAAATTATCCGTAAACTGTTTGCCTACACGCATCTTACCCTTTGTGTTATTTAGACATTTTCGAACAAGTTCAGCTAACTTTTTAGGAATTCCGAACTCCAGCAGGATACCTATTAGGAACATAAAGACCTAAGATTCATGCTCGCTGTTAAAACTGGTTTTATTATTTAATCGACTCTTACTTACTTACTTATTACAGGCTTTCCACTTTACAGCAGTTTGCCCTTGATTCCTACTTTCCAGAGATTCCTATCTTCCCATTGTCCATCTTCCATACCCCTCTTCATCATGGCATCATATATTCCCTCATACCATGTTCTTCTTCTTCCCCTTCTCCTTCTGCCTGGTACCATCCAATCCAACACCTGTTTAGGCCACTGGTCTTCCGACATCCGTTGTACATGTCCATACCATTGTAGAGCTCTCTTTGTTATCCTATCGATAACAGTTTCCTGTGCATCCATTTCTTGTCTGATATATGTATTTCGAATATGTTGTAGCCTGGATATTCTCATACTTCTCCGTAATCCATCCATTTCTGTCGCCAAGATTCTTTTCTGCATCCTTTCATTTATTGTCCAGCTTTCTGATCCATATGTAAGTATACTTTCTATTATTGTCTGTATAATCCTTTTTTTTTGTTTTTCTGGTCAAATTTCTAGTCCATAAAAGACCATTCAGGGATCTAATCGCCTTCCTTGCACAATTTACTCTGTTAATAATATATTTTTCACAAGTACCAGATTTATCTATTATAGATCCAAGATATTTAAATTCTTCAACACGTTTAATTATCATATTATTTATTTGTAGGTCTTTTGAATTTCCTCCGATTACCATATATTCTGTTTTAATATAATTTATCTTCAGTCCACCTACCTCAAATGCAGCGACCAACTTTCTTATCATATATTCTATATCTTCTTTATCTTGTCCTATTATAATCTGGTGATCAGCGAATAATAAATTGTGCAGTAAATGGCCATTAATGTCGATCCCCATTCCCCTATATGACTTATTCCATTTTCATTAATACATCTTCTAAATATAGGCTATTGAACAATGTTGGTGACATCCCGCATCCTTGTCTTAATCATTATAATAGTAATAATAATAATAATAATAATACTTTATTTATTCTGGCAGAGTTAAGGCCATAAGGCCCTCTCTTCCACTCAACCAGCACAAATACAAATAAATATTCGACAAATGTAGATATACACTATACTAATTATAAACAGTTAAAGATACAATAAATGTAGCAATGTAATTGTCATGTACAAACAAAATTTTATAGGATAATAACAATAATGATACGATAATAATAATAATAATAATAATAATAATAATAATAATATCAAATTCTGAGGATATTCTATTTCCAACCTTAATACTTGCTTTAAAATCATACATTCTTTTTATAAAATGTATGAGAGATTTAGATATTCCAAACTTCTCCATTGCCAAACCAAAGCTTGTTGACTCACTCTGTATTATTTTGATGGCTTGGTACTGTTTTATGTAGAGTGTATAAGAAGCCACTTTAGGTCGGGTTAACAAGTGGCAAAGTAAAGACGCCTGAAGGAAGCCATATCGCAATCTTACAAGAGGCAGAAAATATGGCAATTTGAGTGAAAATGCCATCTGTTGCTTTTATTCACGAGAAAACTTGAAGCTTCTTGGTCTATTTCCTTGCCTTTCTTCTACATCCCTTCCTAACATCTCGTGGGGTTGTTTAAGATCTCCCCCATCCCCTTAACAAACTCTCAAGACGCTGGGGGCGACCCTAATCGAGTCTTAAAGAAGAGACAAGATTGCTCTCTCAGAAATTCCACTAGCAACAGGTTGCTACTTTCCTTAAATCGTTTTTCTTTTCGTCGCCTTAAGTCATCCATCATGTCTTGTCGTTTTATTAACCCCAAAAATTATATTTGTCAAGTGTTCTGGTTTGTACAAGATTTAATTCCCTACGAAGAAATACTTCAAAAGATGTATCAAACTAGAGTCAAGATTTTTATGTACTAAAAGGTAAGGTTGCAACATGGTATAATGAGAAGTTAGACTTATGACTGTGTTTTGTTTTGGTTTCACATACAAACAGTTGAATAGTGTTATGAGAAGTGAGATTTCTGACTGTCTTTTATCTTGGTTTCACGCACACACAAACAATTGAATAATATACACTATTTGTAATACAAAATTAGGCCTATCTTTTATTACAAAAAAATCCTGAATGTACAGGATGCAGCAAAAGTCAGTTAACCGAAAATGCAAATATATTATTTTCTGTAGCTGACAATATATATAAAAAAAAACTATCGAAATTATAATGATCTTGTAGAAGATTTCCGGGTTGCTGGCCATGGTCTTGAGGCTTGTAGTTCCCCGATGTTTCGCCAGAGACTGCGTCCGGCATCCTCAAGGGTTGTCTTGAGACTGGCAATTTTGTGGACTACCTGCCGCGGATAAATGTATAAATAGGGCAGGTAGTCGACAAAATTGCCAGTCTCAAGACAACCCTTGAGGATGCCGGACGCAGTCTCTGGCGAAACATCGGGGAACTACAAGCCTCAAGACCACGGCCAACAGCCCGGAAATCTTCTACAAGATCATCATAGTAACTCCGGCCGTGAAAGCCTAAGTCAATAAACTATCGAAATTGTTCAAAATAATTTCCATTGTAATATTAGGTAGTGTTTGAGATTATATTGTGAAGGTCCCGTATTCAAAACCCAGTTTAAATCAACCCGATCTTTTTCTTGCAACCATGTGAGCAAAAGAGTAGAGAATGTTGAATTTGCAGTGAAATACTTGCTCTTGAGCAGAACACTATGAAAATGAATGTGAGCAGTGAATAACTGATGATGTCACACCCTGTAGGCCTATATAACTCACTGGCACTAAGGGGCCCAGAGTTTAATGGGCACGAGAAGTCAAAATCTGTATATTTCCCCGTATGAGATAATATTTTTAAATCATTCCCTGTATGATTTACTCCCCTCAAATCGTGGTTAATATTATTTTTACACAACCTACTGAGCGTTTATCCTTTGTGTTTGCTAAAGAGTGTCCATGTACCTCTTTCATTCTCTACTCGTGCCACATGCCCTGACCAATTCCAAATTCAGGTCTCGTTGCATCCACTTTGTATGATGCAAAGTTTCCTGATTCCTGACTACATTGTCCTGGTCATCCAACTTGCTGTAAAACGACTATATCCAAGGGTGAGTTATCTAATTCCTGCGTTAATAATTCTAGTGCCACACTACTATATCCATCCATAGTAATTCTGCCCGAAGGCAGGTCCTTTACTGTAATCATAGCATTTTCATGCTATGCTTGCAGCTTTACTAGGGAATTGTAGGTGTGGTAGCTTCCCGTTGCTTTCCATACCGGTGAAGGATGATAATGATGATGATGATGACGGCCATATGATTTCGGGGACAGTTTGGGCCTTAAAGTTTCCTGATATTTGTCTTACAGGTGAGGAAAAACCCCGATAAAAACCTCACCCAGAAAAACTGCCCCGACCGGGATCGAACCCGGCCCCGCTGCGTGACAAGGTACCACGCTACCTCGAGACCACAACGGTGGACACACTACTATATAATATACTAAAATTCCACGTTCGTAGGAACATGTCCCCGTGTTAGCCTTTAGCATTGATTCCCTGAAGTAGCTCCCCCGGAGATCCGAATGGGGGACTATTTTACCTACGGAATATTCTACCCCAGTGAAGATTCCCTGAAGTAGTTCCCCCGGAGATCCGAATGGGGGACTATTTTACCTACGGAATATTCTACCCCAGTGAAGATTCCCTGAAGTAGTTCCCCCGGAGATCCGAATGGGGGACTATTTTACCTACGGAATATTCTACCCCAGTGAAGATTCCCTGAAGTAGTTCCCCCGGAGATCCGAATGGGGGACTATTTTACCTACGGAATATTCTACCCCAGTGAAGATTCCCTGAAGTAGTTCCCCCGGAGATCCGAATGGGGACTATTTTACTACGGAATATTCTACCCCAGTGAAGATTCCCTGAAGTAGTTCCCCCGGAGATCCGAATGGGGGACTATTTTACCTACGGAATATTCTACCCCAGTGAAGATTCCCTGAAGTAGTTCCCCGGAGATCCGAATGGGGGACTATTTTACCTACGGAATATTCTACCCCAGTGAAGATTCCCTGAAGTAGTTCCCCCGGAGATCCGAATGGGGGACTATTTTACCTACGGAATATTCTACCCCAGTGAAGATTCCCTGAAGTAGTTTCCCCGGAGATCCGAATGGGGGACTATTTTACCTACGGAATATTCTACCCCAGTGAAATTCCCTGAAGTAGTTCCCCCGGAGATCCGAATGGGGGACTATTTTACCTACGGAATATTCTACCCCAGTGAAGATTCCCTGAAGTAGTTTCCCCGGAGATCCGAATGGGGGACTATTTTACCTACGGAATATTCTACCCCAGTGAAGATTCCCTGAAGTAGTTTCCCCGGAGATCCGAATGGGGGACTATTTTACCTACGGAATATTCTACCCCAGTGAAACCCATGTCCGCGTTTCTTGACGATTGTGTTATACGATGAAAGATCGTCACTCTTTCTATAACCTATATTCAAGAATGATTTATCTAATTTCCATTACTATATAATGTCCAAACATTCCATGTGCCTGTGATTGAGCCTTTGATATGGATTCCCTGAAGTAGTGCCTTCCGAAGAATCGGATGGGGGACTATTTTATCATAAGTAATGCCACGAGTGATTTCCAAATTATCGATAAACTCACGACTCACGAACTGAAGAGTGAATTTATCTAGAGAATTTGGAAATCAAGAGTGGTATTTGTTAGGACTATTTAACGAATAAAATGAACCTGTTTACTCACAGATCATTATTTAAATATAGTTATTTAAAAATATTTATATATTTAATGTAAACGGCGATGTTTGAAAACAAATGAGAAACGTTATGTTTCATTTGTTCATCACTACAACTAGATCATATTTATTGCCAAATAGAATCGCAATATTGTAAGAATGCACCCTAGTGGAGAAAAAATTAAAGACATCATTACATGTTATTAATTAATTTCTGATTTCCTATGACGTAAATATATATGAATTATATTTTTCTGCAACGTTAATTCCTGGGAAATAATACGTTTAAGAAAGTGCAAATAGTGGTCGCTCTTTTTTTAAAATGGTACAATGACTTGCTACGAATGTCTTCTTCTTAAACTTAATTTTGTAGGATTTTCATCCTGTTTATTTCCAAAATCACTCCTCGGAGGAAGACGTATTGGATGTGTATTCACTGTCTATCCATCTCTTGGCTGGTCTTCCTCTTGTTCTTCTCCCGTCCATTGGTCTATCTTCTTTAGCTCTTTTTTTTTTACAAGTCGGGTTTCTTCCATTCTTTCTATATGACCCTTCCAAAATTTTCGTCTATCTATAATAAATTTGGTTATGTCTTGAATATGACATTTGTCCCTAATTTCTGTGTTTTGTATTTTATCAAATAATCAAATAATGTTTTCCCCTGAATAGTTCTTAAGATTTTCATTTCACATTTGCTTATTATATGTTTAGTTTTTGTTGTATTAGCCCTAATTTCTGCTCCATATACGATAACTAGTCGAACTATCGTTTTGTATATGCGGGTTTTGCTACGAATGTTTTCTATTATATCTCGCAAACAGAATCTGGTTACATTCGTGCACTATATATACAATCTGGGAGCCACTTGATAAAACGAATGTGATAAAATCGAGGTGAAATAGACTGTGATTGGTTGTAAATCAAAATTCATTGAAATGTGATTGGCCATTGACTGCCATTTGGGGAACGAGTTAAATAGTCTCCGGAAAATATTACCCAGTTGAGCCATGTCCGCGTTTCTTGACGGTTGTGTTATTACGGTGAAAGATCTTCACTCTTTCGACCAAGGTACTTTTTTTCGTTAAACTTATCGCCTTCAACCTGTCCGGCATGGATAATCTTTTCGGCAGCAATTCCCTCGGGATCATTTAAGGGGGGTGATGGGTGAAATTTCTATTTTCTACAGTTTTTAAGTTACATACTTGTCTGTTTGTACACACATTCACGCCATAACAGGTAATATTATATTAAAGTTTCATCCTTCTAGGCTTAAAGGTTATTGAGCTATTGAAGAAAATCCATTTAACAATTTGCATATTAAAATTTTTAATAAGTCCCATGATTTTTTAGTAAAACTTTTGAATTTCTTTCTACACGACTGACTTATTTAGAACAACACTGTGCATTAACTTCTCTATATCATTATAATAAAGGAAGAAAAAAATATATACATCCTCTGCGTATGAAAAAAAAAGTTTTTTAATTGCTACACACATTTTATTTTTTATTTCAAAACCTATCAACGCTGTTTCAAAATCCATGCACAGAATTATTAGCCATAGTGTGTGGGACATGCAGTTAAAATTTCGTGCTTCTATCATTAAAGTTGTCAATGCTATTTTGATTTGAATGTATTGAAATGCAATGAAAATAAAAGTGTGGAAAAGCCAACTTGAAGTTTGCATGCAGTTAAATTAGAATGTAGCATACATGCCCTCCTACAGTCATTAGGGAGACTTACAAGCGCCATAGGACACTCAAACTTCCCCAACATATACTTTAAGGTAAAAAAACAAAGAATGCTAAATTTGACCGAAAATGTAAAAAATTTCACCCATCACCGCCCTTAAGCACGCAAGCCACTCCACCACGACAAGGTAAAGATACCACAGATATGGTATTTAACTTGTAATTGTGTTAAAAAAGAGTGATAGTGACGATAATGGATTTAATAGAATGTTTAATATTAATTTTGAGATTCCTGGATTTAATGCCAAGTTTCCTGCGAGGAAATGCGGCAGCATAAGTTGTGCGTGTGCCTGACATGATAAGATAAGAATATATTAATTGTAACATCAATCATGCTATACTTAATTTGTCGATAAAGAAGCTTTTGACGTATTACCAACTGCCTTCACATAGGGTGTAAATTAATTGTAAACTCACTGGCACTATCGAACCCAGATGTTCATTACCATGCGTTTATAAACTCTCCATGCATCTCTATCCTGAGATAATATCTTACAATCGTATACTGTATAATACACGTCCCTTAAATCATGATTAATGTTATTCTCCTACCTCATTCTTGGCCTAACTATACATACCTATCCCTTTGGTTTTCATACGAATAGTCACCGACCTTTTTCATTCCCCTCCTGACAATTCCTATCTACGAGACTTAATTTTTCTTATATTTGGTTTCCCATACAGTTCCTGTAGCTCACTGAAAGGTTTGAGAAATGTCTTCAAATCGAAAGCACTTATTGTCTCTATCTATCTATCTTCGGGTTTTTACACCTGCTGCCGTCTTCCCGTGCCAAACCTCCAAAGCCTACGGTCTTGGGCATCTTCGATGCTTAGCCCTCTAGCTTGCATTACTGTCTTCATGTTTTCCTTCCATGTTAACCTTGGTCTTCCTCTTTTCTTCTTTCTGTTAGGATGCCATTCATATAGTTGCTTCGGCCATCGCTCATCTTCCATTCTTAAAACATGTCCTAACCACTTTAATTCCTTTTCCTCAATTCTTTCAATTATGCTTTCTTCTGCTTCCATTTTGTTTCTAATTTCCTTATTTGTGACACGTTATTGTCTACACTGTTAAGATTAGAATTTATTGTATCTTCACTTTATTTAATTTTATATTCTTATTTAATGAATATATTGACAAAGTAAACACTGGCCTCAGGCATATATCTTTATGGTCCAGACAATATGGGCTGAAACTAAATGTAAACAAAACGCAAGCAATAATTATCGGACATCCAAGGCTATTACACCTCATAAACAATGGCAATATGCCGGCTGTCATATTAGATAATGAACAAATTCCTTATACCGACGTCGTTAAAAAACTTGGGATTTTACTTAGATTCTAATTTAAATTGGCATGAGCAAGTAAAACAAACATCTAAAAGGATCTTCTCCATAATGCATTCCCTAAAGCGACTTAAACACTTTCTTCCTACAACTCTTAAAAGAATTTTAATCCAAACTTTAGTGATGCCGCATTTTGACTACTGTGACGTTCTACTAACTGACATAAGTGACGGACAAACTGCAGCGTGTCCATAATATGTGTATCAGATTCATATTTAATGTTCGAAAATACGATCACATTTCTCCATTATTCCACGAATTGTCATGGCTACATCTAAAAGAGAGAAGACAATCGCACTGTCTAATTCTCCTATTTAAGATCCTACATACCTCGATTCCCAATTATTTATCATCCCGTTTCCAGTATCTATCCTCAAACCATAACTTAAACACAAGATCACAACATAGTCTCTTGCTTAATATACCGCAACATAGGACATCACATCACTCCATGTCATATACCATCTCCACTTCTCGCAACTGGAATTCCCTACCACAAGAAATAAGGGGATGCCGGACATTGGCATCTTTTAAAAGAAATCTAAATTTATATTTGCTCTAAACTCGACTTCATTATTATCCAGTGTAAGATATATATATTAATTGGTGTTTCCCGTATAATGTACCATATTCATATTATTATTATTACTATTATTATTATTATTATTATTATTATTATTATTATTATTATTATTATTATCGTATCATTATTGTTATTACCCTATAAAATGTTGTTTGTACATGACATTTACATTGCTACATTTATTGTACCTTTAACTGTTTATAATTAGTATAGTGTATATCTATATTTGTCGAATATTTAACTGTTTATAATTAGTATAGTGTATATCTATATTTGTCGAATATTTATTTGTATTTGTGCTGGTTGAGTGGAAGAGAGGGCCTTATGGCCTTAACTCTGCCAGAATAAATAAAGTATTATTATTATTATTATTATTATTATTATTATTATTATTATTATTATTATTATTATTTATTTTAATTATGAGTTGTATTTTAGAATAGTATTTTTTTACCTTTTCTGTA
Source organism: Diploptera punctata (assembly GCA_030220185.1). Taxonomy (NCBI): domain Eukaryota; kingdom Metazoa; phylum Arthropoda; class Insecta; order Blattodea; family Blaberidae; genus Diploptera; species Diploptera punctata. The sequence goes on from JASPKZ010009769.1 coordinate 69,629, forward strand.
TGTGAAGGTGCTTTAGGCTTATCAATTTTAGTTTCTATGATTTCTCCCTGTCTGTTCGTCTCTCTTTGGTCCGTAAATTTCCTAAGAACTTTCTCAAATATTCATCGTTTGTTCTCTCTTAAAGTAAGGAATCAAGTTTCGCATCCATATAATATAACTGGGGGAATCACTGTCTTAAGGTTTTATACAGTATAATCATTTAAATACCAAAGTACCAAAATAAACGGATAATAATGCATTAGAAGAGGAGATTAAAGACAGATTGGTAAATTGGAATAAAGTTTATTTTGCAAATATAATCTTATTTAAAAGAAATTAATACCAAAAAAACAAATTAAGGTCATACAAAACACTCATTAGACCAGTATTTACATATGCTACTGAAACGTGGGTCCTAAAAGAAACAATAAACAGAAATTTATGAAAGGAAAATTCTAAGACGAATATTTGGACCAAATAAAGGAAATAATAACTGTTGGAGAATCAAAACAAATAACGAACTAAGCAAATTAATCAAAAATCAGAATATAGTAAACCATATAAGATCTCTCAGAATTGGTTGGCTGGGATATTTAATAAGAATGGATGATCAGAGTTTGGTTAAGAAACTCTATAAATGGAAATATATAGGAGGCAGAGCTGTTGGAAGATCAGATGGGAGGATGACACAATGAACGATCTAAAGAAAATGAAAGTGTTAACTTGAATATGGCAAGAGACAGATTGGCATGGAGGAGGATTGTTGAAGAGGCCAAAACTTTCATCTTTGAAGTTGTCGCGCCTTTAGATGATGTGATGATGATGAACATTTTTTATGAGAAGTTCGATGACAGCAGTCGTTGCAGTACATGACCTCATTTATATTTTAATTATCTCATTTTTTTCAAAATTTCCCCTATTTGTTGTTAAGTGTCCCATTTCCATTTAATAATAAATTTGTAAACGTGACCATATATCGAGTTTTATTGATATAACGTCGGATTTTATAATTTTATAGGCCTACTACATAGATCTCAACTTGTCTAAAATACTGAATATGATAGCATGTAAACTCCTAGTAGAAAAAGCAGAAGAAAAACATCCAATAGGAAAGCAAGAATGTGGTGGGAGAATAACAATAACTTTGATTTGAGGGAAGTAGATTTTACAGTGGATGATTAGAAAATATTAACTCGGGATAGGGATGTATGGAGAGCTTGTGTTTGCGCGGCTATTAACCTATATGTTCGATGGTGCCAGTGAGTTAGTTTTTACATAGAAAGGAAATACGTTCTAAAATATTTACTTGAAGACGAACATAGTCCACCCACTTTACAAAGTAAAAAAAAAGTGTAATTTCCTTTAAGTCCATTATCTTTGCATTTATATCTCCAGTAGCTAATAATCTGTGCTAATGTTAATTTAATAATAAAAACCACAAAATTAAGAATTGAAGACTATAAAAATAAATCAAATCACATCATCCCTTTTCTCTTGGGGTAAGAATTTCCTCAGCATCCCCTCAAAAGCGATTCTTTCCCTTACAAGATCTCCAAGAAGTGGGAGAGAAAAAACATGACGAAACCTAATAAGTTAAACAAAAAAACTCAAACGTTTAAGAAAATGATCTTATTAATTGTGTTGAAAAGATTAAGGCGTCTTATATCTCCCCTTCAAGCAAGGGTGAAGTGACTTGATGTAATTTGTTCAAAGGGTTGAAATTACTGTTATCTTACAAGATTTTCTGTTTAAAGTAGATTTTACTAAAAGGGATGCTTTTCTACTTGTTTCTTTGATATTTTAGTAAACTTATTATTAAATTAATTGCAAATCTTAAAGTGTTTCTGATGCTAATTGGGAAATACTTGAATGAGAAAATGTCTTTGATACTAGGATATAATGTAATTACAAAATAATATAAGGAGTTTTATTCTAGTATCTATGGGTTCTATGTATAATCTTTGTGTCTTGAAGTCAGTAGAATTCAAAACAAAGTTTCAAAGAGTTTCATCTAATGAAAATCGTGTAAGTAAGCTAATGAAAGATGAAGTGTTTGAATTGAAATTTAATTGAAATTCAATTAAGAAGACTTTATACCCAAAGTTAAGTTTTATGCTTTTTAACTAAACTAGACAGATCTCTTGTTGAGTGAAGTAAAGGTGTTTTGTACAGTGTCTTAAATAGAGCATGAATGAAATATTGTTTTATTTGGCGAAACAATCCGGGTCGAGTCACAGTCTCGCTAGGAACTACCATAAGTAATGCCACGAGTAAGTAAAGTAAAGTAAAGTGATCCCACAGCAGACCCGGAGGCCCTTGGGGTAGTAGGAGGTTAAGGCTCCCACTTTTTCTAGACAATCGGCACTTTATGTCAGCCGGGTTGTCAGCCCTGCGTGACTTCCGCCTTTACCCCCAGAACATTTCCGTTAGAGGCTGAGTCGACCCCAGGGCCATAGTGCCGCCAGAGGGTTTGGGTCAATTTAAAAATCCTGACCCCAACGGGACTTGAACCCTCGACCCTCCGGCTTGTAGCTCAGTGCCTTAACCACTACGCTATGGTGCCACGAGTGATTTTCAGATTATCGATAAATTCACGACTCACTAAAACTAGAGGAATTAAACACAACAATAGTGAAATACAGAACAAACTGGAAAGAACACTTGGCAAGGATGACTGAGAATATAATACCAAAAGCAGCATACAGCTATTCACCACGAGGAAGAAGAAGTTTGGGGAGACCAAATAAAAGATGGAAACAGCAGCAATTTGGAGCCGGAACAGGCTAGTAAATAAGCCTAAACCGTGAAGAAGATGATGATGATTGCGATGGCCATATGATGTTCGGGGACCGTTTGGGCCTTAAAGTTTCCTGAAATTTGTCTTGCAGGTGAGGAAAAACCCCGATAAAAAACCTCATCCAGGAAACTGTCCCGACCTGGGATCGAACTCGGGGCCTGCTGCATGACAAGGCAGTACGCTACCTCGAGACCACAGTGGTAGACTATTTTAAATTATTTATAACAAAAATATATGAATACTTTCCATTTTCTTTATATAACTAACTAACTAACTCACTGGCTCTATCGAACCCGTAGGTTCATGGTTGCGCGGACATAAGCTCTCCATATATCCCTATCCTGAGCTAATGCTTTCCAATCATCCCCTGTATAATCTACTTACTTCAAATCATGGATAATTTTATTCTCCCGCCTCATTCTTGGTCTCCAACTGGACATTTCTCTTCTCGTTCTCCTACAAGAAGTTTCCATGTACCTCTTTCATTCCCCATTCGTGCCATTTAGATTAATTTTTAAATATATTTTCTTATAATTATTCATATGAAAAATAAAATATTTATGTTAAAATTAAATAATGCCTTATGATTATTAAGGCACGGATAAAAATCCGGCTTTAATTTATATATCACGTAAAAAGTACTCACACGGTGAGAGGTTAAACTAAGGTCCATCCATAGTAATTCTGCCCGAAGACACAGGTCCTTCACTGCAATCATAGCATTTCCATGCTATGCTTGCAGCTTTACTAGGGAATTGTGTAGGTGTGGTAGCTTCCCGTTGCTTTCCACACCGGTGAAGGATGATGATGCTAATGGTAAGGATGATAATGATAAGGATGATGGCCATATGATTTCGGGGACCGTTTGGGCCTTAAAGTTTTCCTGACATTTGTCTTACAGGTGAGGAAAAACCCCGATAAAAACCTCACCCAGAAAAACTGCCCCGACCGGGGATCGAACCCGGGCCCGCTGCGTGACAAGGCAGCACGCTACCTCGAGACCACAGCGGTGGACTATTTAAGTATAGTTATTTTAAAATATTTATATATTTAATGTAAACGGATATGTTCGAAAACAAACTAGAAATGTTTGTTATGTTTCATTGGTTCATCACTGCAACTAGATCGTATTATTTATTGCCAAATAGGATCGCGATATTGTAAGAATGCACTCTAGTGGAGAAAAAATGAAGCACATCAAACTGTATATTATAACCAACGTTACAAGTTAATAATTAATTTGTTAGGAAACAACTCCGTAAAATTATTATTTAAAAACACAATTATCAAATGTGTAGTTCGAAGGAATCTGTTCATTATTTGTTATATTCAACGTATTTGTTAGAGAGTCAGTCACTGCAAAATGATGCTCTGACCTGTTCAGAATATTAAAAAGGGGGAGCTTTCTTTAATATGATAAACATAAGTAGATAAATATCGAGGTGGTACACAACTGTGATTGATTGTAAAAGAAAATTCATTGCAACGTGATTTTTCATTGACTCCCACTTGGGGCATGAGTTAAATAGTCATGTAAAAAGTATCTACAAGGTGAGAGGTTAAACTAAGTTAATGGAATGGAATGTTACATTTTTCACAAATTGTCAAGTTGTATTAAGAACAAATTAGATTTACATTTGCTTTCAAGTACAATCTCGCTTATACACAATTGTTTGTGCGGACTTATTAGAACAAATGTATCAGAGAGAGAGAGAGAGAGAGAGAGAGAGAGAGAGAGAGAGAGAGAGAGAGAGAGAGAGAGAGAGAGATATTGCGGATGAGCATATTGATTGATACAGAGTTGATTTGTTAATGACATGTTGTTGCGAATATAAAGTTTGTGCATTATGTATGCACAGGTCATTTAGGTTCACCGCTTTGCTATATCGGTCATACATTGTATCGATCTCAAATACCCACAAACAGTAAACATATTGGAATACACCATTTAACTCTTCTCTCATGAAACATATCAAGTTATCAACATGTGGTCCGCGACATTAACAATTATTATACAAAGCTAGAATTTATTTGTCTCTCAACGTGGCCGAACAAATTTGCTTGGGCATCCTAACCGATGCATAGTTAAGGAATCTGCTGGTTCGAATCCTAAGGGCAAATATATTTTCTAATGAACTTTCGGTATTTAGGATGTGATATAACTTATAGAGAAAATAAAGATATAGAAAATAAAGTAAATAAATTTCAGGCTATTTGTGGAACCATAAAAAGAACCTTAGGTCGGAAAACAAGGAAAGATACGAAACTTAAATTATATAAAACAATGGCTGTTCCTTTGTTGTTGTATGGAAGTGAAAATTGGATAATGAGATCAAGGGATAAAAGCAGGATACAGACTGCGGAAATGCTGTTTTTACGTAATGTGAAAGGATGCACAAGAGCGGATAGAATAAGGAATGAAACTATACGAGAAGAATTAAATATATATATAATTGAAGATAAAATCAGCGAAAATAATAAGAAATGGACAGAACACTTAATGAGAATGAACAACGAAAGAATACCAAAAAGAACCTTCCTGTATAATCCCAGAGGAACAAGAGATGTTGACCGACCACGCAGAAGATGGACTCCACTTTTAACTTCGCCGGAACAGGCTGCATAGCCTAAACCTTGTAGTAGAAGAAGAAGAAATTTCGGTCGTAGGCATATGTGGCAAGATATATTTTTATTAATCTAAATAGAATAAAAACATTAAGAGGGACACACCGTAGCGCAGATGGTTAATACAATACGCTACAAGTTGAAAATCCGAGGGTTCAAGTCCCGGTGAGATCCAAAACTTCTGGCGCACCATGGCCCTCGGGTCGACTCAGCCTCAAACGGAAATGAGTAACAGACGCTTGTTCTGGGGGTAATGGCGCCGTCACACAAGGCTGACAACCCGGCTGACATCAAGAGCATATTGTCTAAAAAGGTTTGAGGCTTAACTTCATTTTATCCCAAGGGCATCCTAAGTCGTGTAGTGGGATTACTTTACGTTTCGCCTTTTTATCTCATAAAGCAAAACTATTAACATATTGACTTAGGCTTTCCTTGAAGAAGATTTCCGGGCTGTTGGCCGTGGCTTCAGGCTTCAAGTACCCCGACGTTTCATCAGAGACTGCGTCTGGCATCCTCAAGGATTGTACATCTTTCCGGGCTGTAGGCTATGGTCTTGAGGCTTGAAGTTCCCCGACGTTTCGCCAGAGACTGCGTCTGGCATCCTCAAGGATTGTACATCTTTCCGGGCTGTAGGCTATAGTCTTGAGACTTGAAATTCCCCGACGTTTCGCCAGGGACGCGTCTGGCATCCTCAAAGGTTGTACTCTTTCCTGGCTGTAGGCCATGGTCTTTGGGTTAAAAGTGAATAAATAGCAAAGTAAACTAGTCATAAATTTTCACCTAAAAGCATGGCTGGAGGCTTGAAGATCCCCGATGTTTCGCCAGAGACTGCGTCTGGCATCCTCAAGGCCTACAGCCGGAAATCTTCAAGACCATCACAAAACTATTATGTTTAGTACTAGAGGTTTTTGTAGATTTTATACTAAAAATATCTCAAAAGGACGATATCAGAAAACATTCCTGGAAAATAGATGGGAAGAAGAAGGGGAAGACCTGAAGAAGGTTGTATGAATGATTTGAGACGAAGCAGGCCTATGGGAGTACTGGAACTTACAGATAGGCCTAAGGATGTTCTGGGCCGTTACAACTGGAGAACTCGAATTTCTTGAGGGTGACGGAAAACGTTGTATTATGGATTATTTCCAAATTAATATATATATTATATATATATATATATGGGTGTGCATAATATAGGGTGTCCCATTAAAACCTCCCACATTTTAATTAATAATAACTAACAAAGTATGCGGAATTATTAAATGAGGCCGGTATTAAACGAAACAGAAACTCAAAGAATTTTCATTGCCACACACTAAAACACCTCTATCCTGCTCTAATTTCTTCAACCTTTTCTTCTGAAACACGTGTACGAGCACCTCCTGATTTTTTTAACGCTTCCAGTTGCCAGAAATTTCTCAAGCTATGCCTTAATGGTCTTTCCATCAAGTGAATTTCCTCCATATTTTCTCCGGTAATTTCTTTGCACTGTAATTATTGACTTCGCCTCTGCATACCAGAAAACAGTTTGTGCTCGTTTCTGAGGAATCGCCATTTTTTATGTCATTATTGTCCAACATGCGACAGATGAATTAACTGCAACAATGAAAACAAAAATTCTTCGAGTTTCTCTTTCTTTTAATATCAACCTGATTTCATAATTCCGAATACATTGAGAGTTATTATTAATTAAAAAATGGGAGGTTTGAATGGACACGGTGTATTAAATACTGTATCTTATAGGAAACATTTCCAATTTAAGAGTCAGTAACAGCTAAATTTGGAATTTTTGGATTTGAATATATTTTGGAATTAAACTTTCAGTATTTTATAAACTAATAAAAATTTAAAAAACGAAATGAAATGGACGCTTTAAGAATTATGCTTAGTTGAAATAACAGACGTATTCTTGCTGGAAAATGAAGGGAATCACCCTCCGTAGGAGTATTTGTCTTTTTTATGTTGTGTGTGAGATGAACAAAGGGTCTTTATATTGCCAACCCACCCCCTTAAATAGCACACACACACACACCTGGTATTAAAGGTGGGGAGGGAGGTCCCCTGGAAGGTAGACTATCCTACTAACATTTCACTATTATCAAGCACATTGTTCTTTCTGCCCTAGTTCAACCGAGGGGTGAACAGAAGTCAATCGCTTTTCTTACAAATGTTAGAACTAATATTTCCATTATTGGCAATAAGTGTTAGTTTACAAGGCGATATCCAATACTTAATCACTTATTCTCAACTTGCTATACCTTGTGTGTGTATGTGTGTGTGTGTCTTATTTTATGCTGACGACGACAAACTATTCTGTTTGAATTACCTTCTCTAATTTGTATATTCTAATTAACTCTCAAAGTAGCAGGCCTATTAATTACAACTAACATAAAAATGCACTTATATAGGCTATATATTATTATTATTATTATTGTTATTATTATTATTATTATTATTATTATTATTATTACTGGGGCACGCCGTAGCGTAGTGGTTAAGGCACTGCGCTACAAGCCGGAAGGTCGAGGGTTCAAGTCCCAGTGGGGTCAGGTTTTTAAACTGACCAAAATCTTCTGGCGGCACTATGGCCCTGGGGTCGACTCAGCCTCTAACGAAAATGAGTACCAGACGCTTGTTCTGGGGTAAAGGCGGCCGTCACGCAGGGCTGACAACCCGGCTGACATCAAGTGCCGATTGTCCAGAAAAAGTGGGAGCCTTAACCTCCCACTACCCCAAGGGCCTCCTGAGGCCTGTAGTTGGAATACTTTACTTTTATTATTGTTATTATTATTATTATTATTATTATTATTATTATTATTATTACTGGGGCACGCCGTAGCGTAGTGGTTAAGGCACTGCGCTAAAAGCCGGAAGGTCGAGGGTTCAAGTCCCGGTGGGTCAGGATTTTTAAAACTGACCCAAACCCTCTGGCGGCACTATGGCCCTGGGGTCGACTCAACCTCTAACGGAAATGAGTACCCGAGACGCTTGTTCTGGGGGTAAAGGCGGCCGTCACGCAGGGCTGACAACCCGGCTGACATAAAGTGCCGACTGTCTAGAAAAAGTGGGAGCCTTAACCTCCTACTACCCTAAGGGCCTCCGGGTCTGTTGTGGGATCACTTTACTTTTACTTATTATTATTATTACAGCTGATGACAAATGAGGGAAATTTTGAGGAAGTGGCTGAATTCAAATACCTAGGAACAATAATCACAAATAGGAATGAGATGCACAAAGAAATTAAACATAGGCTCAATTCTGGAAATGCGTGCTATTATGTATTGCAGAGACTTTTGATGTCCAACTTCTTTCAAAAAACGTTAAACTGAAAATATATAAAACCATTATTCTACCAGTTATATTATATGGGTGCGAAGCATGGACTCTTACTTTAAGGGAGGAAAGGAGATTACGAGTATTTGAGAATAAAGTACTTAGGAACATTTTTGGACCAAAGAGAGATGAACAGACAGGTGAATGGAGAAGACTACATAACAATGAACTACATGGTCTTTATAGGAAGCCAGATATAATAAGAACAGTTAAGTCTCGTAGACTGCGATGGGCAGGACATGTTGCACGTATGGGGAATGAAAGACTTGCATGGAAGCTTCTTGTAGGAAAGCCAGAGGGAAAACGCCCAGTTGGTAGACCAAGAATGAGGTGGGAGAATAACATTAACTATGATTTGAGGGAAATAGATTATACAGGGAATGATTGGAAAGCATTAGCTCAGGATAGGGATGTATGGAGAGCTTATGTCCGTGCGGCCATGAACCTACGGGTTCGATAGTGTCAGTGAGTAAGTAAGTAATTATTATTATTATGATTATTATTATTATTATTATTATTATTATTATTATTATTATTATTATTATTATTATTATTATTATTACTACTACATAAAAGTTTCCTCATTAGAGAATTGCCTCATAGACAAAGTGATACAGACAATTAATTTTTGAAAATGATGAAATACATTAAAACATTTCAAATTGCAATTGAAGTATACACACTATAAAGTAGAAATTTTGTAAATATGGTTTCTTAAATTTGAAATTGATCCTCTAATGGTAGCGATTGCAATTTTAGAAAGATACACCCCGTCCAAATCTAAGGAATTCCAAAATTTAGCTAAGAATCCTGGTATAGTAGGCCTACCTCTTGCCCCGAGCATCAATCCTGTGATAGTTATACTATCTAGTTGGTATTTATCTTTGTAATAGTCAATTGTTGGCTCATATATGGCTTTCTTTTCACAGTCAAGTTCCTATATAGGTCTATATAGATTTTAAAATGTTTACACATCTTTCTGTGCGTAAAGTTTTATTTTACTTTACCACTCGTCTCTATCCATTCACTCCATGTCCTCCAGTCCTGTTGTTCTCATTCCAGTTCTTATTTCTTGCATCCATGAGTTTCGAGTTATTCCTTTCTTTCTTCTTCCAGTTGGACATCATTTCAATGTTTTTCTGGCCAACCTTTCGTCTTGCATTCGTCGTACATGCCTGTACGTACCAATTAAGATGCTTATATCTTATATGTCCACCGCTGTGGTCTCGAGGTAGCGTGCTGCCTTGTCACGCAGCGGGCCCGGGTTCGATCCCGGTCGGGGCAGTTTTTCTGGGTGAGGTTTTTATCGGGGTTTTTCCTCACCTGTAAGACAAATGTCAGGAAAAATTTAAAGCCCAAACGGTCCCCGAAGTCATATGGCCATCATCACCATCATCATCCTTAGCATTATCATCATAATTAACCTTCACCGGTGTGGAAAGCAACGGGAAGCTACCACACCTATAATTCCCTAGAAAAGCTGCAAGCATAGCATGAAAATGCTATGATTGCAGTGAAGGACCTGCCCTCGGGCAGAATTACTATGGATGGATATCTTATATAATCTCGTATTAAATATTTAATATTCATTTTTTCTCGTATGACTTTTTTCTCGAATTTTGAACATCTTGCTGCTCTCCCCAAGAAATCCATTTTCATCGACATAAGTTTTTGTTCTAAGTTTTTGTTCAATTTCTGTATTTCAGTTCCATATGTGACAGTACTTCTCACTATTGAATTATATATTTGTAAGTTATTTTTCTTGGTTATACCTATTGGTCATTTTCCATCTTGTTTTCCTACAAGAAGTTTCTTTGAATCCTCATTCGTGCCACATGTCCTGCCCTATTGTAGAGTACGAGACTTAACTGTTCTTATCTGGTTTCCTATAAAGATAATGTATCTCAATGTTAAGTAGTCTTCTCCATTCACCTGTCTGTTCTTCTTTCTTCTTCTTCTTCTTCTTCCTTCCAAGTATTAGGCCAAGGCCTGTTACGATCCTATAGAAAATTTTTCCTCCAGCGTTTCATAGGACGGCCCAGTGATCTTCGTTCTCTTGGTATATAAATTATAAACAGCTTTGGGGCTTCTCTCTTCGCTCCAAAATATGTCATAACCTTATTCTCAAATACTCGTAACATTTTCTCCACCCTTAAAATAAGATAAGGTACACTTTGTTATGTCGAGGAAAATAAATAAAAAATGTTTTATTCAATCAAATGTTTATATAGCTATATGCTCTGTTAAAAAAAGTCACACGCTAATTTCTTAGACAATATTATGCAACCACGTTTTAGGTAGCTATATTTTTTATTATTCTTTTACATTTTGCACTTTCTTTACCAAGCCAATTATTTAATGAAATTATTATTATTGTTATTATTATTATTATTATTATTATTATTATTATTATTATCTGTCCGGCTGTAAATCATCGGGTTTTTTTAACATTTCATTTTTTTCCAATGAATGGGGAGTTAGACCGTCGCATCAAGCCCCAACCTGGAGGACCAGGACATTTTCTTCCCAAAGCCTTTGAAGGTCCCTCTTCACCATAAGGCAGCATTTCTGGCCTCTTCCGCCAGACCCTCCATCTTGGTGCCGGAAAAAGTATGCACATTGTTAAAACCGAATATATATATATATATATATATATATTATTATTATTATTATCACAATTATTATTATATGTTTGTTCTTTCTTTGTCCTCTATATAATGTGTAATATATACCTACAACGTATTGTTATTTCTTTATTCAAGTTGTAGATAGTTCATAATTTTTATTATATGTATATTTATAAGCCTGGTGAAGTGGAATAGAATCTATTTTGGTCTTAGCTGCATCAGATAAAATAAATAAACCATTAAACCATCATTGTAATACTCGATGCAAATAATACTATTAAGGTGGTGCCATCTACACGAGAGTTTCTGAAAACACTACATCCAATATCTCACCCATTTAACATAGGCCTAACTAATTATAAAGCAAAAAATGCATCAACATTGAGATGTTGTATCATAAACGTGCAGTAATTAGACTGAATCATTCATCGTGTAATTCATTTCATTAAAATAAACAAAAAAAAAAGCTAAATTTCGCAAAGAGATTCGCACTTTTTGTCAATTGCAAAATGTGGAATTGCTAAAATGAATTTAAATGTAATTTTATTTCCACAGTTTAACACGTTAAGCGAAATATTACCTGGAAGGGAATTTACTTCCTCCAGGGCGGGTACAAGGGAGGCGAGCGTTCCCCTCTCACTTTCCAACTTTAACCTCTCACTTTGCAACTACTTTTTCGCGTATCCCACGCCTCTCTGACGTCAGAGGCATACGAGTCGGGAGAAGATTTTTTAAAACTCTGGTTACAAACTTTTTTGATTGCACTAGGAAATGGAGAGCTTATCTGGATGAGTATTCCGTTAAATGTCAGGGCCACCTCCGAGACAACACGAACATTTATACTTCTTCTTCCTCACGGTTTAGGCTTATTTACTAGCCTGTTCCGGCTCCAAATTGTTGCTCTTTCCATCTTTTCTTTGGTCTTCCCAAACTTCTTCTTCCTCGTGGTGAATAGCTGTATGCTGCTTTTGGTATTCTATTCTCAGTCATCCTTGCTAAGTGTTCTTTCCAGTTTGTTCTGTATTTCACTATTGTTGTGTTTAATTCCTCTACTTTTAATTGTTGTCTTATTTCTATGTTATGTTTTTTGTCTGTTCTTTAATATCTTGCTATTGGTCTGAGGAATCTCATTTCAGCAGCTTGTATTGTGGCAGTTTTTTGTGTTGTCAGTGTCCATGTTTCGGATCCATAAGTAATAATAGGCACTGCCATTATCTTATATAATTTCATTATAGAGTCTTTCCTGGCTTTATTTTTCAAAGTTCTTTTTAGTGTTCCTGTTATATAATTAAACTTATTTAGTTTGTTATTTATATCTGTTTCCGCTGTGTATGATATTTCGCAACCTAGGAAGTTATATCTTACTACTTGTTCTATTGGTTTATTTTCTAATATCATCTTTGTCCGAACTGGATGAGCGCCCTAGAAGGCCATTGCTTTTTATTTTTCATATTTCATTTAGTTTATATAGCATTCTTTGTAGTTCATCCTCTGTTTTTGCTATTAAAATCTGGCCATCTGCAAAGGCTACTGTTTTTATTACTATATTTCCTAAGTTAATTCCCCCAGTCGTCATTTGCTTCCATGATCTTATCATGTCTTCGAAATAAATGTTAAAAAGAGTGGTTGATAGTGGACAATCTTGTCTAACTCCTCCTGTTATATGTATTGGTTCTCTTTGATTTGTTTTTATTTTTGTTTTCTCATACATTTTCTTAATTACCGGTACTGCTATCTAGTGTAGTGAAATTTCTCTTTCATTTAACAACGAACATTTATACTAGATATAACATTTATTCAAACATCAATACTAAACAAATGTATTAACGATAAATTATAAAATAAAGTAACATTATGAGGTTCCTTTAAATAAATAAGGTAAATCCGGAGCCATCTTACGTCATACCGTAACTCGTTATGTTCTATTTGAACATGTTTCGACATATCGTGTAGACTACAATAGTTGACCGATGGAGTTTAATCCCAGGACCTCTAGAATACGAGTCAGAAACGCTACCGCCTGATCCAACTCACTGTACATAAAGAGTTGTTACTTTGTATCTGAAATAAAGGAATTTTTTTTTGTGTTTGGTTGGGCGCCCCTGCAAGCATCCCTGCACCCCCTTCCCACTTATGATTCTTTTATTGCCTCTTCCTTGGAGTAGCAACAATGAGGGAGGAACGGGGGTCACATCAGGGACTGTAACGGGGATTTTCATTTTCTAGTGCAAATAAAACTGCTACTGCGGTGGCCCTGTACATCTCTGCAGACTTACTCTAACCATTCAACTGTTTTCAACGCCACCATTAACCCACTGTCATTTGTTTTAATGTTCTAAGGGTCAATTTCACCAACATTGGTAACTGTATTACGCCAGTTTTCCCCGTGTATAATGCATAGCTTAAACTGGCGTAATACAGTTATCTCTGTTGGTGAAACCGACCCTAAGTTGATAGTTACCACTGTAACTTATGTTTACAGGTTTATATTAGCAATTGTTTTACTATCGATAATCACAGGCGAGACGAGTTCAAATTTCACCGCCGACCAAACTCATGGGTTTTATTTCGCGATTTTTTTTAATCTTCAAAGAAAAAAGTCGTATTGCCTATATTACTATTAATATTTTAATAATATGATCTAATTTCCTAGTAAAGCTGCAAAGCATAGCATGAAAATTCTATGATTGCAGTGAAAGACCTGCTCTCGGGCAGAACACTATAGCATGGATAGGATCTTCTTGGTGATAAAATTGTATTATACATGGTCAATAAAAAACCAAATCACCAGATAAAAAATTTAAAAGAGTCAACGCGTTTCAATAGCGACGCTATTATCTTAATAATGATGGCACCGCTACTGAAACGCGTTGACTCTTTTAAATTTTAAACTTGGTGATTTGGGTTTTACTGACTATGTATATTATTATTATTATTATTATTATTATTATTATTATTATTATTATTATTATTATTATTATTATTATTATTATTATTATTTATTACGTTCAAAATAGAAAAAAAAGAAATAAAGTCATTTGAGAAAAAAATATATTAAATATATTCAATAATAAATTAGGCCTATATAAGATATAAGCAGTTAAATTGGTGTGGGCATGTACGACGAATGCAAGAAGAAAGGTTACCCAGAAAAACATTGGAATGGTGTCCACCTGCAAGAAGAAAGAAAGGAAAACCTCGAAACTCGTGGAGGCAAGAAATAAGAAATGGAATAAGAACGAGATGACTGAATGGATCGATAAGGACTAGCGGAGAAGGAAAATAAAACTTTAGGCACAGCAAGATTTGCAAACATTGAACAAAGGTATATAAATAAAAATTTATTATTATTATTATTATTATTATTATTATTATTATTATTATTATTATTATTATCATCATCAATCCATATTAAGAAAAAAATGGGAACGCTTTGAAGTATTGAAAATTGAAGAAGAAATATATTGCACACAGAGAGACGAGGTTATAGTAAAATTGTGGTAGGTCTCACAACTGTGTAAATAAACTATAACCCTATTGTTTCTTAGGCGAATAGAGATTAGAAATTTCGGATAAATAAATAATGAATAATAAGAATAAGTAGTAATAATAATAGTAAGAAGAATAAGAGTAGTAAGAATAATAATAATAAGTAATAATAATAAATAGTAATAAGAATAATAATAGTACTGAATACTAAGCGAATAAAATAATAATAGTAATAATAATAATAGTAATAATAAGAAGAAGAAGAAGAAGAAGAATAATAATAGTAATAAGAAAAAAAAAATAATAGTTAATAATAATAATAATAGTAATAATAATAATAGTAATAATAATAATAATAGTAATAATAATAATAGTAATAATCATAGTAGTAATAATAATAATAATAATAATAATAATAATAATAATAATAATAAGAGAGACAATTAAGATGGTATGGACATCTCATGAGGATGGAATCTGATAGGATCTCTACGAAGATATTAGACTGAAAAATACATGGAAAAAGAAGAGAGGGAAGACATAAAGAAGGTTGTATGGACGGTGTGAGAGTGAACTGGGACTTACAGATGAGGATGTTCAGGACCGATACAACTGGAGAAGGTGAATTTCTTGAGGCTGACGGAAAACCACTGTATTGTGTATAAATTCCGAAATAATAAAAATAATTAGTGAAAAAAAAGAAATAAAACGTTTCCAGACTAATAACTTTCTTATAATAGCTATACTATAATTCTTCAGATGTGAGAAAATATTGAAGTATTTTTTTACAGTGTGTATGAGGAGGGATGGGGCTGCAAGATAAGAAAGAAGTTCAAAGTTGCGGTTAGCGGGTGTACGATATGTTTTTAAATAGCCGGGTGTGTTGGTCGTATACTTGGAGATCGTGTTCCCTGCCTGAATCAATTTAAAGGTAAGGAGAAGGTCTTGTAAAGAAAACTTACAACAGCTGTCTATAAACACACCCGCCCACATCAGAGCCTAGCTCACAACCACGCGACTTTATCTACCAAACCATCAGAAACAATGTCTATACATTGAATCTACTTGGAGATGTTATGACCGATTTCGTTATTACAGGTAAGGGTAAAGAAATCCCACTACAGGCCTTAAGAGGCCCTTGGGGTAATAGGAAGTTAAGGCTCCCACTTTGTCTAGACAAGAGTCCGTGTAATGCAAAATAGCACGCATTTTCAGAATTGAACCCATGTTTAATTTCATTGTGCATCTCATTCCTATTTGTGATTATTGCTCCCAGGTATTTGAAATCAGCCATTTTTTTCAAAATTTCCCTTATTTGACATTAACTGTCCATTTCCTTTATAGGTCTATAATGCATTTCTATATGTGACTATATATGTAGTTTTATTGATATTTACTTCCAGTCCGAATTTCTTAGTGTTACTCAATAGTGTGTGCGTGTTGCCCCTTAGTATCTCCTCGCTATCGCCCAATAGTACTACATAATCAGCATAAACTAACAGCTTATTAATACCATCTTCGTCATCTAAGAATTTGATGGTTGCTCTAATACTTACTTATTTATTTACTTACTCACTGGCACTATCGAACCCGTAGGTTCATGGCCGCGCGGACATAAGCATACATCCCTATCCTGAGATAACGCTTTCCAATCATTCCCTGTATAATCTACTTGCCTCAAATCATAGTTAATGTTATTCTCCCACCTCATTCTTGGTCTACCAACTGGGCGTTTTCCTTCTGGCTTTCCTACAAGAAGCTTCCATGCACGTCTTTCATTCCCCATTCGTACCACATGACCTGCCCATCGCTGTCTACGAGATTTAACTGTCTTATTATATCTGGCTTCCTATAAAAACCATGTAGTTCATTGTTATGAAGTCTTCTCCATTCACCTGTCTGTTCATCTCTCTTTGGTCCAAAACATTTCCTAAGAACTTTATTCTCAAAAACTCGTAATCTCATTCCCTCCCTTAAAGTAAGAGTCCATGTTTCGCACCCATATAATATAACTGGTAGAATAATAGTTTTATATATTTTTAGCTTAACGTTTTTGAAAGGAGTTGGGACATCAAGAGTCTGCAATACATAATAGCATGCATTTCCAGAATTGAGCCTATGTTTAATTTCTTTGTGCATCTCATTCCTATTTGTAATTATTGTTCCTAGGTAAGTTACTTGAATTCAGCCACTTCCTCAAAATTTCCCTCATTTGTCATTAGCTGTCCATTTCCATTATATAATGAATTTCTACGTGTGACCATATATTTAATGCTCTAATACAAAATTAAATAGTAGAGGAGATAGTGCAACACAATGTGAATTTCAAAAATATTCGAAAACTTTGCCTACACGCACCATACTCTTTGTGCCATTTAGACGTCTTCTTTTTCTTCCTTCCAAGTATTAGGCCAAGGCCTGTTACGATCCTATAGAAAATTTTCCCTCCAGCGTTTCATAGGACGGCCCAGTGATCTTCGTCCTCTTGGTATACAATTATAAACAGCTTTGGGGATCAGATTTGAACTTATTCTTTCTAGATGGTGTTTCCAATTTAGTTGGTATTGTTTAATATATTCCAAAATTGGCGTAGTCTTCAATTCTTTTAAGATATCGGTGTTCCTTTTCCGATCCCATCTGGTGTAACCCGCTGTTCTGCGCATGAATCTCATTTCACAAGCCGTTATTCTGCTTTCATGTTGTCTTTTTAGTGTCTATGCTTCACTGCCATAGGTCAACACTGGTCTAGCCAAAGTGTTATATAAACGTAATCTGGTGTTTTTTTTTGTACAAGGGATGGTTTCATAACTTGATAAATAATTCCCAAACTTTTATTATAACTAGTAACTTTTTCAGGGATATCCTTTTGTGCCATTTAGACGTTCCTGAATAATCTAATATGAAAGTGAAAGTCGCACTAGTGTGAACCGCTCTTCGCATACTTAAGAGGAAGGCACGCGTCACCTCAGCTGGTAAGAAAGAAACCTTAGTATTGAATGAAGGAGTAAGGCGTTACTTTTGAATGAAGTAACAGTTCCCACAGTAACAGGTGGTGTCAGTAACATATGTCACAAGTTCCCACACTCATTAGCCTCTCTTCCTATTACTTTTTTTATTCTCCAGTAAAAAAAAAAAGTGTTAGTACAATTTGTTCACATTGAATGAACAGCTTGTTGTTTCGTTAATCTTATTTGTTTTTCTTAATAATATATTATATTCAAATGGTATGTACCCTTATAAAACAGCAGATAATCGCCAAAACATCTGTTTTTTAAATGACCTATTAGAACATCCGTACCTGCTTTTTTTATTGTGTGTTAAGCTTTGTAATTTGGAAACCTACAATTTCGGGTGAAGCAAGAAAATAATACAAGTCCGTCACTCAACAACCGCGTAAACTAAGCGAATTTATATATCCTCGGTACAAAACTTGGCACATAACATTCAATTAAGGAAAATAATATAGTGTTAGTTAACCAGCAATATTGGACAATTAGGAATAGGAGTTAATCTGAAATGAAAATTTAAAAATGCTCTAGCTCCCACAATTTCTTATTTTTCTTAATTAAACCTGATACATGGAATTGAAATAAAACGAGCAAAGTATTTCCCACAAATCAGTAAAATAAGGCCATTAGATGTAGGGTCAATTTCATTCTATGCATCATTTTTCTCAACTAAACTTGATGCATGATATTGAAATAAAAAGAGGAAAATAGGCCTATTAAAAAAACAGGAAAATAAGGTCATTTATATTCTATGTTTTTGTTAGTATTAGCTAGTATTAGATCACATCATCTTTGTATTTTGTTTAGTTTGTATTTTAATATCTTAAAATTGTAATATGTATGTAATTTTTTGTATAATTTTACTATTCGCTGGTTGAGTGGAAGAGAAGGCCTTATACCCTTAACTCTGCCAGTTAAAATAAAGCATTATTATTATTATTATTATTATTATTATTATTATTATTATTATTATTTATTATTATTATTATTATTATTATTATTATTATTATTATTTCAGTCTATGCATTCTTCTCCTGATCCCGTCCATCCATTGTTTCTGTGATTTTCCTCTTCTCCTTCTGTCATCAGTATTACATTCCAAAATAATTTTCAGAATTCTGCATTCTCTCATTCTTTTCACGTGGCCAAACGATTCTCAATTTTCTTTCTTCAATTATTTCAGAACTTTCTTATCCACTTTCATCATCTCTCTATTTTTTTGGTTTCTAATTTTATCCATTCTTGGTTTTATTACCGCTCAGCATCAATACTCCATTTCTATAGCCAGTAATATACTTGTACATGTCCTGTCCAAGTTTCAGCACCATATACCATTAAAAGTCCGAACTAATGAAATATAATCGAATATACTTGTACATGTCCTGTCCAAGTTTCAGCTCCATATAGCATTAAACTCCGAACTAATGAAATATAATCGTTTTTTATTATTTACAATATTCTTGTTCAAAAGTACTGAATTCAATATACCTATTATTTTTATATGTACTTATTCTTTTTTTTTTATTTCGGTTTAGGATCTTTCTTTAGCTTCTAAAATGGATCGCGAAAATTTAAATTCATCGACTTTCTGAATTTATACTTACTTACTTACTCACTGGCACTATCGAACCCGTAGGTTCATGGCCGCACGGACATAAGCTCTCCATACATCCCTATCCTGAGCTAATCCTTTCCAATCACTCCCTGTATAATCTACTTCCCTCAAATCATAGTTAATGTTATTCTTCCACCTCATTCTTGGTCTACCAACTGGGCGCTTTCCCTCTGGCTTTCCTACAAGAAGCTTCCATGCAAGTCTTTCTGAATTTATTCTTTTTCAATCTCCAGATTTTCATAATATTCCATTTTCAATGTTAAATTTTCAGTTTTATTGAAATTAATATGTTCCGCGAGTGGTTAAAGCAGGAAGCCTTGGCGCTGGTTCTAGTCCCTATGGAGGAAGAATTTTAATCATGGAATTTTGGCCAGTATGGAACCGGTGTCCACCCAGCATCATGAGTCATTTGGGTAGCTACAATAAGTAGCGACTCCAGGTTGAGAAGGCCAGCAATTAACGGCTAGGGGACTCGAAATGCTGACCACATGTCCCACCCCTACACTGGCTAGATGATCATCTCCCTCTGTGATTAACACATGTGGATGTGAGGCCAGCAGCCGACTGAGGCCTTGTCGCGCTTGGAGTTTAAATTAACATTCAATCCCCATGTTTTGATTTTTTTCCAATGCAACAGCTGTCGTTTCGATATTTCTGGTGTTCTCTCCTGGCATGGCGTACTTGTAACCCACTTCTGAGGTTGGGGCTCCTCGAAGGCGGGGTTACGCTGCCCCGATGATACAAGAGTTGATGTTTATGGTAATGATGCGCCAAGAGAGTTCTTAAACTAAACTTAATCTAATTAGGGGAATATGTTATTGATGATAATGATGGTCAGATGGTGTTCGGGAACCGTTTGGGCCTTAAAGTATCCTGACATTTATCTTACAGGTGAGGAAACACTCCGATAAAACCTCACCCAGGAAACTTGTCCCGACCGGGAATCGAAGCCAGTGTACTATGGTCATTAGAGGGAAATTTTGAGGAAGTGGCTGAATTCAAATACCTAGGAACAATGATCACAAACAGGAATGAGATGCACAAAGAAATTAAACATAGGCTCAATTCTGGAAATGCGTGTTATTATGCATTGCAGAGACTTTTGATGTCCCAACTCCTTTCAAAAAACGTTAAACTGAAAATATATAAAACTATTATTCTACCAGTTATACTATATGGGTGCGAAACATGGACTCTTACTTTAAGGGAGGAAAGGAGATTACAAGTATTTGAGAATAAAGTACTTAGGAAAAATTTTGGACCAAAGAGAGATGAATAGACAGGCAAATGGAGAAGACTACATAACAATGAACTACATGGTCTTTATAGGAAGCCAGATATAATAAGAACAGTTAAGTCTCGTAGACTGCGTTGGGCAGGACATGTTGCAGTATGGGGAATGAAAGACTTGCATGGAAGCTTCTTGTAGGAAAGCCAGAGGGAAAACGCCCAGTTGGTAGACCAAGAATGAGGTGGGAGAATAACATTAACTATGATTTGAGGGAAGTAGATTATACAGGGAATGATTGGAGAACATTAGCTCAGGATAGGGATGTATAGAGAGCTTATGTCCGCGCGGCCATGAACCTACGGGTTCGATAGTGCCAGTGAGTAAGTAAGTATGATCATTAGAACTTGGTCATCCGCAAAAAAATTTAGTGATGTAGAATTTTTTGTTACTTGGGTACACTATTGGATAGATTGTTGTGTAAAAATGTGTGTAGGTCTATTTTGGGTAATGAAATGGCAGGGCATTGAGGGAGCCTACATCATGATTACGAGTGACGCAACTAAGTGATATACTACCATTAGGTAAGACATCTATCAGAACTGATAACGCGCTGATTTATCGCGTTCAACTGAGAATGTTCACTTTCGTTAACTTGAACTTCCAGGGGAATGCACACAACAATTGATATACTGTACGTACATTAGCACTATTGACAGTGTTACCACACCCGTGGCCAGCGGACCATATGTATCTCCTATATACATAACTGAACCTTTATAATACCAGCAAAGTTTAATATTTTTATTATTATTATTATTTTTGGGGTGTAAGAGGTAGTGATGTGCATTCTATAACCTCTCCTACCTAATTCTCAACCTCACCTGCACGTGGTACACCCTGCTTTTAACTAACGAGGTAATGGGGACCGAGTCACGGCGGTATAACCGTTCCATCGAATATGGAGGAAATTCCATATTTTGAACGCCTGACTAGAGGATATAAGGTAGCAGCCCTACCACTAGTCTTGCTCTGTGGATGGCTGGTAACCAACCCAGGGGACTTCCTACTACTCGAAGAAACTTAAGCAAAGACCCAAGGAAGACCAAAACATCGGTGGAAAGATCAAGACCATCTTCGCTAGGTTTACCGTACAGGCCACATGGCCTAAAACGAATTTGTTCATGATGATGATGATGATGATGATGATGATTATTATTATTATTATTATTATTATTATTAAACTAAGGTAATGGCATTCCAAGGGAAAAATCAAATCAGATCGAAAATAGTAATAGGAAACAAAATCATAGAACAGGTGAACCATCTCAATTATCTAGGATGTGACATTTCATTTAATTATGATAATGATATAACTATAAAATAGCAAAATTCCAGGGAATATGTGGTACGTTTAAAACGATCACTAAAATAACAAAACAAACAAGAGAGACCCAATTGAAATTTATAAAATGTTGGCAGTACCGGTACTGCTCTATGGTTCAGAAGGCCTGGATACATAAAAAAAAAAACAAGATCTAAGTAGAATAACGGCGGCAGAAATGAAATTTTTGAGATCTGTTAAAGGGTGCACTAAGGAAGACAGAATCAAGAACACAGAAATAAGACAGGAACTTGAAATATTTGCAATAACTGATAAAATAGATACATATAGACAAAAATGGAAGCAACACATAGACAGAATGAATGAAGATAGATATCCAAAACAAATAACAAAATAAAAACTTAAAGGCACCCGAGATGTGGGCAGACCTAGAAAGAGATGGGCTGAAGTCGAAACGGGTCAACAGACCTAATCCATGAATGCAGATAATGATTATTATCATTATTATTATTATTATTATTATTATTATTATTATTATTATTATTATTATATAGTAATAACAACAATGTTAGATGGTGTCCTATGGAACATATATATAATCTGGAAAATAAATTACTAATAGGCCTATATAATTCAATAACGAGAAGTAATGTCACATATGGAGCTGAAGCTTGGAAATTAAAAAAAAACTTAGAACAAAATCTTATGTTGATGCAATTGGATTTCTTGAGGAGAGCAGCAAGAAGTTCAAATTGGGATACAATAAGAAATACAGTAATGTCATACGACAAAAATTGAGTATTAAATATTCAATAGTAGATTATATGAGATACAAGCAACTAAACTAGTATGGACTGGTACGACGAATGCAAGAAGAAAGGTTACTGAGAAAAATATTGGAAAAGTATCAACCTGAAAAAAGATAGAAAGGTAGACCTCGAAACTCATGGAGGCAAGGAATAAGAACTGGAATGAGAAAAAGAGGACTGGAGGCTATGGAGTGGATGGATATGGACGAGTGGAAAAGGAAAATAAAACTTTAGGCACAGAAAGATGTGTAAATATTGGTAATCTTTATATAATAAAATTCAATTATCATTATTATTATTATTACTATTATTATTATTATTATTATTATTATTATTATTATTATTATTATTATTATTATTATTATTATTATTATTATTACTATTATTATTATTGTTATTAAGGGAGAAAAAATATTACGAATATTTGAGGATAAAGTTCTTAGGAACATTCTTGGACCAAAGAGAAATGAACAGAAAGGCGAATGGAGAAGATTACATAACAGTGAGCTACATGATCTTTATAGGAAACCATTTATACGAGTAATAAGAACAGTTAAGTCTCGTAGACTGCTATAGGCAGGACATGTGACACGATTGGGGAATGAAAGAGGGGCTTGGAAACATCTTGTAGGAAAATCCGAGGCAAAGCGCCCAGTAGATAGGCCAAGATGAGGTGGGAGAATAACATTAACCATAATTTGAGGGAAATTGTTTATACACGGGATGATTGGAAACGTCTAGCTCAGAACAGGGATGTATGGAGAGCTTATGTCCTCGCGGTCATCAACCTATGGGTTCCATAGTTCGAGCGAATTATTGTTATTATTAACAGGCAACTATTGCCTAAACCAGGAAGTGAAGAAGATTATTATTATTATTACTATTATTATTATTATTATTATTATTATCTTCTTCTTCTTCTTTACTTCCTGGTTTAGGCAAGAGTTGCCTGTTCCGATTATTATTAACATCGTTATTTGGTTCTATTAAACTTTCGAAAATTTAGTTCAGCATTTCATGCTTTCATTCGAATAAAATTTGATGGAATTACATGACTGAAACATCCAGAATTGCTTACAAACTACTTAACAAATGAACTAACTCGCCCAACATAAAAAAGAAAGACATTTGCAAATATTGTGAAATTGATGGAATGTTTTCAACCGGTCAGAAGAATGATGAAAGAGAGGGTAAACGAAACATTTATTTCTCCTGATGACGTTTTTCTCAAACTGATTTGCTTGTAATGTTTATTTTATTATTGGTTGCGTGTGCGACATCTTTTTGAAATGCAAAAGAAACTTGCTTGCAGATGCATGAAGTCTGTTTTAAAGAACAAAAGACAATCGAGCAGTTTGATGTTGTTTTGTAAATTTGGACGTACCTAGTAAGAATGTCACCATTTGTCATTGTTGCAAGAAAATTTTCATGTTTTTTTTTTTTTTTTCCTTTCGAGAGGTAATTTTATAAACGAATGGTATTTTCCTAGCAGTCTTCTTAAAACGAGTTCTTCAAATGGAACTACATTCAAGCTCATGTTAATTTGATTAATGACTTTCAAGGAATTATTTTGCTAACACTAGAAACAAATCCTACCGAAAAAATATTTGAAACGTATTTGCAGCTTTCGTTCGGCCATAAAGGGAACTATCATAGATAGATTTTGTTAGTCGATTCATTTTGTCATAAGATACATAAATAGGCTACTAGCAAAATGACGTTTCCAATATTACTTTTTATTTACGGTGAAATATCTAAAGTAATATCGCATATATTTATTTATTTATTTACTAGGCTATATTTCTTCTTCTTCTACTACTATAAGGTTTAGGCTATGCAGCCTGTTCCGGCGAAGTTAAAAGTGGAGTCCATCCTCTGCGTGGTCGGCCAACATCTCTTGTTCCTCTGGGATTATACAGGAAGGTTCTTTTTGGTATTCTTTCGTTGTTCATTCTCATTAAGTGTTCTGTCCATTTCTTATTATTTTCGCTGATTTTATCTTCAATTTTATATATATTTAATTCTTCTCGTATAGTTTCATTCCTTATTCTATCCGCTCTTGTGCATCCTTTCACATTACGTAAAAACAGCATTTCCGCAGTCTGTATCCTGCTTTTATCCCTTGATTTCATTATCCAATTTTCACTTCCATACAACAACAAAGGAACAGCCATTGTTTTATATAATTTAAGTTTCGTATCTTTCCTTGTTTTCCGACCTAAGGTTCTTTTTATGGTTCCACAAATAGCCTGAAATTTATTTATAATATTAAGAAATTGTAAATATACTGAAATTATATTGAAATTCCAACCCAGTAGGGCCTATTTGTCTTGTCTGAGAAAAAATGGGAAGAAACTCATTATGATTGTCCAGAATCGGGGTTTGAACCATATACCTTGTTATTGCTTCTACCAATGCACTCGTTAAATGAATCATATCCGATAAATTCCGTTCT
Source organism: Diploptera punctata (assembly GCA_030220185.1). Classification (NCBI taxonomy): domain Eukaryota; kingdom Metazoa; phylum Arthropoda; class Insecta; order Blattodea; family Blaberidae; genus Diploptera; species Diploptera punctata. The sequence goes on from JASPKZ010009769.1 coordinate 94,936, forward strand.
TTTTCCGCTTTTACTTCTCACCCATACATTTTGATTCATAAATTTTTGAAACATTACATATACATATGTCCACTGCTGTGGTTTCGAGGTAGCGTGCTTCCTTGTCACGCAGCGGGCCCGGGTTCGATCTCCGGTCGGGACAGTTTCTCTGGGTGAGGTTTTTATCGGGGTTTTTCCTCACCTGTAAGACAAATGTCAGGAAAACTTTAAGGCCCAAACGGTCCCCGAAATCATATGGCCATCATCATCATCCAGGGATTAAGCCTGTTGGCTAGTTCCGGTTTCCTGAAAGCTAGAATTGTTAAAATTGTTCAGACCATCTTCTGTGTGGGCGTCCAAAATTTCTCCTTTCGTGCGGTTTATAATTTAGCAATAATTTTGGAAATCTTCCTTCTGGCGTTCTATCAATATGTTCTTTCCAGTCGTTCCTACATTTAATTATTCGGTCTGTAAGTTTGAAAATATTTAATTCCTTTCTTATATCTGCATTTCTTTTCTTATCCAGCAGAGTATATCCTGCTATATGTCTTAAAAATATCATATTATTGTATTATTATTCCCCTTAAATTACACACCTATTTTTTTTCTTAAGAATATATGTTATTTTGACATCTATGAACCCATTAAACGTGAAAATAAAATTATAATTGACAACCCCCTTAAAATAACAACAAAATTTAAGAAAAAAAAGAATGTTATTTGGCTCTATAGAAATCTATTAAGCACAAAATATGAGTATAACCTATAATTTGTTAAAACTTCGGGGCTGAACAGGACAAAGTAAATAGGCCTACTCTTCTCGTAGGAGGAGCAATGTGAGGTCAAGGAATGAAATATGATGGATTTATTAAAGGTTTGTGGTATATCACGATGAATACAAACTTTAACATCTAACCTAAGAAAAGAAATGATTTGTTATATGCGGTTAAGTTTATAGTTTGACATTTGCTGAGTTTGGGATGCAAGTTGCCGGTTGAATGGGCTGGAGCTCAGTATCAGGCTAGTTACAACTTGGCCCTACTTGCCATGGGATAATACCCGGTTAAGTTGCCCGAGTCTCAATAATTAGTTTCTAAAACTCTACCGTGGCCTCTACACACACCGATTCTTAGCCACCACTCGCTGCGAGCATCAACGGCATAATCACACTCTATCCCGTTCAACAATATTCTTACTAGAAGATAGTATTCTTTTTTACTTTGTACTTTCACTATCGACTCAATAATTTATTCTAGTTCTAGACAATTATTATTATTATTATTATTATTATTATTATTATTATTATTATTATTATTATTATTATTATTATTATTATTATTATTATTACTGGCTGAATTCAAATACCTAGGAACAATAGTCACAAATAGGAATGAGATACACAAAGAAATTAAACATAGGCTCAATTCTGGAAAAGCGTGCTATTATGCATTGCAGAGATTTTGATGTCCCAACTCCTTTCAAAAAACGTTAAACTGAAAATATATAAAACTATTATTCTACCAGTTATATTATATGGGTGCGAAACATGGACTCTTACTTTAAGGGAGGAAAGGAGATTACGAGTATTCGAGAATAAAGTACTTAGAAAAATTTTTGGACCAAAGAGAGATGAACAGACAGGTGAATGGGGATGACTACATAACAATGAACTACATGATCTTTATAGGAAGCCAGATATAATAAGAACAGTTAACTCGTAGACTGCGATGGGCAGGTCATGTTGCAGGTATGGGGAATGAAAGACTTGCATGGAAGCTTCTTGTAGGAAAGCCAGAGGGAAAACGCCCAGTTGGTAGACCAAGAACGAGGTGGGAGAATAACATTAACTATGATTTGAGGGAAGTAGATTATACAGGGAATGATTGGAAAGCATTAGCTCAGGATAAGGATATATGGAGAGTTTATGTCCGTGCGGCCATGAACCTACGGGTTCGATAGTGCCAGTGAGTAAGTAAGTAAGTATTATTATTATTACAAATAACTAACTAATTAACTGTCCGTATAGAAACCGTAGGTTCATGGCTGCGCGGTCATAAGCTCTCCAAACGTCCATATCCTGAGATATTTTCCAATCATCCCCTGTATAATCCACTTTCCTCAAATCACGGTTAATTTTATTCTCCCATCTCATTCTTGGTCTACCAACTGAACATTTTCCTTCTGGTTGTCCTACAAGAAGTTTCCACGTTCCTCTTTAATTCTCCATTCGTCCCACATGACCTGCTATTACAGTCTACTAGACTTAACTGCCCTTATTAGTGCCTATATCTGTTTTACCATAAATATCATGTAGTTCAGTTATGTAGTCTTCTCCATTCGCTTGTCTGTTCATCTATCTTTAGTACAAAAAAATTTCTAAGAAATTTATTCTCAAATATTCGTAATCTACGTTCCTCCCTTAAAGTAAGAGTGTATGTTTTGCATCCATATAATATAACTGGTAGAATAACAGTTTTAGTCTATGTATTTTCAGATTAATTTTTTTAGAGAAGTTGGGACAAGATCCCTGTAATGTATAATAGCACGCATTTCCAGAATTAAGCTTAATAGTTATGTTTAATTACTTTATGCATCGCATTCCTGTTTGTAATTATTATTCCCAGGTATTTGAATTCAGCCACTTCCTAAAAATTTTTCCTCATTTGCCATTAATTGTCTATTTTCATTATATAGGCCTAATGTATTTCTATATATGAGCATATATTTAATTTTATTGATGTTTACTTCCAGTCCCAATTACCTAATAAACAGTTGAATTACTTCCGATTAAAATTAGATTTAAATCTGACTTCATTAGACGTTAAGCCACTTGTACGTTAAGATCTGAAGCCAGGTTTACACGGGTGCGGGTTCTGTGCTATTTCTTGCGGTCGGTTCGTGGCACTTAATCACTATTACTTGCTTCACTTGTTTCGGCCCCTTCAAGACGTTGCAATCCCTTGCGAATCCAAGTTCCACGCAACAAATACTTTATCTGTCTCCCTAAGTGGTGCATCCCGCAAGTGTTCCACACTTAACGCCACTCTTTCATGAACGATTAAAAATCTATTCTGACGAAGACTGGATTATGACATCTACAAATACACGTGTTTTGTGCCGCCTTTCAAACGCGCAATAACAATTTTTTTTCTAGAATTGACCCTAGGTTTAATTTCTTTCTGCACTACGTTCTTGTTTGTAATTACTGTTTCTAAGTAGGCCTTGGATTCAGTCACTTCTTAAAAAATCCTCTCATTTGTTTTCAACTGTCCATTTTTATTTCTATGAGTGGCCAATTTTTTTGGAAATACTGATGGACCGACATGCACATTATTGAGTAACACTAAGAAATTGGACTGAAAATAGTGCCTAAACATCAATAAATCTAAATAGGCCTATATAGTTACATATTACATTATGGAAATGGAAAGCTAATGACAAATGAGAGGAATTTTGAAGAAGTGGCTGAATTCAAATACCTAGGTACAACAATTACAAACATGAAGGCAGTACAGAAATAAATTCAGCATAGATTCAAATTCTGGAAATGCATGCTATTGTGTATGTGGATATGGAGAAGAATGGAACGTATAAAATGGACAAAGTAAGAAATAAAGATGTGCTACACAGAGTGGGTGAAAGAAGAACAATGCTGGAACTTACAAAGAAGAGGAAAAGAAATTGGATTGGCCACTGGCTAAGAAGAAACTGCCTGCAGAAGGATGCCCTAGAAGGAATGGTCGATGGAAAGAAAGTTAGAGGCAGAAAAATACATCAGATGATAGACAATATTAAAATAAATGGTTTGTATGCCGATACAAAAAGGAAAGCTGAGTTAAGGAAAGAGTGGAGAATGCTGAGTTTGCAGTGAAAGACCTTCTCTTGGGCAGAACACTATGAATGAATGTATTACAGGGAGTCTTGTCGTCTCAACTTCTCTAAAAAAGTTAAACTGAAAATATATAAAGCTGTTATTCTCCCAGTTATACTATTATATGGACGTGGAACATGGACTCTTACTTTAAGGGAGGAGAAAATATTACGAATATTTGAGAATAAAACTCTTAGGGAAATTTTTGGACTAAAGATATATGAACAGACAGGTGAATGGAGAAGATTGTATAACAATGAGCTACATGATCTTTATGGGAAATCAGATATAGGCCCTAATAAATGCAGTTAAGTCTATGGACTGGGATGGGCAGAAGATCTGGCAAGAATGGGGAATGAAAGAGGGGAATGGAAACTTATTGTAGGAAAACTAGACGGAAAACCCCCCAATTGGTAGATCAATAATGAGATGGGAAAATCACATTAATCACGATTTGAGAGAGATGGATTATATAGGCCTACTTTTTGCAGACGACCTATTATCTAGCTGAGAAGTTGGTCTAGAGAAATCACTCTTTCAATTAAATAACATTATACAGAATTATAATTTGAAAATATCAATACGTAAAACGAAAATCTTGGCTCTTAAGGGATAAGATACCGTTAGAGCTAAAATAATTCTGGAGGGGAAACCCATTGAACAAGTGAACCATTTTAAATACCTGGGTTATGAAATATCCTATTTTAAAAATGAAGATCTGTTTAACAAACTTAATAAATTTAATTATATATGTGGCACAATTAAAAGAAAATAAAAACACAAAAATGGAAACAAAACTAAAATTTTATAAAGCAGTGGCTGTCCCCTTACTATTGTATGATAGTGAATTTTGGGTTTTAACTAAAAGAGAAGATCATAGAAGCAGCTGAAATGAGATTTCTGAGAAGTGTGGCTGGTTGCAAACTTCTAGATAAAAGAAGAAGTGAAGATATTAGAAAATGAGCTAAATATTTTTTAAACTTTTAGATAAAAATAAAAAATCTAGAAAAAAACTGGAAAGAACATGTTCAAAGAATGAAAGATGATCGGATTCCAAAAATTATACTTAATTACAAACCAAGAGGAGACAGGAACATTGGTAGACCGAAAAAGAGATGGATTCAACTTTTTGAATGAGAATCTATGAGACCGGAACGGGCCACAAGGGCTTAATCCGTGATTGTGGATGATGATTTGAAACCATTAGTTTAGGATAGGGTTGTATGGAGAGCTTATGTCCGCTCAGCCATGAATCTACGATTTCGATTGTGGAAGTAAAACAGTTGGTTAGTTAATATTGTTGGTTTGAATATATCTTCCCGCCCCACTTTTGCATTAAAATCTCCTAAGACAATTTTCATATGATATCGTGAAAGGCTATCAAATAAGCATTCTAATTCTTCATAGAACTCATCCTTGATCTTGTCATCTTTATCTTCTGTGGGGGCATGTACATTTACAATTATAAAATCATGTTGTTTACTCTTTAGAATTATGTATGATACCCTACCACTAACAATGTAGGAATGAGATGCACAAAGAAATTAAACATAGGCTCAATTCTGGAAATGCATGCTATTATGCATTGCAGAGACTCTTGATGTCCCAACTCCTTTCAAAAAACGTTAAACTGAAAATATATAAAACTATTATTCTACCAGTTATATTATATGGGTGCGAAACATGGACTCTTACTTTAAGAGAGGAAAGAAGATTACAAGTATTTGAGAATAAAGTACTTAGGAAAATTTTTGGACCAAAGAGAGATGAACAGACAGGTGAATGGAGAAGACTACATAACAATGAGCCATATGGTCTTTATAGGAAGCCAGATATAGTAAGAACAGTTAAGTCTCGTAGACTGCGATGGGCAGGACATGTTGCACGTATGGGGAATGGGAGACTTGCATGGAAGCTTCTTGTAGGAAAGCCAGAGGGAAAACGCCCAGTTGGTAGACCAAGAATGAGGTGGGAGAATAACATTAACTATGAATTGAGGGAAGTAGATTATACAGGGAATGATTGGAAAGCATTAGCTCAGGATAGGGATGTATGGAGAGCTTATGTCCGTGCGGCCATGAACCTACGGGTTCGATAGTGCCAGTGAGTAAGTAAGTAAGTAAGTAAGTTAATTAGGTATTGGATTTCAGCCACTTTTTGAAGAGTTCCTTTGTTTCTTTTAAATATCCATTTGCATTTAATATGTAGGGCCTATTTCTACTTGTGACCAAATATTTGGGTTTATTGCTATTTACTAGTATATGAAATACAAGGATATAAATAATGTATGAAATAGAAGTGGTGGCCAAACAAGTACCTAGTTAGGTTGTTGACATCCAACAGGTATTGAGGCGGATGCAATTCTCTTCCGGTGCGGTTTGAATGGAAATTAAAAGTAATGCATCTGTTGCAATAGTCTTGTGTTTAAACAGAAAAAAAAAACATGTAATAAAATAATTAGACGAAGTTGACAGGAAGCAGACCAGGTGGGACCACAAGATGGCGTGCGATATTCCTCTGGCAGCTGCCAACCCCCAGCCCCTTACTTGAAACACCAAACACCTGGACAATTCTCCCCGTACATCTGTACTTACTACAGACGCTTCTTAATTCGCCTTCCTCAGGAGAATAAGGTCTTGTCCTATAAACTACTTACCAACAAGTGTCTTTCAAGGTCTTTACAAGGTTAAATACCATTTCGTTTCCTGGTATTTAAATACAGTGTCTTATTTTTATTACATCAACAAAATTAAATACAGGGTGCGGCATAACTCAGTTAAAAATGCATATGTATTTATTTTTATCTTTTATTTATTTATTTATTTATTTAACTTGATGAAATAAGGTCTTCTCTTCTACTTCACCAGGGTTAAATTATACATACAATAAAAATTATGAATTATTTACATGTTTAAAGGAAACACGGACTCTTACTTTAAGGATGGGAAAGAGATTACGAGTATTTGAGAATCAAGTTCTTAGGATAATTTTTGGACCAAAGAGAGATGAACAGACAGGTGAATGGAGAAGACTACATAACAGTGAACTACATGGTCTTTACAGGAAGCCAGATATAATAAGAACTGTTAAGTCTCGTAGACTGCGATGGGCAGAACACGTGGCATGAATGAGGAATGAAAGACGTGCATGGAAGCTTCTTGTAGGAAAACCAGACGAAAACGTCCAGTTGGTAGACCAAGAATGAGGTGGGAGAACAAAATTAAATATGATTTGAGGGAAGTAGATTATACAGGGAATGATTGGAAAACACCAGCTCAGAATAGGGATGTACGGAGAGCTTATTTACGCGCGGTCATGAATCTACGGGTTCGATAGTGCCAGTGAGTTAGTTAGTTAGTTAGTTTGTTAGCTACATGATTAATGATACATAATCGATAGGCATAAAGTTGATAATGGTAAGAAATAAAAATTGTAATAATAATAATAATAATAATAATAATAATAATAATAAGAATAATAATAATAATAATAATAATAATAATAATGATAATAATAATAATGATAATAATAATAATAATAATAATAATAATAATAATAATAATAATAATAATAATAATAATGATAATGATAATAATAATAATGATAATAATAATAATAATAATAATAATAATAATAATAATAATAATAATAATAATAATAATGATAATAATAATAATAATAATAATAATGATAATAAATAATAATAATAATAATAATAATGATAATAATAATGATAATAATAATAATAATAATAAGATAATAATAATAATAATGATAATAATAATGATAATAATATAAAGAATGATAATGATAATAATAATAATAATAATAATAATAATAATAATAATAATGATAATAATAATAATAATAATAATAATAGAATAATAATAATAATAATAATAATAATAATAATAAATAATAATAATAATAATAATAATAATGATAATAATAATAATAATAATAATAATAATGATAATAATAATAATAATAATAATGATAATAATAATAATAATAATGATAATAATAATAATAATAATGATAATAATAATGATAATAATAATAATAATAATAATAAAATCCACATTGATGATCTCCTAGAATGTCAACAATATAAGGAGTAAGTCTGCTTACTAATATATTTGTTAGAATTTTGTACGAAGTTGAAAGTAATGAGATGCCCCTACAGTTGTTGCAATCAGTTTTATCTCCTTTCTTATAAATTGGTACGATAATCGATTCTTTCCATTCATCTGGAAGAGCTTCTTTATCCCAAATCATATTAAGCAACTGGTGTATCTTATCCATCAATTTTTCTCCACCTGATTTTAAAAGTGACAACGCCGCTTGATATGCTAAGTACTTATCCGTGCAAAATAGACCTACCTAACCACAAAGCAAAGCGCCTGTAAACTAAAATATCGTGTCCACTATAATACCTTAGTTGGCTTTCACATGTATCATTTAGTCGGTATGCTAACAATACGCCCTTCATGACATATGTAGGGAAATAAGCGTAACCGAATTTGTCTGTTTAAGAAACTTTACACTAGGGGAGCACCCATGTCTCCACTGTGGGATGAACGGGGATAGTAGCTGTAGTAGTAGGATGCATTGTAATGAAAAGAATGAATAAATTATTATATTTCATGCAGGCTGCTCCATGTTGGGGCTCACATATGTGGGTTATTGATATTTACAGCAGATTTACTAGGAGCACCGGTTTATCAAAACTTTGCTATCAGCCTGCGTGTCTAAGCCACCTGATAAATTATGTAGCAAAACAGTTTTAACACGACCCGAGTTCCCAGAAACTAAATCAATTCCCCACTAGTTCTATTCTCAATACTTATATTTGTTAAGAAAGGTAGCCTAATAACAGCAATAATAATAATAATAATAATAATAATAATAATAATAATAATAATAATAATAATAATAATAATGATAATAATAATAATAATAATAATCATCGTCCTTTCAAGTATTAGGCCCAGTGGCCCGTTACGGTCTCCCGCCATCTCCGAAAAGGTCGACCCACAGATCTTCTGCCTCGAGGAATGTAGTGAAGAATTTGTTTTGGTATTCTGTGACGATCCATGCGCTGAATATGGGCTAGCCAATTGTTTCTATATTCTTGGAGGTATTCAGATATAGGTACGATGTTTAACTCTCTGGCTATTGTTGAATTTCTTTGGTGGTCTAGAAGGCTATAACCTGCAGTTCGTCGCAGAAATTTCATCTCCGTGGCTGTAATATGACGGTCATCCTGAGTTCTGATGGTCCAAGCTTCACTGCCATAACAGATTATGAGTCTAGCGAGAACTTTATAGATTTTCATTCTTGTGTGTCTCTGCACTTTTGATGGTTTAAAAACTTGGTTGATAATTCTTAAAGCTTTATTATAGTTTTGTATTTTAAAGGATATATCACATTCCTCATTATAAGTTAGATTATATCCTTAGTATTTAAATGAATTAACTTGCTCTAATATTGAATTATGAATACAAATTTTACTTCTTACTGGGAATTTCCCTTTAAAGGCCATAACTTTAGATTTTGTTGTTGATATTTCCATGTTAAATCGTTGGGCTATTATATTAATTAATTAATAATAATAATAATAATAATAATAATAATAATAATAATAATAATAATAATAATAATATTGATCCCTATTAGGTTCGTCTTCCGGGCATATAGGCCGTGGTCCAGTCGTTCTTCTACTCGACGTTTCGTCTACTGCTGCGGTAGACATCATCAGGAGATACTGCGTGCTTTCTGTGAACTCCTGATGATGTTTACCGCAGCAGTAGACGAAGGCTGCAGCCGACTGTTGAGGAGTTCACAGAGAGCACGCAGTATCTCCTGATGATGTCTACCGCAGCAGTAGACGAAACGTCGAGTAGAAGAACGACTGGACCACGGCCTATATGCCCGGAAGACGAACCTAATAGGGATCAAGACGCCGGCCGTGAAAGCCTACAGTTATAAATAATAATATTATTCATCATCATCATCATCCGGTATCATGGCAGCCGCACGCCGTCTTTCGGAAACCTAATGCCATTCCTCTCTGTCCATCCATGATATTCATAGCCTCTTGTACCCCTTCTATCCAAGTTTTCTTCGGTCTTCCTCCCTTCCTCCTTTCCATTGGGACCCATTCCATAACTATTTTAGGCAATCTTTGCTCTGGCATTCTTTGACATGGCCATACCACTGTAATCTTTTCTTTTCTATAATATCTATGATGTCCGGTTTCTCTTGTACACCCATAATTTCCCTCATTTCGCATTGTATACATTCTAGATTTTCCAGCTGATCTTCTTAAAACATCCATTTCTGTGCTTAACATTAATTTCATTTCCCTGGTAGGAATTTGCCAATATTCAGCATCACATGTTAAATTGCATTGAATTATGGTTTAATTATATTTGTATTTTTATAATAATATAATACTAATATTCATGAAGAACTGCAGATCTACTGTATACAAGAAAATACATCTAATAACAAGATACAGTGGAAAGAACATGTAGAAAGAATGGAAGAAAGTAGATTACCAAATAAAATCTTACATTATTTTCCAAGAGGAAGAAGAGGTATCGGACGTCCTCGGAAGAGATGGTCTTAGATCTATTAGTGAAGACGGAACAGGCAATCAATTCCTAAACCAGGAAGTTAATAATAATAATAATAATAATAATAATAATAATAATAATAATAACAATAATAATAATGTTTTAGTTTTCCTAGCAGATTTACAAGGCTAATAATAATAATAATAATAATAATAATAATAATAATAATAATAATAATAATAATAATAATAATAATAATAATAATAATAATAATAATAATAATAATAATAATAATCCATCCATAGTAATTCTGCCCGAAGGCAGGTCCTTCACTGCAATCATAGCATTTTCATGCTATGCTTGCAGCTTTACTAGGGAATTGTGTAGGTGTGGTAGCTTCCCGTTGCTTTCCACACCGGTAAAGGATGATGATGATAATGATAATGGTAAGGATGATAATGATAAGGATGATGGCCAGATGATTTCGGGGACCGTTTGGGCCCTAAAGTTTTCCTGACACTTGTCTTACAGGTGAGGAAAAACCCCGGAAAAAACCTCACCCAGAAAGCCTGTCCCGACCGGGGATCGAATCCGGGCCCGCTGCGTGACAAGGCAGCACGCTACCTCGAAACCACAGCGGTGGACCATAATAATAATAATAATAATAATAATAATAATAATAATAATAATAATAATAATAATAATAATAATAATAATAATAATAATAATAATAATAATAATAATAATAATAATAATAATAATAATAATAATAATAATAATAATAATAATAACAATAATAATAATAATAATAATAATAATAATAATGTTTCAGTTTTTCTAGCAGATTTAATGCCATAAGCTTTCTCTTCCAGTCAACCAGCACAAATAAATAAATGAATAATATATATATATATATATATATATATATATTGTCCACCGCTGTGTCTCGAGGTAGCGTGTTTGCCTTATCACACAGCGGGCACGGATTCGATTCTCGGTCGGGACAAGCTCCTGGGTGAAGTTTTTTCGGGGTTTTTCCTCGCCTGTAAGACAAATGTCAGGAAGCGTAGGGCCCAACGGTCCCCGAAAATCATCCAACCATGATCATCATCCTTATCATTATCATCACCATCCTTCACCGGTGTGGAAAGCAACGGGAAGTTACCACACCTATAATTCCCTATTAAAGTTGCAAAGCATAGCATGAAAATGCTATGATTGCAGTGAAAGATCTGCCCTAGGTCAGAATTACTATGGATGGCTATATAGGCCTATATATACGGCACAGAGTAGATGACATCGCTGCTTGAGTAAGAGCAGAGTGGAATGAGGCGGACACGACGCAGAAGGCAGGTGTTATACAATCAGAAGTTGTTTAAATGAGCGTTTTGGCGTTGAATTTTAATGCCTTGCAGTTAAAAGCGGCATATATTTTTTGGACACGGCCTTGGTACATGATAATTCTTATCTGGAAAAATTCCAAGGTAGGTTTTTGACATGCGATCGTTGACTGTTTCTTTTAGTAACAAATTATATTGAAAATTTAAAAATCAAATTTTTATGGATATGAAGTAATGACCATGAGGATGTTTGATGAACATATTCAACAAGAGAAAACAGCGAGGACGTGTATGCAGAAACTCCATGGTTCGCAGACTTTGAGGAATGCATGTATTGAGGAGACACGATTCAAAGATTCATCCGGTCACATTTTGTGGAGCTTTTTCTCTCTCCTCCTCCTCCTCCTTCACACCTCTTCCGTTCGTCCATCTCTCGTGGAGTCAACCTTCCGTTCATCATTAGCAAAACCAACTTTCACCAACTGCGCAGTAACCTATTGTCACGCGAAATCTCTACAATAGACAGAGATAACGTACCAGAAATTTACATTCCATAGATTCTAGAATCACGTCCAACTCCTTCTTTATGATTCTCAATGCAAGCTTATTATTTTCAACTTACGTTTATAAATTATTTTACTGAATTAAAAAAAAAAATAGAACACGTATCTAATTTTAACCCTTAAATTGGCAAAACTCTCTCTCGACTCGACTTTGTAATGGAAGTAGGATCACTTTTCAAACATGTATTCTCCTTCAGATCTCGTCAAGGAAACATCCAGTTTTCTGGAAGCGTCCTCGACAGCTAGGAAGGGAATCAAATCTGCTTTCATGAAACTAACTTCCAGCTATTTTAAGGTTTTCTATCCCTCTTTAGCTCTTGTGATATAGTTTCTCTCGTTGATGATGGTGAATGATTTTATCCATCGCCAGCGCTGACCAGACGCAGATCAGGAGACAAAGATCCAGTGGTCGGACATTAACAAGCCTTTCTGACACTTGGGCAAAACACGAATTTCTTCTGTTAGTTATTTGAATGTGGCGGACCGCAGTGAAAACGGAATCGTGTGTAACTGTTATTATTATGTATATTATATAATTAGACACACATTTAAGTGGTTTATTTTTGTTCGTTTTCTTATAATTTATTTAAAATATTAAATCGGAACAGACCAGCAGGACTAATCCTTGATGCTGATGATGGACATCACAAAAAAAGTTAATTTTCATATTACGAACTTCATTTAGAGTCTCCTGCCAAGTCTATTATACGTTACCAAATCCCTTGAAGATACGCACTCCATCTGCAGCACCGTTTCTGCACATCTCTTTTCATTGATCGATATAGAACTTACTTCTACGAAATTGAATGCCTTTTAGAAGTTTATTGATTTTTGAGAATAAGTTAAGGTCACAAGGGATCCTGTCTGGGGAATTTGGTGAATGTTCTAGTGCTTCCCTATTCCACCTTCTAAATGAATTCTGCTGAATTTATTTTTTAGGGCGGTTTTACTCAATACATGCGAGGAACACTGAATGTATTCACAAAATATTGCTATTTAGAGATTTTTTTTCCAAATGCCCCAGGTTTGTCTTTCGACATTCCTGGTTTCTTTCCTGGCATGGCGTACTTGTAACCTACTTCTGAGGTTGGGACGCCTGGAAGGCGGGGTTACACTACCACGATGATATGATGGTGCGCCAGGAGAGTCCATTATCCTAAGCTTAACCTAAGATGAATATGAATGGTGATGATTGCGATGGCCATATGATTTCGGGGACCGTTTGGGCCTTAAAGTTTTCCTGACATTTGTCTTACAGGTCAGGAAAAACCCCGATAAAAACTTCACCCAGAAAAACTGTCCCGACCGTGGATCGAACCCAGGCCCGCTGCGTGACAAGGCAGCACGCTACCCCGAGACCACAGCGGTGGACTTCAGAGATTTTCAGTGTTACATATTTATACAACAAAGATTGTTCAACAACATACTACAAGATTACAATGTTCACCACTAGGATCGCTGATTTACAGCAGTGTTATTTAACATTTTCCAATACTGTTATTTTAACACAGTTTCAATAATGGATCATATTATAATACTTACTCACTGGCACTATCGAACCCGTAGGTTCATGGCCGCGAGGACATAATCTCTCCATACATCCCTATCCTGAGCTACAAATGTTGTACCGAAATGGACATTTCGATACAGGAATTACGACTATACGTCATCGCGTCTCCATCTCGAGTGTCATCTTTATGAACAGTGCCAAATACTTTCCTATCTATCCCTTCCCTTCCTAGTGCGCACCCTGTGCTATCGCGCATTCCCCCCCCCTCTCCCTGTGAACTCTCATAAATAGCTGTGTTTTGTAACATCGAATCATCATCTACTTAGTTACCATTGGAGTTTGGTCAGAGCAGCTCAGGAGAGCTGGTTTTCTTTGTTTAGTCCAGTAAGCCAGGGTGGGGACGCTAGGACAGTATTTCTCCCAACCCGAGGCTGGACTAGAGTGAGTGATAATGTATGTATGTATGTATGTATGTATGTATGTATGTATGTTGATTTATATCATATTTTCTTTTTGTATAGATGATCTACTCTGATTTCTTTTCTTTGTAAATTGAACATTTATTTATTTATCTTTATATTATATCTGACTATGTTTTGACTCGCATTAAAAGCTTTAGTTGTGCTTTTTACTTACTCTATGCCTATTCATTCAGTAGTTAGCATAAGTCAAAATCCAAAAGCTTGCTCAAGCGTGTGTTAGTTCCTTTATCCCAAAGCTTCCACGATTGCATTTTATAACTCCGTAAACATTACATATTGGGAGAATTGAGTAAAGAAAGTTGAATTCCTCTTTGCCTCTATGGGCCCGGGCAAAGATGTCACAAATTTAAACAATCTATGCTTTCCAATCAAAATAGTGATCAACAATATAACCCTGCGTGGGTGCAAAATGGTAGTAGAACGAGGTTTAAAATAAAAGACTGCACAAAAATGGTTGGCAGAGCGTGATTCAAAACACTGCACAATTTTACCCCAGTTGAACCCACGTCCGCATTTATTGACGGTTGTATTTTTACGGTGAAAGAGACCACTCTTTCGCCCAAGGTACTTTTTTCGTCTGGCTTATCACCTTCGACCAGTCCGGCATGGGTAACCCTATCGGCAGCAATGCTACCGCCGGCATAGCTCTCAGGATCATTTAAGCACGCAAGCCACTCCACCACGACAAGGTAAAGATACCATGGAGGGGGATCATATTATAATATTGTAAAACATTCTCAAATGTAGATACTTCTAAACGAAGCCGGCCGTTGGCGATAGCAGTGTCATCTACCTGACAGCGAACGAAACTAGAATTATAGATTTGTATATGTGAAAAGAATTGTTAGTGTTTGTGCCAGGTGTGGAATGGTGTAGTGGCTGCACACTAGTCTGGAGAGCTAGAGGTCCACGGTTCGATCCATGGTTTACACCTTAATTTTTCTTTTCACAATATCATTATAATATTATAATACAACAGTGTTGCAATTACTTTTCGAATGCCCCAGTAGATCTATTCAAGTTACTTCCCCTGAAGATGATCTTAAAGTTTGAGGTTGAAAGCTTGGAAATTGACAATTTAAACTGTATGTTTGTTAAAAGAGAAAAATAATTTACTTTTAAAAAAATCAGCAAAGCTTTAATTCTTAGAAATAAACAAGTGAATTTAGAAGCAGGTTGCTATGGTAACCGTCTTGCTGTAGGATTGTTGATGATGTGGGCGGACCTACAGGAATCACACACGGCAAGGTTTTTCCACATGTCCACCTACCTCACCCATCCTGTCCCACGATTGGAGGAGGAAACGACAAGTGCCAACAAAAGAGCATCAATTCAACTCTTTTTTTGATGATCATCTCTGCGATTCCGTTCTCTTTTTTATTTTTTTATTTGTTTCTGGTTGTATAATGCGTTTCCATGTCTATTCTTCTGAATCTCTAATTTGTCATGGCCAACTTTGAATTTGCAGTAATGCTACTGTTATTCAAATTATTTTTTTTAAATTGAAGCCTCAGACAATAAGACCGCAGATAGAAAAAAAAAACAGTAGTTGTTACAAAAGTAGTATTGCTAGCCATCAACATTCAATTGTTAATACAAACTTTGTGCGCTGGCACTCTACCATTAGAGTTATACAGGCAATTCTAGGAGCAGACCCAAATTTCTCTCTCTTTAAATCCCTTGTAGGCTTTTTCTTTTCTTTTCAAAGTGAAGTCTTTAGATGGCAAATTCCACGGTACTGCAGGCCTAGAATGGCATTGGCCTACCAGCCACAAGCGTTAATCATAGTGGTAGAATATCATCCAGCCTCTTAGAGGTGACATGTGGTCAGCATGTCGGGTTCCCAGCTGTTAAGGATGGCTTTCTCAACCTGGAGCGGCTCTTCTTATTGTAAAAAACTAACTGACTGGCACTATCGAACCGGTAGGTTCATGGCCGCAAGGACATAAGTTCTCCATACATCCTTATCCTGAGCTAATGCTTTTCAATCATCCCCTATATAATCTACTTCCCTCAAATCAAAGTTAATGTTAATCTCCCACCTCATTAGAATGTAGAAAATATTAAAGTGTTTGAAATTATAAATTCCTGTCTCTCGGAAACCTTACGTGATGGAGAAG
>JASPKZ010009770.1:0-40000 GCA_030220185.1 Diploptera punctata
TTAAACATAGGCTCAATTCTGGAAATGCGTGTTATTATGCATTGCAGAGACTCTTGATGTCCCAACTCCTTTCAAAAAAGTTAAACTGAAAATATATAAAACTATTATTCTACCAGTTATACTATATGGGTGCGAAACATGGACTCTTACTTTAAGGGAGGAAAGGAGATTACAAGTATTTGAGAAATAAAGTACTTAGGAAAATTTTGGACCAAAGATAGATGAACAGACAGGTGAATGGAGAAGACTACATAACAATGAACTACATGGTCTTTATAGGAAGCCAGATATAATAAGAACAGTTAAGTCTCGTAGACTGCGTTGGGCAGGACATGTTGCACGTATGGGGAATGAAAGACTTGCATGGAAGCTTCTTGTAGGAAAGCCAGAGGGAAAACGCCCAGTTGGTAGACCAAGAATGAGGTGGGAGAATAACATTAACTATGATTTGAGGGAAGTAGATTATACAGGGAATGATTGGAAAACATTAGCTCAGGATAGGGATGTATGGAGAGCTTATGTCCGCGCGGCCATGAACCTACGGGTTCGATAGTGCCAGTGAGTAAGTAAGTAAGTAAGTAAGTAAGGAGTTCACCTGAAACGAAAATCTAAAAATCTCTCTCGAGACTGAAAATCACTGCTAACTTAAAATTTAATTTCTAAGATCAAATGCATTATCATATATATATATATATATATATATATATATATATATATATATATATGAATTATGTGTGTATGTCTGTCCCTTATAAACTTCTATCCGTTCAACCGATCTTCGTGAATCGCTCCAGCGATCGCAATTTTCGATGTTTCACAACAAAAGTCGGAATATCCTATTAAATAAACCAAGGTATGTACTATCCAAAAAATCAGCGAAATCCGTCCATCAGAATTGGGGATTTACTTTAAATCCGAAATTTAAATCAAATGTCTAAACGATTGGACCGATTTTGATTATTTGTGTGTGTGGTGTGTGTGTGTGTTGTGTGTGTGTGTGTGTGTGTGTGTGTGTGTGTGTGTGTGTGTGTGTGTGTGTGTGTGTGTGTGTGTGTGTGTGTGTGTGTGTTTGAGTGGGTCACTGGATGACATAAATTCACAATTGGACCCTTTAAAATCATTAGGTGTAGGATTTCACCTGAAGTGAAAATTTAAAAATCGTTCTAGCGGTTATAATTTTCGATGTTTCACAACGAAACTAAGTATGTCCTATTAAAATAAACCAAGGTAGGTATTGTCAAAAAATTAGCGAAATCCGACAATTAGAAGTGGAGGTTTACTTGAAATCCGAAAATAAAACTGTCTAACCGACTGGATCGATTTTGATAAAATTTTGTGTGTATTTGAGTGGGTCCTTGGATGGTTTGAATTCACTATTGGACCCGGTAGGTGACGCTGCGATCGGGTAATAGGATTTTTTTATGTCAGACTAGCTAATACCCGATGTGCGCTGCTGCGCCTAAATAAATGAAAATTAGTGCGTTTTTATGTTTAGTTAAATAAGTGAATGGGAAAATAATTATACATTTATATTTTTAGATACCCCGTGCTGATTCGGCGTTGCCCGGGAACCTACTTATTCCGATCTTCTTGACATAAATGAGCTGAAATACGAAAATTAAGGTGTTTTATGTTTAGTTAAATAAGTGAAAGCAAAAATGTATATCGTAATTATTTTTAGATGTCCCGTGCTGTTTACCCGGCGTTGTCCGGGAATTTACTCATCCCGATCTGCTTGGCATAAATGAGCTGAAAGACGAAAATTAATGTACTTCTTATGATTAGTTGAATAAGTCAAATAAAAAATAATTACAAATGTATATCGTAATTATTTTAAGATTTCCCGTACTGATTATCCGGTGTTGCCCGGGAATCTACTTAACTCGATCTTCTTGGCATAAATAAGCTAAAAGGCAAATTTCGTTATTGTGAGTTATCCGTAAAATAATATCCGTACTGTTACGCTTGCACAGGAATCTACGTACTTGTCTGGATCTTCTTGGCATCAATGAAAGACAAAAATGGTTATTGTGAGTTATCCGTAAAAGAGATAAACATATGCTGTAGCGGACTGTTTTGTAGAGCTTTTTGAGCTATTCAATTCTGTGTATATTAATTTTGTGTATTTGTTATGGTTTAGGCAGCATACGCCATTTAAGCATCCAAAGAGCTACCTTTTTCACATTTTTAAGGATGTATGACTTGAGTATCACAACTCTTTTATAGCCTATGTTCATCCCTGGAATCTCCTGAACATTTTGCTAAAAAGCCCCATCACAATCGGTTCAACGGTATGGCCGCGCATAAAGTACGAACGAACAAACAAACAAACAAACATTCATTTTCATATATTAGATATATGTAGTCATCTGCATTACCAACGTATTCCGCACTCAGTCTCGAGATTTGAATCCATGACTAACGTATACTAGTCTTAAACTCTGCCGCCTTAACCAGTTCGCTTAAAACTAATACAGTATTTTACTTTCAACTAAAACAAGACATTCGTAGAAAATATATGGAAGCAAGTCTAAAGGTAAAATAAGACATGGCTCAACAAAGGTTACGATGAATAAGTGAAGTTTCTGAGGACTTCCGGAAGTTGGAAATTGATGGATGAAGTTAGATTACCAATAATAGAGGAGTCCGGAAGATAGTTTGATGGAAATCGAGATTCAAATTGTATTATAATGCTTTTGCAGCTGATGATACAATGTTAAAAACTCGATGTACAATATTTCAAAAATTTGTATAAAATTAAATCATCCATGAATTTATGTTGGAGATAATCATATTCCAACTGAATATTATAGAATTCTATTTTCACTGTGCTTTTTCTGTCTTTAGGATGACGATTAAAGTAAAAAAAATCAAGACCTTTTGGAACCATGTAAAAATAAAACAAGTAATTATTTAGTATAAGCCATTCCATCCAATTTCTTTCTATCTTACATCCCTCTCTCCCTTTGTAATTCTCTTTCCCATACGACCTCCCTTTACATCGTATATCATCCCCTCCCTCATCTCCATTTTGGAATGGGGATTTAATGTCTCCGACGTTAGTTTTGAAGTCTATTCCATATATGCTATGAAAACTTTTACCTTCAGAAACGAACGAATAAAACAAATATTGTGAATAATAAAACTGGAAAGAGATTAAACATCTTTGAATGGACTGTTATTGAACGCAGCAATTTCGGTTACTGCACCGTAAAAACTCTACGTAATACTTTATTGGTTTGTACATAATATCATTATTCTAGTCCGAATAACTGTTTTATGATAAAATATAAAACCAAGGTCATATATCCTTAAATAACTACAAGTTTTCCACTGCAGCCAGGGAACTGCGTTCCAAGGGTGACCGTTAATAATAACGTAATATTGGTTACTCAATCCCTACCCATCCTTTACGCACTCCCAATCGAAAGCGTGACGAAATCGGATATGTATTAACTGTATTAATTGTCTTTTACTAACATGTACTGATACGAAAATAAACATTCTAATGATTCTGATTCATTCAAGTATTGATTCGTGCGAAGCTCCATGATCTCTTCCATATTTTAAATAAGTCCAGATCGTCAACTGAGGCACCGTCACAGGGGCAGATGAACGAAATTAAACGAAAATGAATGAAATGAGTATGGATAAATGATGGAATGAAATTTGTGGCAGGGAAAAGCGGAAGAAAGCCTGAGAAATAAAAATGCCTAAGCTCCGTTTCGTCTATCACGAAACCCACATGAAGTTTCCGAGACTCGATTTCGATACTCCTGCAGTTATATTAAATTATTTGATCACAGCTTTAAAAAATTAAAGAAGCAATAAAGAAGGAATGAAGATTTTATAGAGAATATTGGAACTTTTTGTGTAAACTTTTAGATCAAATAAAGAATCTTATGAAAAATATTAATTCAAGGAGTAGTTTATGTAAATATGAGTTTTGGATACTTATGAAGAGATATACACGTAGTTCCTCTTTGAAGCTCTAAAAGGGTACCTTATTTCTTGTTTACAAGACCAATGTTTTATTGTTAAATTATTAGACTACCTATTTTGGCTATTTCGACCATAATAGTTGACATGCGCCAATGTTGTTCAATTGGCGGTCTGTCGGCCGCATACGGCCCTCCAAGCCATTTTAAATGCCTCCCGAAATTCTCGCTTATTTTAATGTGATTTAATTTCCAAATAATTTTAAGAACTGTCATTTTTAAGGTGCGCCGTTTTCTTTTTATTTCATAGCAACATAAATGAAGCATTATATTAGTAATTGTACATTTGTAATTAATAATGTAGTTATCTATTTTCCACTGTGATAAACACGTTCATTCACTAATAACCCCTAGTAGCGAGAGAATGTCCATGTGCCATGTGACCAAGGACAGTGTTTTCGAAATTACTTCTCCCTCATCCATCCCTCTTCAGTGCGATTGTGTTTTCGAATATTCACATTGAAGAGGTATGCTACTAGTAAAACACTTATAACATTTTATTTCATAAAAAGTAACAAGTGCATTTGTTGATTACGATGTTTGTAATATAATCTCATTTATTTCCCATCTGCAGACCTCCGCCTGATTATATGACACATTTCTGGCCCCAGGTTCATTGTAATTGGACACAATTGACATACGAAGAATGGAATGAAAAGGATTCCAAATACGAGACTCGCGTTTCAATACAAAGGTATCAGTGTACATGTAACACAGTTTATAAGTATCCAGTTCATAAATCCAATATTAAGGAAAATCTATCTACCTTTGGGTTTTTACAGCTGCTGCCGTCTTCCCGTGCTAACAAATTAAGGAAACCCCAGAAATAATAAGTAGTGATAGAACAATCCCTTCATAAACACGATATCAGCGTATGATTGATGCGACTATTGTACATTACGTCAGAAGGACGGGGGTTAAAGAGAGATCAGGGATGCTTGCTTTAGGTTGGGAATATGGAAATGTCTAAAAAAAAAATACCGACGAACACTATATGCGAATATGTCTAATGTGCGGGAGCTTTGAAGACGAAATACATATTCTTGTAGTAAGTGACTACAACTTCCGTGAAGTTTTGGCATTCTCAACTATTTTTCTCCATTCAGATCGATTCTGGATACAGACTAGCCAATTTCCAATTTTCATTTCTGTTATATATTTTATGATGTTATAATTAAAAAGAAATAAACGTTATCTCAGTCAAAGCATAAATGTATTTGTCGACGTTTCAATCTCCTTATGTGAGATCATTTTCAAGACATGGTTGTTTATAAATTTATTGTTCATAGTTACCATCACCAAGACAATTATTTTTTTAATATATGTATACAAATTTAAATGAATAAATTAAAAATACCAATTTGTAATTAAAAATATTTTAGCAAGGAATCATATGTTCCACACCATTCATTTAAATCTTTTTGTTTATTTAATACTTAATTTTGTTCGTTTTTATAGGCCTATAGGCCATTTCTGCTATTAATCTTTTTTGGTAATTATTTTCTTTGTGTACAATTTGTCTGTCATTCCATTTCATTTTATGATTTTGATTAATTATATCTATGGAATTAGATAAAATAAATCTAGATGTTGAACAACAAAGCTTTCGCTTGAAATTACCTTATGTAAAAGGTTTAAATGAAGGATTGGAAAAGAAATTGAAACCATTCAAATTTGTTTTTGCTCATAGTGTTCCTAATAAACTTGAAGAAAATTTTAAAAAACTGGCAAAGACAAAATCGATACTTGTAAATTGACAGATGTTGTATACAAAATCCAATGTGATGATTGTGAAAAGTCTTATGTAGGCCAAACAAAAAGATTTATAAGAAAAAGAATCGACGAACATAAAAAGAATATCAGTACACCAAGTGCAGAACTTTCAGTAATCAGTGAACATATAATTAATCAAAATCATAAAATGAAATGGAATGACATAAAAATTGTACACAAAGAAAATAATTACAAAAAAAAAGATTAATAGCAGAAATGGCCTATACAAAAAAGAACAAAATAAAGCATTAAATAAACAAAATGATTTAAATGAATGGTGTGGAACATATGATTCCTTGCTAAAATATTTTTAATTACAAATTGGTATTTTAAATTTATTCATTTAAATTTGTATACATATATTTAAAAAATAATTGTCTTGGTGATGGTAACTATGTACAATAAATTTATAAACAACCATGTCTTGAAAATGATCTTACATAAGGAGATTGAAACGTCGACACAATAAATTTATGCTTTGACTCAGATGACGTTTATTTCTTTGTAATTATAATATTAATTACTCTCAGTGAAAAATAATTTTAAAAAATAATATATTTTATGATGTTATCTTGCCATCTGTCTTTTTGGGCGTCCGGCTGTTCTGGTGCATATTGGTTTCCATTTGTATATTCTTTTTACAAGTTTTTGTCTTCTTGCATTCTATTTACATGTTCAAACCAGCGCAGCCATTGATATTTAATGTGGTTTACTATATTATTATTTTGTATTAAATTATTTATTTCTAAGTTCATTCGTATGTGACACGTGCCATCCCTTTCTCTAACCGGTCCAAAAATTCTCCGTAAGATTTTTCCTTTTAAAGATTAATAGTTTTTGTTTACCAGATTCTTTCAGTACCGATGTTTCGTAGCCATAAGTTACAACTGGTCCTATTACTGTATTATACAGCTTAATTTTAGGTAATCTGGAGACAAGTTTATCTTTAAAGAACATTCTATTTGCAGAGTAGGCTTTATTACCCATAGATATTTTTCACTAATTTATTCCTCTACGTTGTTTTTTCCATTTACAGTTGAATCGAGATATATGATTTTACTTCTTCTATTTTTACATCATTGATGATCAAATTATATTTTCATGTTTTGTTGTACATTTCAAATATTTTGTTTTGGAAGTATTTACTATTAATCCAAATTCAACTGTTTTTTTTTTCTTTTCTTCAGTAGCTGGAAAGTTTCAATTAGTGTTGGTATAGGACTTATAGACCTTTTGCGCTTGAAAAAAAAGGTCCTTGCTGTTATCAATAGGTTACATGCATAGGCAACACATTGTTTGTATTTGGTACTTATATTACTTCTTAGGTCTAAATGTTTCCTTTTTGAATCAATTACTACACTGATTAGTGTTACAGATAAGGGATATCCTTGTTTAACTCTAGATTCAACTGTAAATTATTTGCTGAGTTCGTTATTCATTTTTACTTTGGCTGTTGTGTTATAAATATTAATGCAATTAATCTTATTACGAGTTGGGTACCTTTTATTGTGACAAACATTCAGTAATTTTATTTCTTTGTCTTCCTTCTTGTAAGCCCATGTTTCCCTTAACAGAGATTTAAACCATACTAATTTAGTTACACTTGTTTTCGTATAGATTTTTTGAGTGGTCCGTGGTCAGCGTTCCGCCTCATACTGACATCTAGGAAACCAAGGTAGTACTAGGACGGAAAAATTTGGTAAATTTTGCTTAGAGGCCTTTCCATTCAGGCTTAAGGATCTTTTACGAGCCTGAAAATCTTCAGACTCGAGACCCACGGCTTAAAGTCCCTCCCAGAGGAATTGCTCCTTGGATTTTTCCATCCTAAAAAAATCCATCGACCCCGGCCGGGTTTGAACCCGCGACCTCGGGACCAGAGGCAAGGAGCATAACCACTAGTCCACCGCGGCATATTTATTTCATTGTACGGTGTCAAATGCATGAGTATAATCAATAAACAAATTATATAAATGAATTTTATATTCATGGAATTTCAAATATCTAACAATAAAAATGTTATACATAGTAAAGCTGCTTGGACGGAAACCCATTTGATAATCAGCTGGACTATTTTCCACTAGTTCTGGGAGTCTGTTATTTAATACGCATGCAAAAATCTTAAAAGCTAAATTCAATGGCCTACAATTTTCACATAATAGTGTCCCTTTTTATGGACGAAATACGTATAGGCTATTAGGAAAATATAACGATTTAGAATATTGATGGCGTCAATTATTACCGGATATATTTCCAATTTGAATCATGAAAGATTGACATGCTACGAGTTTATGGTAAACCCAGAAAATTGGATAAACATGGGTAAATTTCTGGACAAAACACGGAAAATAAAAATAACGCTCATTCGTAACTAAATAAATACGTAAGCAAAGTGTAATATCATTACTGCTTCTATCTACTTTATATTATTAATTATAACAAACAAATATTCTCAACTCGTGTCCAACTCAGGGTTGGGTCGAAGGATGAGATGAGATGAACCCATATATATATATATATATATATATATATATAGAAACAGGTTAACAAATTGCCTAAATTCGTGAATTTACTATGAATATATATATATATATATATATATATATACATATATATATAGAGAGAGAGAGAGAGAGAGAGAGAGAGAGATGAGAGAGAGAGAGAGGGGGGGGGGGTCTGTGAATGATAAAGTTGCCGGACGACCACGCCTGATGCACCATCACAGGGTTGATAAAACGAAATTAAATGAGATGAATATGGTGAAATGGTGGAATTAAATTGTGGCAGAGGAAAACAGGAGAAAACCCGAGGAAAAACCTGCCCAAGCTTCGTTTCGTCCATCACGAAAACCACATGGAGTGACCGAAATTCGATTTCGGGACCCCGGCAGTGAGACGCGATCGTCTAACCGCTTGCGCCACGAAGTCGCCACTTTATATTACTACTAGACATTATTATTTATTGATACGGAAATGTCAATAGCGTGTACGGCTTGCTCCCCGTGTAAATAACATTGTATGTATCTTACTCTTAGTTTAACAAGTCCTGCTACTACTAGTTTTTGTACCGTCTGGTTACAGCAACATTGCTGAACTGTGTCCAATCCAAATGTTCCGAACAGTCATTGCGCTACTTTTATGTACCACAGAAGTACACTGTACTTTGTCTGCAAGTCTAAAGCCTGCTCTTGTTTACATCTGACCACTGTTCAGAGTGACCTCAACTGAATGGTTGAAGCATTGTCAACCTCGCTTCATTGAAAGGAGAGGTTGCATCTCTAATATTGTGACAATAGTTCAGGTAAGTCCACCGTTGTGGTCTCGAGGTAACGTGCTGCCTTGTCACGCAGCGGACCCGGATTCGATTCCCGATTGGGACAGGCTCCTGGGTGAGGTTTCTTCGGGGTTTTTTCTCATCTGTAAGACAAATGTCAGGAAGCTTAGGGCCCAACGATCCCCGAAAAATCATCCGGCCATCATCATCATCATCCTTATTATTATTCATCATCATCATCATCATCATTATCCTTCACCGGTTTGGAATGCAATGGGATGCTACCACACCTATAATCCCCTAGTAAAGCTGCAAAGCATAGCACGAAAATGCTATGATTGCAGTGTAAGACCTGCCCTCGGGCAGAATTACTATGGATGGATGGATATTAGTCATTGTGCATTTGAAATTAATTTTGTATTTTTTCGATTTTGATAAACATGTTCATCCGCTAACAACCCCTAGTAACAAGAGAAAGTTATTTATGTCACCATGTCATGTGACCAAGGACAGTGTAATCGAAATTACTTTTCCTTCCACTATCCTTCTTCAGTGCGATTGTGTTTTCGAATATTCACAATGATTATGTATACTAGTAACAAAATACTTACCAAATTTTATTTCATAAGTAGTAACAAGTGCAGGTAAGCTATCTGAATTTGATCGACACTGTGTCTGGAAAGTTAAAAATATAATTTCGTCTACGTAAATAAGCATTTTCCTATCTTTGGTGCTCTCTCTAGCATGCGTATAATTTTTAGGCAGCCTATACTGTATGAACTGTGTGAATGCTGATATGTGTTGTAAATTAATGTAAAGGCTACTGTTGAACCAAAGAGTGTTTGGTTATGTCGGCTGCGATAATGGAACACTAACGTATAATCGCTTATTTGCTATTATTACAGTATCCACACAATCATGTGTAGAGAGAGACATATTATTGATCATACTCGTATCCCTGTGTCAACTGCACTCCCACGTACAGCTCTATTCTCGCGTAAAGATTCATATTCTCTCATGATCTAGTACACACTATTTTAGCCCAACCAATAAGAATTTCCATAGACATTTCAAATTCATTTATTATTATTATTATTATTATTATTATTATTATTATTATTATTATTATTATTATTATTATTATTTGTTATTATTCTTATTATTGTTTTTTTTAAATGCCCCAGGTTGTCTTTCGGCATTCCTGGTTTCTCTCCTGGCATGGCGTACTTGTAACCCACTTCTGAGGTTGGGCGCCTGGAAGGCGGGGATACGTTGCCCCGATGATATGATGGGTGATGATGATGATGATAGTGGTGCGCCAAGAGAGTCCCTAATCCTAAGCTTAACCTAAGACGAATATGAATGATGATTGCGATGGCCATATGATTTTGGGGACCATTTGGGCCTTAAAGTTTTCCTGATATTTGTCTTACAGGTGAGGGAAAACCCCGATAAAAACCTCACCCAGAAAAACTGTCCCGACCGGGAATCGAACCTGGGCCCGCTGCGTGACAAGGCAGCACGCTACCCGGAGACCACAGCGGTGGACTTATTGTTATTATTATTTTTTGTTATTATTAAGTTATTATTGCTGTTATTATTGTTATTATTATTATTATTATTATTGTTATTATTATTATTATTCAGGTAATTTCTTTAAATGAATGGAAATTATATAATTCAATAGTGAGAATTAGTGTAACATATGGAGCTGAAGATTAGAAATTCAACAAAAACTCATGTCGATGGAAATGGATTTCATAAGGAGAGCAGCAAGATATTTAAAATTAGAAAAAATAAGAAATAGGCTTACTGTCATACGAGAAAAATGAATATTAGATATTCAATAGTAATCTATATAAGATATCCGTCCATAGTAATTTTGCCCGAGGGCAGGTCTTTCACTGCAATCATAGCATTTTCATCGTTTCTATCCCTACTCTTAATTACTCAAATTGCCCTTCCAATTCTAGAGTCAGCCGTCGCTATCATTCAATCACATGCATTTGCAGTTCTTATAACTTTATATTCTAGAGAAGTAAATTAATAAATTACATGACATAGAAATCATCCCTTTCATTTCTATGCTTTGCAGCTTTACTGTGGTAGCTTCCCGTTGCTTTCCATACCGGTGAAGGATGTTGATGATAATGATAAAGATGATGATGATGGCCGGATGACTTTAGGGGAACGTTCGACCCTAAGCTTCCTGACATTTGTCTTACAGGTGAGGAAAAACCCCGAAAAAGACCTCACCCAGGAGCCTGTCTCGACCGGGAATCGAACCCGGGCTCACTGCGTGGCAAGGCAGCACGCTACCTCGAGACCACAGCTGTGGACTATATAAGGTACAAGCAATTAAATTGGTATGGGCATGTACGACGAATGCAAGAAGAAAGGTTACCCAGAAAAACATTGGAATGGTGTCCACCTGAGAGAAGAAGGAAAGGAAGACCTCGAAACTCGTGGATGCAAGAAATAAGAACTGGAAAGAGAACAAGAGGACTGGAACGCATGAAGTGGATGGATAGAGACGAGTGGAGAAAGAAAATGAAACTTTAGGCACGGAAAGATGTGGAAACATACAAAAAAAATATTATTTCTTTTATTATTATTATTATTATTATTATTATTATTATTATTATTATTATTATTATTATTATTGTTGTTGTTGTTGTTATTGGCCGCGGTGGACTAGTGGTTATGCTCCTTGCCTCTGGTCCCGTGGGTCACGGGTTCAAACCCGGCCGGGGTCGTTGGATTTTTTAGGATAGAAAAATCCAAGGAACAAGTCCTCCGGGAGGGACTTTAAGCCGTGGGTCCCGAGTCTGAAGATTTTCAGGCTCGTAAAAGATCCTTAAGCCTGAATGGAAAGGCCTCTAAGCAAAATTTACCGAATTTTCCCGTCCTTGTACTACCTTGGTTTCCTAAATGTCAGTATGAGGCGAACGCTGACCACGGACCACTCAAATGACATATATACGAAAACAAGTGTAACTAAATTAGTATGGTTCAAATTCTTCCCTGTAGGGGGAGATCGCCTAAATCTCTGTTAAGGGAAACATGGGCTTACAAGATACAAGACAAGATTATTATTATTATTATTATTATTATTATTATTATTATTATTATTATTATTATTATTATTATTATTATTATTATTATTATTATTATTATTATTATTATTATTTCATTCGGATCAATTACATTAATTATTTTTACTCGTAAGATATTAGGGACCTACATATTAAATACATTCAAAACCTATTTCTCAGTAAAACATCATCATATGCCGATTGGAAATCCCATTGTGTCAGTATGCTGACCACATGCCATACATGGCATCTGAAGGGAAGTGAGGGTAACTAAATTATCTTGGTCTACAAACTCCTAACAAAGGAAAAGCCATGGCTAGACTCAAAGAAACGTAAAGTAAATAAGTAGGTAAATAATGCATTGTATGTATGTATGTATGCATGCATATATATATGCCATATGCCAGATTCGTTCATCGTGGAGACATGGATGCTCCTCTAGCGGAGGTTTTTTGACCAAGCGAATATTGTTTCGCTAATTTTCACTCCAGGCAGATTTTTTTTAGTTCGTAATAATATGTTGATGATTTTTTCTTTGTCATGGGCATGTATGTGAATTCTTTTTAGAAGTCCCATGTTCTGATTTGAATGTAAAATTATATTTGTGACAAAGGCTATTAAACGTTATATGGGCGGGTTAAAATTCCAGCGGTGTTACACGGTATTACATGTAATTGTCCTTTTCTTCAGCAATAATATTGAACCCTTTACAATGCATTATACAAATTCAATTTCAATTTAATGCAATTCAAAGCGATGTTAAATTCAGATATCACCACTAAAATGATAACACTACAACATTGCTGTTCCTCAATTTACTACAGTATTTTTTGTGTTTCTTAATTTTTGTTGAAAACAATAAAATATAACTTACGTCACTGATAATTTAACCCATTCATATCATAAACATAAATATCGAAGAAGATAACTTATATTATAATTGATATATATGTTAAATTTTTGTTAAAATTTCTACAGACATTTGCAAGTTATGCTGACACATACATAAATTCTTGATTCATGTGTGTGTGTGTGTGGTGTGTGTGTGTGTGTGTGTGTGTGTGTGTGTGTGTGTATATATAAAAAAAGAAGAAACAATTAAATTGGTACGGACACATCAGAAGGAAGGATGGAAGAAGGAAGACTACCTAAGATAATCATGGATTGGGAACCACAGGGAAGGAGAAAGAAGGGTAGACCAAATATTACGTGGATTCAGGGAATCAATGAAACTAAGAGGGAATGGGAAATAGAAGAAGATATATGGATGAACAGACAAGAATGGAAAAATGTGTTGAAACAAATGTGTAGTTAACTGTGAACACGGGTACCGGAAAAATGTATATTCATTGTAAAAGCCGGAATAATAAAAATAATATTATATATTCATGCTATGCTTTGCAGCTTTACTAGGGATTTATAGGTGTGCTTCCCGTTTCTTTCCACACCGGTGAAGGATGATGATGATAATGATAAGGATAATGATGATGGCCGGATGATTTTCGGGGACCGTTGGGCCTTACGCTTCCTGAAATTTGTCTTACAGGTGAGGAAAAACTCAGAAAAAAACCCTCACTCAGAAGCCTGTCCCGACGAAGAATCGAACCCGGGCCCCGCTGCGTGACAGGGCAGCACGCTACCTCGAGACCACAGCGGTGGACTATATATGTGTGTGTGTGTGCGTGCGTGCTTGAGTGTGTATATGCTTGTGAGTGCAAACGTGTTTTTGTGTGTACGCGTGTGTGTTAATAAGATGATTGTTCAATAAATATTAATAACTCTAAGTTTTCAAACTTATTCACAGTCGGTAGTTGAAAATAACAATTTTATTGAAAAAGTGTTGTTATTAATATTTTTCTGCAAATCTTTTAACCCTTAAATTGTAAATTTGATTTATATCAGTAAGTATTTAATTGTCACTAACCGAAATGAAAATATTGCTTAATTTGACTTATTGTGTAATGTTGTATAATTTAACACAAATTTAAGTGATTTCTGCGAATTCGTTTTTCTATTTTTTCACAGTTATGTAATAAATTAAACAAAAAATATTTTAGAATACGTTACAAATTCATTGGCCAATGTAAATTTAGGTGAAGAGAACTACTAGGTAGTAAGTAGGATTGTATGCTAGAGAGAGAAACGTGTAGATAGGTGTATGAAATGAGGTTTAGTGATGTAGAAAACTTGGAAGAATCATTTTGCCGGTACAAGCAGCACTCTGACGATGCCTCATTAATCAAGAGCTTACATTTTAAGTTTCTAGATAACAATGCCAGCAAATCTAGGTCGCTGCTACCTGAAAATTTCCGCCATCGCTTGATAGATGGCACCATTACTACAACCGCCCTAATTTTTATATCGTAACTTATGTTTTGAACAATATTATGACGTGCAATGTATGGCGTAAACCTTCTAAGTCATTTCATATGAAACTCAACCAAATAACCGTCCCCTTTGAATCTCGTAATTATGCCTTTATCCAGTTCATTCAGATTATGTTTATCCGCAGAATTCGTAGTTTAAATATTCGCATTTATATTATGCTACTTCTAGCGTTTACAAATTATTCTTCTTCTTCTTCTCATTTCGCTGCTATAACTCTTTGCGACTCTTCTCAGCAGCTCAATAAATGTCTTGCAGTCAGCTCTATTGTTCTGCAACATATCCAAAGTGCATCCGTGATTTGTATATAAAGACTGTCCGCTCTTTTTTATTATTATTTCTTTCTTTGTTGTTTTCTTTCGTTTACTCTGTTCTTCCTTTTTGTTTAACTTTGTTAACCTTTTTATCTTATTCACACATACAAACATAAGACAGGACACACTCCCAGACCCAAGGTGGAGATTTAAAATCCCCTACCCCGCCGGGAATCGAACCCGGGTCGCCGGAGTGGAAGGTAGGGACTCTACCGACTACGCCACGGCGACAGACAACCTTAAAGTGATCCTCGTCAAAACAAAGCCATGTGACCTGCTCGCTATTCATTGGTTATGGACACCGACGTAAGTTGTAGAAGCAATAAGTACGCGAAATAATAGTTCCCTTCATTAAATTAAAAAATATGTCCTCTGAATATACTTGTTATTCTTCGCGAATGAAAATAATAATATTAAAAAATAGACAATATTCTAAAATATATCTAATCAATAATTACAACTTAAAATAATTTATTACATATGGGTGATGCAATTGAGTCTTCATTCAGTGGATTCTCATGAAACAAAATGGCTGTAAGTGTCGAGCCTTCTGTTACTGTGTCATCTCCCTGTCAAAAGTGGAGTAATTGTGGTCCGAATGGCGGAAGGATACAATTGTCGTTTGTAGATGATAGGATTACTCTAAGAACGGGTAAGGTATAAAATGTATAGTAGTCTGGTCCTAATTTAGTTTAATTGGTTCTGCTGTTTTTTACCTAATTTAATGTAAACAAGTTTAATAAGGATTATGAAGTAGTGATCTTTTAAGAATATTGTTGCCCGAATTTCCTGATATTTACCTTATAGTTCGAAATATCTTAATTACATTTAGAAGAAAATAAATCCAAGCGCGATTTGATCCGGACCCGCTGCCTGAGATGCAATGATGTTACCCTAGTTTATAGCGAAAGTCAGTTAAAAAAATGATATTTTTATTTTATAAAGTTGCTGTCTTTGAATTATCTTAAAGCCAAGATTTTCCTCTCAAATCTTTATGTTGTAGAGGTAATGGAACGGAAATAGAAGTAAACTTAAAAGAAATATTTTATTTAAAAAATAGAGGGGGAAGAGATTGGAGAGAGAAAAGAGGAGTAATTTCGAGTAGATAATTTTTGTGCACGTCTCCTAGAACCTCAAATGTTTCCTGGGACGTTAATTCTAGCATGACCGGATAAAACAATCCAGTATTATGGAGTTGTAAGCAACATCTGGCTGTTATCCAGGCCTTTCCCGCAAATTCATGGATCCCACAAGAGTTGTTTCCGGCGAAACCTCTTCCTGCTCATTCTCCAGTTTGTCATAATATACAGAGTGATCCAAAACAACGAGACAGCGCTTAGTATACTGTGCGGCATATCATGTTTCAAGAGGGGATCGAAATCCCGAATAGCAGGAAGCATCTGTGCCAATATAAGCTCCGTCATAACGTACTTCTCTTCTTCTTTTCTTAGTTTATAAAATCATAGTTATTTTACTAGAGCATCGATAAGTAATGACAACACTGCTATAATATCATAAAAAATTAGGTTACTTTTGACATTACGAATTTCATTTATAGTCCTCTGCTAAGCGAACTATACGTTGCCAAATTCTTAGAAGGCTGCGCACTCCATCTGTAGCACCATTTCTAGATATCTCTCTTTCACTGATCGATCTAGAGCTTTCTGAATATCAACTCTCGATTGAAATCGAATGCCTCGTAGAGGTTCTTTGATCTTTGAGATTAAGTTATAGTCACAAGGATTCATGTCTGGTGAACTTGATGGATATTCGAGTACTTCCCAATTCCATCTTCTAAACAAATTATACTGACTATTTAACTCATGCCCCAAATGGGAGACAATGACCAATCACATTTCAATGATTTTTTATTTACAACCAATCACAGTCTATTTCGCCTAAAATTTACGAACTAAAGTTTATCATAATAAAGAACACACTTCCTTTTTAACATTCTGAATATGTCGTAGCATTATTTTGCAGTGATAACCCTCCAAGAAATACGGCTACCAGGTTGTATATATAGTGCATGAATGTCAACACGTAGCGCATACGAGAGATAATATAAAAACATTTGTAACAATTGATTATATCACCAAAAAAGAAACCACTGTTTACACTTTCTTAAACGAATTATTTTCAGAAAAATGACGCAGAAAAATATAATTGACATATTTATATTCATAGCGACATTCAGAAATAATTAATATACCGTTGAGTGTTTATTTTATTCTCCATAGGGTGCATTCTTACATCATTGCGATCCTTTGGCCATAAATAATATTATGATCTGGTTGCAGTGATAAACAAAAGAAGCAAATGAAGCGTATCTATCGTTTTCATTTGTTTCCAAACATCGCCGTTTACATTAAATATTAAAATATTTAAAAATAACTATAGTTAGATAGTGATTTGTGAGTAAACAGCTTAGTTGTATTGCGTTAAATAGTCCTCACTAATGTCAGTCGTTGATTGTCCAATTCTCTATGTAATTCATCCCTCACTCGTGGCATTACTTATGAACATCTTTTTAGGCTGATATTACTTACTACATGTGAAGAAACGATTAATATGTTCACAAAATACTGCTATTTCGAGACTTTCAATATTACAGATTTATACAACAAAGGACTCATCGGACAATTACTACAAGATTACAATGGTCACCACTAGGATCGCTGCTTTAAAAAGTGTTGCCATTACTTGTCGAATGCCTAGTATGATTGTTGAGTGGCATGAAGTGGTCTGAGGCTTAATAATCATACATTTCCTCTATGAATGAATGATTTAATTTAAAGGAAATTCGCAACCTGAAGAAATGTCATTGTTAAATCTGCATCGAGATTGAAACAAGCTGAGTTGACAGCATTATAAAAAATATAACTGTTGAGAGATATGATTCCAGTATTATAGACAAACTTGTGGAGTTACACAGAAGTTGTGAGTAGCAAGTTTAATAGAGGCGATGAAAAACTATCTCCGCAATTATCTCACCATCTTATACAACTGAGAGAAAAACTGTAGGAAGAGAAAGAAAAGAGAAGGTGCATAAAGTTAATACTAATCGAGAGGTACAAAGATTAATTAGGAATATAGAGAGAATTTTGTAAGAAACACACACTCCATCATGTGTGTGTATATAGAAGAGAAAGAGAGAGCAGGTGCATTGAGTTAATACTTGAGGTAAGGTAATCGAAAGTACAGGGATAATAAGGAATATAGAGAGAATATATAGGAATATAGAGAGATTTTATTCTAAAAACACACACACATGTATGTGTCTGTATATACAGGTAGCCTATATAGATCTAGTGGATTGTACTTAGTTTTGAGTATGTGGCTGTATGTACGCTTATTTATTTTCATTTGTGGAGGTAGAGAAATGTAGAAGAGTGGCATAAAAAATGATAAAAATAGGTAAAATCAAAACGACGTAAGATAGATATAAAATTACAGAGAATATCCATAGAAAGATATAAAAGTGTAACTTATAGTTATTTTTACGATTCTGTTGTTTTAATTGTTAATTAATTACTAGGATGTGAAACATAAAATATACTACAAGTTATTAATCCCTTATGACACTAATAATTTTTACGCTCGCTTTTTATTTATTTTTTTGCCTATGCTACCAGGTTATCTCTGACATTACTCTCTTGGGATTGGTGGAATTGTAACTCACTTCTTAAGTTGGCCGTGCCTGGAGAGAGCCCATAAACTTAACTTAAATTCAATCCACATCAAAAGAAACCAAAGGGATAATTCCCTTAAGAAAAAAATTAAATCGAACCGGGACCCCATGAACCCTGGACCACTAGTCCTGAGTATGGTATTTCCCCCAATTAGCAATATATCTATGTGTGGTGTGTGTGATGTGTGGTTGGTGTGTGTCTGCGTCTGGTCTGTGTGTTTGTTGTGTGTGTGTCTGTGTGTGTGTGTGTTTGTGTGTGTGTGTTGTGGTGTGTGTCTATGTGGTGTCGTTCTGTGTGTGTCTGTGCGTGTGGGGGCGGTGTGGTCTGATTGTCTGGGTGTGTCTGTATGTGCGTCTGTGTTTGCGTCTTGTGTGTCGGTGTGTCGTCTGTGTGTGTCTGTGTGTGGTCTGTGTGGTTTGTGTCGTGTGTGTGTGTGTGTGTGTACTGCGTGTGGCGTTTGTGTGTGGTGTCTGTGGTGCGTCTGTGTTTGCGTCGGTGTGCGTCTGTGTGTGTTCTGTGTGTGTCTGTGTGTGTCGTGGTGTCTGCATGTGTGTGCTTGTGTGTGTGCTGGTGGTGTCTGCAGTTGTGGTTGTGGTCTGCATGTGTTTGTTTGCATGATGTGTTGTGTGTCTGTGTGAATGTGTTGTGGTGTGTTGTGTCTGTGTGTGTGTTGTGTGTCTGTGTGTGGTTGTATGTGTGAGTGTGTGTGTGGTTGTCATGTGTTGTCTGCATGTGTGTGTCTGTGTGTGTGTGTGTTGTGTGAATGTGTGTGTCTGTGTGTGTGGTCTGCATGGTGTCTGCATGTGAGTGTATGTTGTGTTCTGTCTGTGAATGTTGTGTCATGTTGGTGTGTCTGCATGTGTGTGTCTGCGGGGGTGTGTATGTGTCTGTATGTGTTGTCTGCGTGTGTGTTTGCATGTGTGTGCCTGTGTGTGTGTGTGTGTTGGTGTATGTGTGGTGTGTGTGTGTCTGTGTATGTCTGCGAGTGTGTTTGTATGTGTATCTGTGTGTGTATGTGTGTGTCTTTGCATGTGGTTGTGTCTGCGTGTGTAAGTGTATATGTGTGTGTGCCTGTATGTGTCTTTGTGTTATGTGTGGGGTTTTTGTGTGTGTATGTGTTTTTGTGTGTGTGTTTGTGTGTGTGTTTGTGTATTTGTGTGTTGGTGTGTGTTTTGTGCGTGTTGGTGTTTGTGTGTGTGCGTGTTTTGTGTGCGTGTTTAAACTGTAGGTTTTTTTCGCGGATATAAGTATGATTAAGAAAGTTTTCTTGGGATTTTCCGCGTCATGGATTCAAGATCGGCCTCTGACCACATTGATTCCGACATTTCGGCATGATCCTACTTGGCATTATCAAGAAATGATCATTCAAGATCGGCCTCTGGGCCACTGATTCCGACATTTCGGCATGATCCCACATGGCATTATCAAGAAATTATCATTCTCATATTGGCATGTGGGGATCTTGCCGAAACATCGGAATCAGTGGCCAGAGGTTGACCTTGAAGTCATGATGCGGAAAACCCAAGAAACGTTTCTTAAACATATCCTAATTAATGCTTCAACGTTTTATTTCCTTAAGTAATATTAACATATTGCATGCACTATGAACCTTACTTGCTGATTAGGCGGCTAAAGTCCCTCGACTTACAATCTAATTCAACCCGGAGGGTTTACCATAGGCCTTATGGGCTATAGCCAGTGTCCCCCTACCTACAAAGGGTAGCTGTTGCCAAACTCATAATAACGGTATTTGTTTGTTAAGGACGGGTGGAGCGGCAAGGTTAGCAGTGCTTTTTTCCAAATCTATGTACTATACATTTAAAAAAACATAGTTTTTCTTTTACGGCATGCAAACTAGTTTTATAGTAAATATGAGAGTCGACACTTTCACACAGGATAGTACAGGTCCGCAAGAGCTCAGTGACAAGTGGTAACTGTTTTTTCTTTAAGAGGGGGTGGCTTGGACGGCTACAACTTGCAACTATGTACCTGCTGTGTTTCAATCTTCAGTTTTATATAAGGATTTTCTCTCAAGAAAATACTGTTAAAATGGCAACCCAGTTCCCTATTCCAAACACACAGTAACTTCTTGGGTTGAATCTGAGTGTAGTATGTCTGTCGCCCTCGAGGCGGAATCAACAAAATATCCTTGACACATAAATAACTATAACGATTCTCTTAACAATCAAGGTCATTAGCGTCCCAATTAAATTCTTGGACGAGAAAGGACCGAAAACGTTTGCTTAGAAGTCTCTTTTTCAGGCTACAGATTTTTTTTGTGTTGCAAATCTGCCATACGGAATCCATAGCTTTATTTTCCTTCCGAAGGAAACTATTCTCAGGATTTTTACGCCCTGAAGTATCCTTCGATTGCGACCGAGTTTGAATTCGCTAATCTCGGAACCAGAGGCGAATGATAACCACTAGTCCCCCAGGACACAGTGAATATAGGTAGATATTTTGAGAGACGTACTGTAGAGAGATAAAAAAGACATAAATAGTTATAATGAGAATGGAGATACAAGACAGACAGAAAACGAGAGTTAGGTATAGTTTGTTGGATGGGTGTATGGATGGGTAGGTGAAGATAGAAAGAAGGAATGGAGGAGAAAGAGACTGAAGTTCCTCTTTACAATTTGAGATCACAGTGAAATACAAGCTACTGAAGGTTAGGAATTATAAGTTATAAGGATCACAGAGACTTTGAGAAAACCACAAGACCACTTTTCTAAAAGTTTGGACAAGTGTCGATGTTTAATCCTCTTTTCATAGTTTGCACCCAAACTATTTGAAGGTACAAATTTGGATTTATCACCACATGTTCAATAAACAGATTCAACAAATTCCTGTACCATTATTTTGGTCCTATTATAAATAAGACACAAAATGTACGATTTGCAATTAAATTACAGGTTGACAATTCGAATGCCTTTTTACAATTAATTAAGACAAAGTGTGTTCTTATTAAACTGATGGATATTTCTTGACAAATTTTCAACGCGCATTCATCACAATACCTGAACGATTTTTATACTTTGATACCTCATATCGTTCGAACAAGTATTTCTGGACATTGATTATTATTTTTAATTGCCACTTTGCCATCTCGCACAACGCATTAAATTATGCCAACGGTGTCTTCGATCAGACACATCAATACAGTCATGTACACGCTAAAATTCACTCTCTTACGAGAAAAGAAATCAGACCTATGAAAATTCATTTCACAAATCATCATTAAACTTTTGGAACAAAATTCTATAATTCCAGTTCTATTTTAACCCATAAATTGGCGAAATAATATTTTTTGCGCAATAGTGAGTTTTGTCGTACTTACAGCAATGGCGATCATAATTCAAAGTTCAACTTCCTAAATTTCGGGATTTCCAACCTAAATAACTATAATGTAATATTACACTGATGAGGCACATCATGGACGACCACGCGTATCGGCAGAAACAGTGCACCAGATTAAAATCGTCGGTGATAGTCCGAACACATTAACACGACGCCTCGTGAAGGGGGTTGAATGACCCTCGCAAAACAGTGTGAAAAAATGCTATGTTTCACTCTATGAAAACGTCCTTATCACGTCTGATTGATTTACAGAATCGTAGTGTAGAAGCAGCAGACTTTTTACGGTTTAAATGTTAAGGTCCACATTTCGATTTCACAGCAGAAAGATGGAGAAAGAGTTTTGACCTAGATGGTGGTCATGTTAAAAAGGTATGTGTAAAACTTCACAATAACATTGATTTTTCAATCACTGTCTTCCTTCATTGAAATGGATAGTGACTTTTCGAGACACCCAGTATTAAAATCAAATTACTAAATGAGATTTTCCTCGTGTATAACATTTCTATCATATTCAATTTCCAACACATGTAGGTTTGCAGATCGTGTAATTACGATAATTTGCTGATGTTTATGACAGTATAATAAATTTTCAAATTTACATACATTAACACGTGTTCATATTTCAGTGTGTCTGTTATTGCAACATACAGATCACTAGTATTTTTGTACACTGAAGTTATTTTACGGTTATACTAGATGTATTCAGCTTCGATATATTATTCTGAATCTTAGTTCGCATTCACATTAGATAACCTCCTGCGACCCCAAGAAAAGTTTACCAATGTACATTATATAGAGGTCTATGTATATGACATGAAAAGAAAAATAAATGCCTGAGTCGGGATTTGAACCCGAGTCTATACTCTGTACGTTTAGCATTCTAACCATCTGAGCCACTCAGGAATCTTAACACAAACATTTATTTTTCTTATATATATGTAGTATTCTCAATTTACATGAGAGTAAACTTGTTATAGTGGCCACAAGATGGCAGTTGGAATGAAATCCCGCTGCCTTTCATGTAAATTGAGAATACTACATATTATATAAGAAAAATAAATGTTCGGATTTCTGAGTGGCTCAGATGGTTAAGCGCTAAACGTACAGAGTTTAGAGACTCGAGTTCAAATCCGGACTCAGGGATTTATTTTTCTTTTCATGTCATATTTGCCTTCATTGCCTAATGTCAAAAATATAGTTCATCATCATCATGAAAAAATTCGTTTTAGGCCATGTGGCCTGTACGGTAAACCTAGCGAAGATGGTCTTGATCTTTCCACCGATGTTTTGGTCTTCCTTGGTCCCTATGTCCAGTTGGGGTATATTGGAATGCCAATTTTGGAAGTCTATTTCTTGCCATTCTTCTCAGATGATTTTTCCATTCTTGTTGGTATCTTTGTATATCTTCATTTAAACTTGTTATAACATTTAGTTATAACATTTAAATATATATATATATATATATATATTCATGTTTGTGCTTGTCGAAGTAATCATGTTAATAGGAAGTGAGTTCCAATAATAACGTGTAATCCGTGGAACTCAATGGGTTTCTATAGAGACAAATAACACACAACAACAAATTTGAACTTTTTGTCGCTCGCAGAAATGAAAATTGGTGATTTTAATTAATTCACATGCGCTGATTTCGAATTTGAAGTCCGTTTTTCTCTATCACCTAACAGTTTTTTGCGAGAACGTGTTGAACGTTTTTCGTTATATTTCGCATATTATTGCTTATCTGCACTTAGTTTCAATTTTTTTGCAATAATATTGCTAGAAGCAACTGATCTATGTAAAACCACATCACATAAGATCCAAAAGGTAAATAGTTTTTTCTAAGAAGGATAAATAAGTAGTTACGTTACAACATATCCTTAAATTGTAGAAAATCTCACCTTTCAAAACTTCTTCCTGGATGACTTACGCCGATAAGATGGCTCCGAAACGCCTGTGATAAGTTGCCAGCA
This sequence comes from Diploptera punctata, assembly GCA_030220185.1. Lineage (NCBI taxonomy): Eukaryota > Metazoa > Arthropoda > Insecta > Blattodea > Blaberidae > Diploptera > Diploptera punctata. The sequence continues at coordinate 23,855 of JASPKZ010009770.1, forward strand.
GTAATCAGCAAGCATGATGGTCACTGATTTCCCTTTATGACGCCTTTCTATTTCTAAAATGACTTCGTGGAACCTTTCGCCATGTTCGTCACTGACGTCACCCAAGTTCGGTGAAGAATCACTATGTTTAACAGGTCGCATGTCTGATTGCAAATTTGGATACTGAAGAGAATGCTTATTTGTTTAAGTGAAACCAGATATATTGAGAATACAGAAATAAGTCAGTGATGTGGTCCGTAGGTTCCCTCCACAACATTGGAATGACAAATGGCATGCACGAATGCGAACCTTTTAACCACCCTATTAAATTCCTTTGGCAGTTTGTACAGCAAAAATTGGAGGCCCAACATTTATCAGTATCTCCAAATTTACTATAGTTCCTTAAATATAAATTGTACGCCATTATAACTAGTTCTGTGTTGAGATTTTGTACAATACTCTCCACATATGTAACAGAATAAATTAGAAGAATTCTTACAGCGGTGAGACATTGCAAAATTATAAAAACACTAAAACTTATGAACTAAAATATATTATAGCAGATTGTTTGAATTCAATTTCTTTATAATGATACACAATAATGCACATATCCACACTTCACAATCACAATGATGTAATGTAAGACGAACTGCGCTGAACGAGGTATTACAAGCCATTACTTCACGTATTTGACAGTGGCAATCAGGAAATTTTTATACCTATGTATTCCTGAGGGTTTAACAATCCCTAAGAGTAATAAAACTGCGCAAAATAAAAAGAAGGGTGACTGTTTGAGAGACAATAGCGCCTGCGACTCTCATGGAAACGATCACTTCTGCTAAAGGTTTTCGTCGAAATATCTGACTCCGGTTAGGTGATTGGAAAAAACTAATATCATTTTCGTTTTCTGCGAGTCCAAAAACATGGCTATTGATACTTTTCGAGCCTGCGAGTAATTCTCTGTTGTTGTGTGTAACAAATAAATTTGGGAGGTTCAAAAAACATTTAGGGGGCTTTTATAGTGATCCTGAATTGAGATTTTGTCAATTATAATTTTATTTTTTAATGGGTTCATAACTAGCTGATTAACCCTCTGGCACTGTCGAAGTCACAGGTTCATGACCGCACGGACATAAGATCTCCACACCTCGCTATTCTGAGCTAATGTTTTCCAACCACCCCCTTTATAATCTACTTCCTTCAAATCATTGTTATTCTCCCACCTCCTTTTTCGTCTACCAACTGAGAGTTTTCCCTCTGGTTTTCCTGCAAGAATCTTCCAAGTCCCTGTTTCATTCCCCATTCATGCCACATGTCCAGCCCAACGCAGTCTATGAGACTTAATTGTTCTTATTGTATCTTGTTTTCTATAAAGATCATGTAGCTCACTGTTATTCAGTCTTCTCCATTCGCCTGTCTGTTCAGCTCTCTTTGGTCCTAAAATGTTCCTAAGAACTTTATTCTCAAATACTCGTTATACTTGTGCATCTCATTCATATTTGTAATTACTCTGGTCGACAAAAATGAACTTTTTTTCTTTCACAAGAATAAAAATATGAGATTTTAGAAGTGTTATTCATCCTGAATTTAAATACCATTTCAGTTTTTTTCCTATCAGGCAAGAGTTTTCTTTGATATTCATTTACATTTTTATCATTTTTAATAAAATCCATCTAACTCTAACTCATTCTGACTTACCTACAAAGTGGTAGATACTGATTTTCGGGCATATTTTGCATCTGGAACATCTCTCTTCTTGGTCCAACAGTAGTCAGCCAGCATATTAGAACTCCACTTGCCTTCGTACCTATTTTCCATTGTGGAAATTTGCTGATGAGAACGCTCACCGTGTTCATCAGAGACAGCCCCAAGATTTTCCGGAAAGAAGTTCTAAGTGAGAGTCCAAAAAGTGCATTTTTAAGGGCATGTTGCATCCCATATCTTTATAAGAATGTAGAAGATCAGCCACTGTGTCACGATAGTTTTCTGCTTTATGGTTTCCAAGTAAATTGCAACATAATTTTTTTAATGACTGCCAGGCTGCTTTTTCCAGAGGATTTAGTGGTTCAGCATAAAATTACATATAATTTCCTTAAATACAGCTAGAATAAAATCTCTACATATAAGGTAAAGGTTCCTATGACAGGTCAAAGAGAATGCTAAAATTAATTTTAAAAACGTAGCTGTCACAAAAAACTGTGCCTGATGGAAAAATTGTGACTACATATCTGAATTCAGTATGAAAAAATGCACTAGATTCACTAATCAGATTTCTCGTGAAGAAAACCTTGTCGACGAGTGTTATTGTTCGTAGGTATTTGAATTTAGCCACAGGGGTCAAAATAACAAATTTTCAAGGAACAAAAAAAAATATTTTTTAGGGAGGGCGTTCAAGGGGGTTTTATGTAACGTATCATATATGATACCTTTCGTCTCAACCAAGTTTTGCCCTTTACTTTATGCTGCCATATACAGACTGCAGTTGGAAAAAAATATATATATTGAAGCTCTGTAGGTATCGAATATGATATCACCGATTATAGTAAATTGGAGTTATTCCCAGACGAGAAAAAGTTACACCAAAGATATAATATATGATACCTGGGGATGTAAAAGGATAAGAGTAAAAGGTAAATTTATACTGCTAAAGTGTTATTTGTTAATTAAAATTTCTTCTTATTCTTCTTCTCCATAGTAGTTCAACCTCTCACATTATATGTACACCCATAGACAAACAAAAAGTCATTCGCAGATTCTATCAACCAATCGGGGAACTTCGTGAGCGCCCGCTGAAGCCGTATTCACATCAACACGTTTTCAGTAATTGTACTGGGTTGTTTGCTAGTTAGCGCAGTGCACACTCAAGCAACATAAAATAGAGAGCTTCGCTTAGTGTGTTTGCGAGGTCGAGAGGTTTAACAGACATCATTTGCGTTGGGGTAACCTCACGGGTTCGATTCCCGTTCTACTCTTTTTAAACTGAATGTTAGAATAGCATTTCGCCTGTAATATAGTTTCATATTTAAATTTTATTTGAGTTTTATATTTGGCTTTAATGCATACACAAAACACACAAAAACATAAATTAAAACCCTTCTTCTAATAAATAAATGAGGAAAGAAAATAGTATCTTCTAAATTAAAACTTTATCAAAAACAAAATCAATATCGGATGTATGAACCCTCAGCATCTATTACCGCTTTCAATGTGCGGGGCATTGAGATTGCCTTGTGCCTGTGTCCTGGTGTGTGCGCTGAGCCATGGTAAAACTCAATATAATTCATTATAAACAAACTTGTTAGAGGTTGTTGCTTTTGCGCAGACGTCTGCGCATCACAGTCTATTGAATGCAATACATCGAAATTACCTAGAACAAACCCTGAATGTGGTAAATATAATTGTTACAATAACGACATTAACATTGATTTAATTCAAATGTCAAAATAAAATGTATTTAATTCATCAAACATTTTAATACAAATATCATGAGAAAAAAACTGCATAATTGAGAACGCGAACCTGTGACCTTAAATAACAGAAACAGTGACTGCATGCTTTACCGCTGACCTAACAAGACACGTAGGAGTGCCTTCAGTTCATGCCACATAACACAGTAGCTCAGGGACTGCACAATTATGACTAGTTTCCTAGTTTGAACCCAGCGCTGTGCCGAGTAGGACTTAGAAGAAATGTGCGTTCAAGAGATGACTTTTTTTAAGGGTGCATTACGAATGAATGAACAGCGCATACCAAGAAGAATGTATAATTATAAACCAAAAGAGAGAAGACCATTGAAGAGATGAAAGGACCAATTCGACCTATAATGGGATCGGAACAGGCCATTTGGCTTAATCCTTGTTGTTGATGATGGGGATGTACATTTACATGTCACGTGGTCCTCGCCCTTTCATTGGTATAACCTGTAGCAAGAGGGATTTTAAATACTGGATCAGTCCACCGTCGTGGACTTGAGGTAGCGTGCTGACTTGTCACGCAGCTGGGTCTGGTTCGATCTCCGGTCGGGACAAGTTTCCTGGGTGAGGTTTTTTCGGATTTTTCCTCACTTGTAAGACAAATTTCAGGAAACTTTAAGACCCAAACGGTCCCGAACATCATCTGGCCATCATTATCATCATTTATCATATTCACCTCATTAGATCAAATTTAGGATTAAGACCTCTCCTGGTGCATCATTATCATCATCACCATACTCTAACATCGGGACAGCGTAACCCCTCCTTCCAGACTCCCCAACCTCAGAAATAGGTTATAATGTCAATGCCAAGAGAGAATACCAAAAATTTCGAAATGACAAACGGGTGGCACTGGATCACACACATGTATTTTTGACCTTGTAAAACATGTAAGATCTCCCCGAATGATTGATTAGCTCAGCCCTGGATCTCCTCCGATACAACACAAATTTAAGACGAAACACAACAGTCACAAATTCATACTACACATGGCTAATATGAACATGATGGCAATATGATGTTACGGATCCGTTTGGTCTTTAACATTTTCCTGACATCTTACAGAGAAAACCCATGAAAAAAGTCATCACCCTCGAAATCTGTTCTGACCGGGGATTTGAATCCCGGCCCATTGCGTACGATGCAGCGACACTACCCCGAGGCCACAGCGATGGCCAGCTAATTAATACAAAACGTAAAAAGTTAAAAATACTGGTAAAAAATTAATCCGTTACACGACACCTCCGAAGAGCCAAGGTCTGCTGAAAATCGTTTTATAACTAGCTAGCAGATGCCTATATGGTATATAGAGTCATATAGATATCGTGACAGAGTCTCTCACTTCACTTTAAAATATATTATTCAGATTTTTTATAAGTTTCATATAAAGTAGCATTTAAGTTGTCCTCGGAAGAGAGAGTGGATCCCGCACCTCAATTACAATATACATACAGTATATATATATATATATATATATATATATATGTGTGTGTGTGTGTGTGTGTGTGTGTGTGTGTGTGTGTGTGTGTGTGTGTGCATGTGCGTGCGTGCGTGTTATAATTGGGTATCGAATCACGGAATCGTGTTAGACATGCTAAAGACGAAGTTGAAAATAATGTACCATAATAAAATAATTATAATTAAAATATTTAAATGCGTACTAAGAAATTGAGACTAGAAGTAAATATTAATAAAACTAGATATATGGTCACACATAAAAATACATTCCATCAATAATAATTCTACCCGAGGGCAGGTCTTTCACTGCAATCATAGCATTGCCACGCTATGCTTTCCAGCTTTACCAGAGAATTATAGGTGTGGTAGCTTCCCGTTGCTTTCCACACCGGTGAAGGATGATTATGATAATGATGATGATGATGATTTTCGGGGACCGTTGGGCCCTAAGCATCCTGACATTTGTCTTGCAGGTGAGGAAAAACTCCGAAAAAAACTCACCCAGAAGCCTTTCCCGACCGGGAATCGAACCCGGGCCCGCTGCGTGACAAGACAGCACGCTACCTCGAGACCACAGCGGTGGACAAAAATACATTATATAAAGGAAATGGACAGCTAATGACAAATGAGGAAAATTTTGAGGAAGTGGCTGAATTCAAATAGCTAGGAACAATAATCACAAACAGGAATGAGATGCACGAGGAAATTAAACATAGGCTCAATTCTGGAAATGCATGTTATTACGCATTGCAGAGACTCTTGACTTCCCAATTCCTTTTAAAAAACGTTAAACTGAAAATATATAAAACTATTATTCTACCAGTTATATTATATGGATGCGAAACATGGACTCTTACTTTAAGAGAGGAAAGGAGATTACGAGTATTTGAGAATGAAGTTCTTAGGAAAAATTTTGAACCAAAGAGAGATGAACAGACAGGTGAATGAAGAAGACTGCTAACAGTGAATTACATGGTCTTTATAGGAAGCCTGATATGAGAACAGTTTAAATCTCGTAGACTGCGATGAGCAGGACATGTTGCACAAATGGGGAACTAAAGCTTGCATGGAAGCTTTTGGTAGGAAAACCCGAGGGAAAACGCCCAGTTGATAGACCCAAGACTGAGGGTGGGAGAATAACATTAACTATGATTTGAGGGAAGTAGATTATACAGGGGTTGATTGGAAAACATAGGGATATATGGAGAGCTTATGTCCGCGCGGCCATGAACCTACGGGTTCGATACTGCCAGTGAGTTAGGTAGTTAGTTAGTTAGTACTTATGTAATTAAATAGAGTATAAGAATGATAAATTCTGTCCGTAAATAATAAATATTTTCTATTTGAAGAAATATTATTCTCCATCTAGCTTTTATAAGCTATATAAGTCTTGCTTTTCTCAGCATTTTAGTCAATATACAATATTCCTGTTCCTTCCTTTTCTTTTCCAGTTTGTAATTTATTGTAAGAGTCTTCGCAAGTTTTGAAACTTTTGCAGAAATAGTCAACCTTAACTTGACGGTCCACCACTGTTAGAAAGTAGAGTTTCGCACCACACACACACACACAACACACACACAATATTTTATATGTTTACAGTATATATATATATATATATATATATATATATGTGTGTGTGTGTGTGTGTGTGTGTGTGTGTGTGTATATATATATATATATGTATATATATATGTATATATATACTAGCTAATACCCGGCGTGCGCTGCTATGCCTAAATAAATGAAAACGAATGTGCTTTTATGTTTAGTTGAATAAGGAAAAGAAAGAATAATTATAAATTGATATTTTTAGATACCCTGTGTTGATTACCCGGCTTTGCCCGGGATTCTACTTATCCCGATCTTCTTGACATAAATGAGCTGAAATACGAAAATTAATGTACTTCTTACGATTATTTTAATAAGTAAAATGAAAAATAATTATAAATGTATACCGTAATTATTAGTCCACCGCTGTGGCCTCGAGGTAGCGTGCTGTCTCGTAACGCAGCGGGCCTGGGTTCGATCCCCGGTCGGGACAGTTTTTCTGGATGAGGTTTTTATCGGGGTATTTCCTCATCTGCAAGACAAATGTCAGGAAAACTTTAAGGCCCAAACGGTCCCCGAAATCATATGGCCATCATCATCATCATCATTCTTCTCATTATCATCATCATTATCCTTCACCGGTGTGGAAAACTACGGGAAGCTACCACACCTACAATTCCCTAGTAAAGCTGCAAAGCGTAGCATGAAAATGCTATGATTGTAGTGAAGGAACTGCCTTCGGGTAGAATTACTATGGATGGGTCGTAATTATTTTATGATTCCCCGTGTTGATTACCTGGTGTTGCCCGGGAATCTCTTATCTCGATCTTCTTGGCATAAATGAGCTAAAAGACAAAATCCGTTATTGTGAGTTATCCCGCGCCGTAGCCGAGCGGTTAAGGTAGGACGCCTTGGCGCAGAGCTACGGGACTTGCGCTGGTTCGAGTCTCCATGGGGGAAGACATTCTCTCATGGTATTTCGGCCAGTATGGGACCGGTGCCCACCCAGCATCGTGAGGCAATTGGGTAGCTACAATAAGTAGCGGCTCCAGGTTGAGGAACCAGCTTTAACGGCTGGGGGACTCGACATGCTAACCACATGTCACCCCTACACTGGCTGTTGATCATCTACCTCTGTGATTGACACATGTGGATGTGAAGGGCCAGCAGCCGGCTGGTAAAAGGGCAACCGCTGAAAAGTGGAAAGACCCTCAATCGGAAATCGGAGTTATCCGCCATGTGCTGCTATGCTTGCACAGGAATCTATGTACTTGTCTCGATCTTCTTGGCAATAATGACAAGACAAAAATGGTTATTGTAAGTTATCCGTAAGAGATAAACATATGTTGTCACGGACTTTTTTTTATAATTCAGTTCTATGTACATTAATTTTGTGTTTTTGTTATGGTTTATGCAGCATAAGCCATTTAAGCGTCCAAAGAGCAACTTTTTTCACGTTTTCCACTACAAAGGGCTATTTTTAAGGGTGTAGGAGTTGAGTAACACAACTCTCTTATTGCCTATGTTCATCTCGGGAATCTCTTGAACATTTTGCAAAAAGCCCCAATACAATCTGATCAACGGCATGGTCGCGCATAAAGTACGAACAAACAAGTAAACATTCATTTTTATATATTAGATATGTTTGTATGTATGTATATACAGGGTGTTTTAAAAATACACCTACAACGGAGGTGAGGTGGTACACTGAGATATGTTGATTATTTTTCAATAATGTACCAATGTCCGGAAATGATGCGTTTTCACACTATGAGTAGCTAACTTCTCAAGACTTCCATTAGTTGGATTTCAAAACTCAATACTTGAAAATGCTGTCATGGTCACATCAAGTTTTCAAAATATCCATCTCCCATCTCGTTGTAGAGCGTACATCGGCGGTGCGTGATTGGCGCACACGTTCAAATACGCCAGATCTCGTTTGGATTGTGGATTCGGGATACAAGATCCATACGCGACTCTGCTGGAGTCTGATAAACAGACTGTTTCATGTCGCCCCACAAAAAGTAGTCGAGAGGGTTAAGATCAAATGATCTCGGAGTCCATTGGACCAGTCCCCCTCTTCCAATCTATCGACCTGATACGCGGTATCCAAACGTCTCCTCACATTGGCATCGAAGTGAGCTGGAGCTCCGTCGTGTTGCAGCCACATTCCTTTGCGAAGCCACGTATCATAGGTTCCGTACCTATGATTCTTCATGTCAAGTAATGAGGCTTCATATCCATTGAACTAACACTGATCTTGAGACATAATTAACTAGTCATAGTGTGAAAACACATCATTTCCGGACATTGGTACATTATTAAAAATGATCAGTATATCTCAATAGTCCACCGCCGTGGTCTCGTAGCGTTCTGCCTTGTCACGCAACGGACCCTGGTCGATTCCCGGTCGGGACGGGCTCCTGGGTGAGGTTTTTTCAGGGTTTTTCCTCACCGGTAAAACAAATGACAGGAAGCTTAGGGCCCAACGATCCCCGAAAATCATCCGCCCATCACCATCATTATCGTCATCATCTTTCACCGGTGTGGAAAGCAACGGGAAGCTACCACACGTATAATTCCCTAGTAAAGCTGCAAAGCATAGCATATATATATATATATATATATATATATATACACACACGGGAATATTAAGGTGGTCCTTATTTTCGAGTTTTCGTATTTCATTCCGCGCACCGCAGACATTGAAAATAAAATACCAATAAAAATGATGGTTTATGCTGTTAAAAAATTAATTTAATTCAAACAGCTGTATTTGGAGATATTCATTTATTTGTTTCTCTTTTTTAAGGTAATAGCAAAATACTCTTATGCAAGTAATAGTTTTGAATATTTATAAATTCATGTCAAATGCGGCACGGGTTAATTTTAATTTATTATAATGAAATTTGATGCAATATCAAATTGGACTAGAGGGTTTGCGTTCAAATCACACCTTGTGTGTGTGTGTGTTATGGTGTATGTGTGTCTGTGTGTGCGTGCGCGGTAGTCCTTGTAGGTTAGTTTCATTAACTAGTTACTTTCTTCTTTCGATAAGACCAAAATTTTACATAGAATTCTCAACATTGTCGACGTCTTTTCCATTCACTTCCTACTCGTGTATTTATTTTGGGATCCTTTTCTTCCTCATTTTCTGCTCATGTTCTTATCTTAGAGTTTTTCTTTTCCACTATTATAATTATATATTTTTCAATTCTATTGTTCTTCTTCTCTCTGTACTCTTTATTCTTTCTATTCTCGATTTCCTCATGATCTTAAAAATCAGTTTTAATATTTCTCAAGTTGTAATATGTTGTTCATTAATTTTTTTAAGTTTATGAAGGACCGGATACAAACCATTCTTTGAGTTTTGTTAAGTATATTCCTATTCCATAGAATTGGATTCATCATACCAATAATTTTCTTTCCATTGCTATCATTTCTTTTAATTTCCGTATTTATTTTTTTACATTAAATGCAAGTATCAAAATTACACTTTTTATTTCCCTTTCAGTAATATAAGATTAATCCAAACCGTGTTGAAAAATCGTATTCTTTTAAATTGACATTTAAACCCCTAATAATATAATTAACTTGACGGTAATCGAAATAGGGTCCTCTCACATTGCTCACATTTTCCTTGTTAAGAGTTCACGCCCCAATTATGTAGAACAAAATGAGCGTGAGGTTGCATTCTTCTCACACACAGCCTTAGTTACTTGATCCTTTTCTCTAATCCAAGAGTCACATTTTTAATTATCTGTCTTCTTTCAGACTTCTAAATTCTTCCCATCAGTCACTTCCAAATTACATCTCCTTCAAACTCACTTATCTTCCACACTTATTCACTACTAATTTGCAATGTCTCCTTTTTTGTAATTCCACGAATGTTTGATATTTTGTAGCACACTAGTCGACAATTGTTCAATTTTTCCTTGGATAAGAGATATGTAATACAACACATTAAATCTTTGAGAATGAAATATAACTTTATCGGCCCTAGAGCCAAATAACATGTTGTTTATTTACTTAAATTTCGTTAACAATTTCAACAACTGACAAATAGACATATGCCTTTTATACCGCATAACACTACCAGCCTCGTGGGCTAGTGGTCAGCATTTCTGACTACAATTCATGAGGTCCCGGGCTCGATTCCCGGTCAGCTCATAGGAACTTTTCCTGAAAGGGAATCATAATGTCATTATCAAGGAATTGTCATTGACTATTTAACTCATGCCCCAAATGGGAGTCAATGACCAATCACGTTTCAATGATTTCTGTTTTACAACCAATCAGAGTCGTGTTTCACCAAATATTTATCAGTGTTATAATTACCATATTAAAGAAAGCTCCTCCTTACAATATTGCGTTCCTTTGGCAATAAATAGTATGATCTGGTTGCAGTGATAAACAAAAGAAGCAGTAGAAGCGTACCTATCGTTTCTCATTTGTTTTCAAACATCGCCGTTTACATTAAATATATAAATATTTTAAAATAACTATAGTTAAATAATGATTTGTGAGTAAACAGCTTAATTTTATTCGTTAAATAGTCCTAACAAATGCCACTCTTGATTTCCAAATTCTCTAGATAAATTCACTCCTCACTTCGTGAGTCGTGAATTTATCGATAATTTGGAAATCACTCGTGGCATTACTTATGATAATGACATGTGGGATCATGTTGAAACGTCGGAATCAGTGGCCAGAGACCAACCTTGAATCCATGACGCGTAAAATCCAAGAAAACTTTCATAATCTAATGTTACTAAAAACAATAACAACTTAAAATTTTAAAAAGTAAAGTCATCCCACTATAGAACTAGGAAGGCCTTTGGGGTAATAGGAGGTTGCGGCTCCCACCTTTCTAGACAATCGGAACATCAGCCGAGTAGTCAGCCCTACGCGACGACCGCCTTTACTCCCAGAACAAGCATCTGGTACTCGTTTCAGTTAGAGTCTGAATCGACCACAGAACCATGTTGCCGCCAGAAGGTAAAGGCCAGTTTTAAAATCATACCAGGGCTCGATCCACCGACCTTCCGGCTTATAGAGTATTTTCTTAACATATCATTATACCCGAGCGCATTTGTTCTAGCGGTATCTTTGAGACTCGTATTAGGAAGATCCCTATGTGGTTCAGTCTGACTTGCTTTTACTCGGTCATCAAGCAAATCTTTGTTCATCATCATCAACAATCACGGATTAAGTCCATGCGGCTTGTTCCGGTCTCATAGATTCTCATTCAAAATGTAGAGTCCATCTCTTTTTCTGTCTATCAACTTTCTTATCTCCTCTTGGGTTGTAATTAGGTATATTTTTTTAAATCCGATCATCTTTCATTTTTTGAACATGTTCTCTCCAGTTTTTTCTAGATTATTTTATTTTATCTAAAAGTTTAAAAATATTTAGCTCATTTCTAATATATTCACTTCTTTTATCTATTTTTTTTAATTTAATTACCAGAATAATTTTATCATATTCACCATTTCACTGCATCATTTAAAAAAATAGATGCGATATGGATATGTGACCATTGTCTCGTACTGACTAGTGTTGTATTCGACGATCAACTTGACAGATTCCCTTGATAAGATTCAACGAGGTCTGCCACTGTGTGTCTGTTTAATGTGTGGTTAAGTGTTACTGCTCCCCATTTACCGGCGAACCAATTAGGGTAATGAATTGTAAGTCACATGGGGATGTAGGTCCTACAAAAAGAAGGAAGGGTGAAGTAAAAATAAAGGAAAAATATTCGGTAACAGTATTTGTTAAATTTTCTGCATTATGTAGAAAGAATATTTCGTATGATCTCGTATCTTTATATAAAACACCATGTAATTGTAAAAGATTATCAATAAATAAAAAAAATATTAGGATGGAATATAAAAATTGTAAAATTAATTTAATTTTAAATCTGTATTGCCATTTAATCTTGGATTCAATCTAGGTTCAGATCATAGGGACTTGGACTCTATTCACAACTGATGGATCAATAATCAATTTATTCTTAACTCTTCGCTATCAGAAGATTGAGTTTTCAGATATCGATATATATTTTTTTTTTTGCAGTATGTCCCCATAAAGACCGTTACTTAAATCAGTATTGGTATTTTTGGCATTTATACGTGTGTGGTTAATATTCTGTAGAGTACATACCCTACAATAAAGAATATTGTAAGAATGTATAGATAGACAGCAAATAATTGTATCGTGAATTTTAATTTATTAAATATGAAAATCATATAAAACTTTAAGTTTTATTTTTATTTAATTAATATAAAAATGGATTTTCATCAAATAAACTCCAAATGAATTAAGTTTCTATAAACATTTGGCACAGAGTTAAAATAAATATCGACATTAATAAAATTCATGATAAAGTTCCGTTGAGGTATTATTCAAAATTAAAATATTTCACAATTTTATATTTTAATTTTAACATAAATATGTTGATTATATGATTAATGTAAATAACCTAATACTGGTCCTCAATATTAAATTAAATATATTTTACAGAATGTGTGGCACTATAAGACGGACACTGAAAAATAAAACTTTGAGGAGCACACAACTAAAAATTTTACAAAATTATAGCAGTGCCTGTCTTAACATATGCAGGTGAAAATTGGACTCTTAACCGTTCAGACAGAAGGAAAATAGAAACTGTAGAAATGAATTTCCTACGTTCAGTAGCAGGCGTGACAATTTTGGATAAGAAAAGAAGTGAGGATATTAGGAAGGACTTAAATATTTTTAATTTAACAAATAGAATTGACAACATGAGAAACAACTTGTATGAACATGTTAAGAGAATGCCTACAGATAGAATCCCTCAGCTGTTACTAAAGTACAAAACAATAAGACATAGAAATGTTGGAAGCCCATTTACTAGATGGGAGGATTCATTAAATCCCACTTGATGTGAAAACAGGTCAAAAGGCCTAATTTCATGAAGCACAAGAAGAAGAAGAACCTAATACCTGTTATTTCTATATTGCCCTTCGGTTGTGTATTTTGGTTATCATAACTGTTTGTTTCCCTACTTTAATAAATGTACTCCTCCTTTTTGACTGCCTATTTTAATTATTTATAAAGCCTGAAGTCCCAGGATCTAGTAATGTCTCTCCTGAAATATATCCGAAATGTCAGTCCGCTGATTTTGTGGCTACTATTTCTACTTCCAAATATTGACTTCCCGGTTATATATTAGGCCAGGATCCATAGATGTTCAAGGCCTATCTGTCCTCAGTATTTCTTTCTTCGGAATAGAAGTTAAACTGTAAGTCTTGTTCCATAGATTTATGCCTAGTAAAATAAATTCAACCCTAAAATAAGAAACACTTTTCAACCTACCTTATCTAAATAATAAACACTCGTATATACATATTGTTAGGTCCTCAATGAATGGTGTGGAATCTGAATAGGCAAGTAAGCACCAGGCGAAAAAAACCTAATAAACAAATATAAATAAATATCCTCAACTCGTGTCCTACTCACGGGTCGGGTCGAGGGACGAGATAAGATGAACCCCTTGTGAATGACAAGGGTGCCGGCCGACCGCACCTGACACACCATCACGGGGTCAGATGAATGAAATGAAATGAAATGGATGAGATGACTATGGAGAAATAGTGGAATGAAATTGTGGCGGGGGAAAACGGGATAAAACCCCGAGATAAACCTGCCCAAGCTCCGTTTCGTCCACCACGAAACCCACATGGATTGACCGAGACTCGATTTACTCGATCTCGGGACCACAGCGCCAGCGGTGAGAGGCGAGCGTCTAACCTCTTGCGCCATGGAACTGCCAAACCTAATAGATAAATCAGCTAAAATAAAAATAATAAATTGTGTTTTGTATAGGATTTATCCGTGAATGGAGAAGACTAGAAAACAGTGAACTATATGGTCTTTACAGGAAGCCAGATGTAATATGAACAGTTAAGTCTCTAGACTGCGATGGCACGAATGGGGAATGAAAGACTTGCATGGAAGTTTCTTATAGGAAAACCAGGGGGAAAACGCCCAGTTGGCAGACCAAGAATGAGGTGGGAGAATAATATTAACTATGATTTGAGGGAAGTAGATTATACAGGGAATGATTGGAAAACATTAGCTCAGGATAGCGATGAATGGAGAGCTTATGTCCGCGTGGCCATGAACCTACGGGTTCGATAGTGCCAGTTAGTTAGTTAGTTAGTTAGTTAGTTAGTTAGTTATAGGATTTATCCATCTGCGCAAATAGAGTTTTTTTCAACAAATTATATTATCATTATGATTTTAAAATATTGGCCGTGAAACTGTAGGCAAGTTTTACAGACAAGTAAGAGGCTTTTTAGTGTAGAATATTTAAAATATTGGCCGTGAAACTGTAGGCAAGTTTTACAGACAAGTAAGAGGCTTTTTAGTGTAGAATATTGCCCATAATCATTTTAAATTTTAGTCCCCGAAATTTAAAATACATATAGGTCCAGGTTCCTTTGAGCCGATTATTTGGTTGCCATGTTACTCCTAAGTAGACACATTCCCGCTCTACAAACATGTAAATGTACGACATGTGGCCCACTACATTTCTTAGGAGACTTTTTAAATAGTAGGAGATTTAGAGTTCCATCTTCCTAGACAATCAGCACGAGATGTCATGCGAATTGCCATCCCTGTGTGACGGCCACGATTCCATTTATCTTCCGAAACAATACATCTACAAAGCTGCATTTCAACCCGTGATTCTCATATCTAGGGGCCACTAGAGCTACGATGAACTTTTATAGATTTTTTCACGTTTAAGTAGGTAGAATATATTGCAGGATAAAATTATATAAAATTGCTAAAATACGAGGTAAAAATCACGTTTTCAATATCGATATAACGTTTCTATTTAAATGAAGGAAGTTTCCAATATTTTTTTTTAATCTATGAGAGTATGTTATGAAACAAATTTACGAGTACAATGTTATAGTTTATTGCGTGAGCACATGCCATGAAACGAACGTAGTTTCATAACTTATATAATATAATAATTACGTAACAATGTTAATGAGTTTCATACGTTGCAGCTCGTTTTTTACATATCATCATGTATTACATATAAAAAAGAAAATTAATATTGTCTATAATCTAAGATTTCTTCTTCTTCTTCTTCTTCTTCTTCTTCGGCTTTCCCCCACTTATAGGTTTGCCGTCTTCAGTTTCCATTTATCTCTATCATTCCAACCTCCCTCTTCCAAATTCCTATCATCCATTATGGTTCTGACGTAGGTTTTCCATTTCCATCTTGGTCTGCCACGTTTATTTCTCCTAGGGGGTGACCATTGGTATATATTGGTTTATATTTTTTTAATATTAAAATATTTATACCTGATGTATGTGTCGTCCTCAATTAAAAAAGATTTATGTTTAAAAAACTTCCTCAATTAGTTAAAGCCATGTTCTAAAAGACATACATGGTTTTAACTAATTGACGAAGCTTTCTTTAAACACAAACCCATTTAAATTGAGGTGAATAACAGGTGCTTATTTTAATATTTAAAAAAAATATTACGTAACCTCAAATTGTGATTTAGAATCAATTTGATAGCCTAAGAAATACTTGAAATGAATAACGTATATTATTTTATCTATGGGATCGTTTAATTATTTCATTCGTAAATTGGGCATTATTTTCATCTGTGGGACCATGTTG
>JASPKZ010009770.1:45000-106194 GCA_030220185.1 Diploptera punctata
TCAAAATTTCCCTCATTTGTCATTAGCTGTCCATTTCCATTATATAATTATTTCTATGTGTGACCATATATTTAATTTTATTGATGTTAACTTCCAGTCCCAATTTCTTAGTGTTACTCAATAGTATGTGCGTGTTGGCTTTTAGTATTTCTTCGCTATCGCTCAATGGCATAAACTAACAGCTTATTAATACCATTAAGTTGTAGGCCTTCTTCATGCTCTAAATAATAGATGGCATGCTCTAGTACAAAATTAAATAGTAGTGGAGATAGTACAAAATTATACTTGCTCAAAGTAATTTCATGCTAAAATGACCCTCCGTTGTTAAATTTATTATCTTGGCAATAGCAGGATGATTGGAACAGGCTATACATAATATAGAGTTGATTGATGTAAGTTACAACTTGTGAGTTTTGAATCGAGCCAAACTTGCACTTAAGTGTAATAGCATTATTCATGGCTATACCCCTCTCAACAGTTTATCGATTGATACCACGTTTCAGTCATGTTTTCGCAGGCTTTTCAAAGTGACGAGTTTGTGATTTTGTCGAGAAAATTACAGGGAAAAAAAAACCTTAATCGACGTTGCTTTACTCAAATATCCCCCTTCCAATTTCCTCTATCTTCATGTTTATTTCAAAATAAGTGAATAGCACTAAATAAAAAATAATTTATATTGACTATTTAACTCATGCCCCAAATGGGAGTCAATGACCAATCACATTACAATTATTTTTTTATTTACAACCAATCACAGTCGTGTTTCGCCTATAATTTACCAACTAAAGTTTATCATAATAAAGAAAGCACCTCCTTTATAACATTCTGATTAGGTCATAGCATTATTTTACAGTGACTGACTCACTAAGAAATACGGCTACCAGATTGTATATATAGTGCATGAATGTCAACACATGCCGCATGCGGGAGTTAATATAAAAACATTTCTAGCAATTGATTATACCACAAAAAAAGAAACCACTGTTTGCACTTTCTTAAATGTATTTTTTCCCAGAAAAATATAATTGTCACATTTACATCATAGGATATCAGAAATGAATTAATATACAGTTTTATGTGTTTCATTTTTTCTCCACTAGAGTGCATTCTTACAATATTGCGTTCCTTTGGCAATAAATAATATAATCTGGTTGCAGTGACGAACAAAAGAAGCAAATGAAGCGTACCAATCGTTTCTCATTTGTTTTCAAACATCACCGTTTACATTAAATATATAAATATTTTAAAATAACTATACAGGGTGATTACAAATGATTGGAGCGATTTCATGATTTTATGGTAGCTGTAGTATTCGACATATTTTCACGAACTTTTACAGATACATAGAGCAACTTCCCAGGTTTTTTTTGAGATGTTACAGGTGCTCCATATGCTCCCCCTTGGTGATTCTGCAGATATCAGGTCTGTAATCAAGTTCGTCCCATACTCGACGTAACATGTCCCTATTAATTTGTTCAAAGGCATTGATTATGCGAGCTCGCAGTTCTGGTAAGTCTACTGGTAAAGGAGGCACAAACACTGAATCTTTCACATACCCCCAAACAAAAAAATCGCACGGCGTCAAATCGGGGGAGCGTGGAGGCCATGACAACAATTTCTGATCATTCTCTCCACTGCGACCGATCCATCGGTTTGGGCAATCTCATGTTTAAAAATTCACGAACATCGTGATGGAAGTGTGGTGGAGCACCATCCTGCTGGTAGATGAAGGTCTCACTGTCGGTCGTCAGCTGCGGCATGAGCCAATTTTCCAGCATGTCCAGGTACACGTGTCCTGTAACGTTCTGCTCGCAGAAGAAAAAAGGGCCATAAACTTTGAACTGAGAAACCGCACAGACACACTAACTTTTGGGGAGTCGCGAATGTGCTGCACAATAACGCGGGGATTTTCTGTGCCCCAGATTCGCACCATTGTGTTTGTTCACTTTGCCATTCACAAAGAATGTTGCTTCGTCACTGAAGACAAGTTTCTCACAAAAAACCATCCTCATCCATAAACTGCTGCATTTGTGTACAAAATTCAAACCGACTCACTTTGTCAATGGGCGTAAGGGCTTGTAGAAATTGCAAGTGGTAAGGTTTATGCTTCAATCTTTTCCGCAAGATCTTCCAAACGGTCGGTTGTGGAATGTTCAGCTCTCTGCTCGCTTTTCGTGTTGATTTCTGTGGGCTACGTGTGAAACTCATCCGCACACTTCTCAACCTTTTCTTCACTCACTGAAGGACGACCCGTTGATTTCCTTTTACAGAGGCATCCTGTAGCTTTAAATTTGCGCATACCATCGCCGAATGGAGTTGGCACTCGGTGCATCTTTCTCGAACTTCGTTCTGAAGTGTCGTTGCACAGTTATCACAGATTGAGTTGAATGAAATTCAAGCACAGCATATGCTTTCTCCTCGCCTGTCGCCATCTTTGATAACTGCTGCGCTCTCTCGGTTTAAAGCTGAAACACGGCTGCGAGAGAAAACAAAAAAAAACCTTATGAGTTTTTATACATAACTTTAAAGTTCTGTGAAGATATGTCAAATAAGATCGCTACAATAAAATCATGAAATCGCTCCAATCATTTGTAATCACCGTGTATTTAAATAATGATTTGTGAGTAAACAGCTTAATTTTATTCGTTAAATAGTCCTAACAAATGCCACTCTTGATTTCCAAATACTCTAGTTAAATTCACTCCTCACTTCGTGAGCCGTGAATTTATCGATAATTTGGAAATCACTCGTGGCATTACTTATGACAGTGATTTCATGCAGCTACTTCCATCAAAACCTACTTTTACGTAACTCAATTAAATGTATGCTTAGCGCGATTCTTGCTGTTTTCCTTAAACGCAGTGAACCTCTTTCTAGGAGTTAGGAGCCTTTTATCCTAATAATTTATTTCAATCGGACCACGTTTTTATTGTGTGTTAATCCTATGAATAATTATATTCATATATAATTTCTTCTTGTCCACCGCTGTGGTTTCGAGATAGCGTGCTGCCTTGTCACGCAGCGGGCCCGGGTTCGATTCCCGGTCGGGACAGGCTCCTGGGTGAGGTTTTTTCGGGGTTTTTCCTGACCTGTAAGACAAATTTCAGGAAGCGTAGGGCCCAATGATCCCCGAAAATCATCCGACCATCATCATCATCATCATCCTTCATCGGTGTGGAAAGCAACGGGAAGCTACCACACCTATAATTCCCTAGTAAAGAAGGAAAGCATATCATGAAAATGTTATGATTGCAATGAAAGACCTGCCCTCGGGCAGAATTCCTGTGGAATATATAATTTCTTGCTAAATTATTTTATCGTAATTATATGTTATTATAAATAAATAACTATATGATAACACACACTCCCACACAAATAAAAATAAACGCCTGAACCTGGATTTAAATCCGAGATCTCTAAATGTATACATTAGCGCGCTACAATTGAGCCACTCAGGCATTCCAGCACAGACATTTATTTTTTCTTTCTTATATATGATTCACTTTCATGAGAGGCAGCGGACATCGGTCGCATTGCCATCCCATGGCTTCTATAACAAGTAAGCATTTAAAAATAATATTTACTTTATAGCATTAACGCTTCTTTAACATCGAAATATATATATATATATATATCCATCCATAGTAATTCTGCCCGAAGGCAGACCCTTCACCGCAACCATAGCATTTCCATGCTATGCTTGCAGCTTTACTAGGGAATTATAGGTGTGGTAGCTTCCCGTTGCTTTCCACACTGGTGAAGGATAATGATGATAATAATGATATGGATGATGAAGATGATGATGGCCATATGATTTCGGGGACCGTTTGGGCCTTATCTCATAGGTGAGAAATAACCCCGATAAAAACTTCACCCAGAAAAACTGTCCCGACCGGGGATTATCGAACCCGGGCCCGCAGCGTGACAAGGCAGCACGCTACCTCGAGACCACAGCGGTGGACAATATATATATATATATATATATACACACACACACACCTATTAGCCCGAATCCTTAAGCAGAAATGGTTTTGGGAGCTGAATTCCTTAAAGTTTGAGAACATTTCTGATACAGTGATGTGTTCCATATTTTGTGAAGAACCCTCCATCAAACCTACATCGGTATTGTGTTTCAGTTTGCCAACATCCAATTTTATTTTTAAGTATTCATTGCTGGTACAAAGACTAACTAATATTTTCTAATATATCTAGTTGAGTACTAAATATTTCAATAGCTACGAGGATTCGGACAATAAAGCCCTCTTGAGTATCCCAATCTGAAGAAACTTGACGTCACACAGCGAACAAAACTTTCTTCGAAAAATCATATCATGGCGCAGAGCTACATGATATACGCTGCTTCTAGTCCCCATAAGGAAATAAATTTTCTTAAGGATATTAGGCTATTACGGGATTATTTTATATAAAAGTATAGTATTGCCGAAAAAAACAAACAAGAAAGAAATATTTGAATTTAGATTTCCTTAGTTCAGTACAGTATCCCAATCTGAAGAAACTTGACGTCACACAGCAAACAAAACTTTCTTCAAAAAATCATATCTTGGCGCATTACTAGATGTCCCCATATAGAAAAATATTTTTTTAAGGATTTTCGGCCATTACGGGATTATTTTATATAAAAGTATAGTAGGGCCGAAAAAACAAAAAGAAAGAAATATTTAAATTTAGATGTCCTTAGTTCAGCACAGTTTTCAGTGATTGAATCAATACTGAAGTAAAAAAGAAAGTTACCGTAATCTGGAAAGATGGGCAGGAGATTGGGAACTTTTCTTCACTAAAGTAGCCATTGAAACTTGAAGGAAAAAACCATTAACCAAATGAGTGAAATTTTTCTTAACTCTTGGCTCACTAACTGGAGACCGGCGTCTACAGATCAGGTTATCTCAGACTCACTTCAACAAACACCACGTATCACATCTCGCTACCACTATGATATTTTCAATCTTTAATCCAGTTGACTGAATGGTTTCCACAACTGTAAATACTGCTAAATAGAAAAGTAAACAATGTAATTATAGACCAAGTTCAGAATTTTAATTATTTGGGATGTCATTTAGGCAATGACAGAAATTTAGATAAACACACTAAAATACAACGATTCAATTATCTATGTGGCACAATTAAACGCACTTTATTGAATAAGACTAGAAAATAAACTATTTTGAAGTTTTACAAAGTATTGGCAGTTCCATCTCTTATCTATGGATGTGAAACCTGGACATTAACAAAGGCAGATAGTAAACAAATAGAGGCTGCAGAAGTGAAGATGCTGAGAGCAACAGCAGGATACCAAAGAACTGATAAAAATAAAAACGAAGATATAAGAACAGGACTTAATATATTTAATCTCTGTGAAAGAAAAAAATATTATCAAAATGCTTATCTTCAGTACGTATTACGAATGAATGAACAGCGCATACCCAGAAGAATGTATAATTATAAACCAAAAGCGAGAAGAATATTGGGACGACCATTGAAGAGATGGAAGGATCAATTCACCAATTGGACCTATAATGAGATCGGAACAGGCCATTGGGCTTAATCCCTGTTGTTCATGATGATGATAAAAAAGTATTTTAAAAAGTTGAAACTTCTCATTAATACCTCATACTCTTACTTTATGTTTCCTCACCATAATCATCATCCTTCACGAATTAGGCATTCATAGACCTGTTTCGGTCCCATCTAGCAGTATTTTAAGAGATCTTCCTGGTCGACGATGTTCCTTGGGTTTATATCACATCATTTTTGGGATTCTTGAATTATCCATTATTTTCACATTGTCTAGCCAGTTTAATTTATATCTGTCGAGTTTTTCTTCTACTGATTCTACTTCTAATTGTTCTAAAATTTCCTTTATTTTCGATCTAAACGAGTGTATTCTGCTGTCCTTCTAGAAATTTCGTTTTCGTTGCTTTGATTCTGTTCCTGGTCTTTTTTCCTAATGCCCAAATCTCACTTCCGTATAAAAGGGAGGGTAATTCTAAAGTATTATATATTTTTTATTATTGTGGATTTTTGTACTAACTTAGCTGTTAATGTATTATTTATTATTCCTAAGATTTGTGTAAATTTTATGTTCTTGTTCACTTTTTTTTTCATTTTGATAAGATATTTCATAACCTATGTAGTTCAAATTTTGTACTTATTCCAATCATTTTTATTTTTTTCTAAGTGAATAAATTTAATATACATTGTATATGTCCAGTATGTCACTACACTACACTCCAAACATGATGACATATAAAGCCCAGTGAATTATTACTAGCAAGAGATTAATTGATATAGACAGTACATAGAGGCCGAGTATGACCAGAAAATATCGCTCACCCTGCAGTCTGAACTGAAACTTTCGTGGGGAACGGAGAAGTATATCGACTCTTTGGATGGGGACGATAGAAGTTATATTGCATGGTTTCATTTAGGGGAATGGATGGCCCATAATTTAACAAGCGAAGAAACCATTAAACTATGCGCTCTATGTAATGGCCAGGGAAACTGACAACATATTATAGCATCTTGTAAAGAGAGACAGAGCATCTTAGATTAGCGTTGTTGCCGGAGAGATTTCTCAGGTTGGATCGTGGGAGGGTGGCGTCCTTTAGCACGGGTTCAGAATGAAGTGAAAACATGCAAATTTTTGGGCACTGTAAGGAAATTCAGAGATAACAAAATTGGAGATCAACGAGGAAGTATGTATTATCAATAATAAGAACTTCGATGTGTTATTCGTTTCCGATCTTCAACTGTATAATAATTAGTCTTAATCGAATAGCCCGTTAGTGAACTTTCTGCCTGCGTGGGAAGGGGGTGGTATGCGCGTAGGTGTAGGTGTGTGTGTGTGTGTGTGTGCGTGCGTGCGTGTGTGCGTGTGTGTGTTTTTTTCTAATCTGTTCTGTAGCTCGTTTTTGTATTGTTGTAAAAATGAGATTTTCTTCTATTTTTTTTTATATTTATGCACATGGTCCTTTTTTGTATGAGTGTAGATGTGTATTATTGTGTATGTACTGTAGACATAAACTTACTTATATTCATCGTTTTTATGCCTTACTTTACGTATGAGCATAGGTGTGTAGATATCTATGTACTTATGTATTTGTATGTTTTTTATCTCTATTCATGGGGAAAAAATATGCATGTGTACAGCCAAACATGTCAGTGCGCAATGTAAATGAAAATGTATATTCTTTCTTCCGAAATGTCAATAAATTCCATTACTACTACTATTACCGTGGGATGCGGTGTTGTCAAACTAGGAGGACGTGTTAAGGGGAAAGCTATGCTTGTAAATAAATTATTTAAAAATCATGATAGGAGATACAAAGATTAAACGAATTGCTCTGCGACTGGATTAACCTGTATTCCAGTGGTGAATCAATTCTTCGGTTCCTCTCTTGAAGAGAGTGGAACCCCGGGTTCCAAGGCTTCAACCCATTTGCACCGATTGTAAAATTGTTAGTGTTAATAGATATTGTCGCTGCGGCAGGCTTTTTGATCTATTTCCGCATTTGCCCTTGTAACAGGGGAAACCGTAGAAAACCCTGGGACCTTGGTCAAATTTGACCTTTGTGTACATATCTGTAGATGACCATAAAGAAGGCGCAGCTCCCTATCCTTTATTTCTCAAAATATTATGTACAGTGAAAGTTCAATTACAATTCAAAATAATACAATACAATACAATTTTTATAAAATAAAATAAGTTAAAATATACCTTCTTAGGTAAAATCCGTCGTCCTCAACTTAGCCTTTCAGAACATCCGTTCCATCATAAGCAGGACTCTCTTCGCTACAACATCCAGTATGATGGTTGATGCTGCTGGTCCTAATGTGGTGTTGTCGTGACTTTAAGACCAGCAGCATCAACCATCATACTGGATGATGTAGCGAAGAGAGTCCTGCTTATGATGGGACAGATGTTCTGAAAGGCTTACAAGCATAAAGATTACATATTTTATAAGTTGAAGATGACGGATTTTACCTAAGAAGGTATATTTTAACTTATTTAATTTTATGACTCTCCACCTCACGGTTTTATCAATAAATTGTATTAGTATTGACAATTTTTATGTTATATATATATATATATATATATATATATATATAGGTGCAACATAAGTCAGTTAACCGAAAATGTAAACATATTTTTTTCTGTAGCTTACAACATATATACAAAAAACTACCGAAATTGTTAAAGTGATCTCCGTTGTTGATTAAGCATTTATGACATCGTTTTACCACTGATTTTTAGATGTTATCAAAAGTGTTTTCAAATTCCTGTTCATTCAAATCCCGTAAATTTTGCAAGTTTAGGGTCGGTTTCACCAACAGAGGTAAGTGTACTACGCCAGTTTAAGCTATGTATTATATATATGGAGAAAACTGGCGTAATACAGATACCTCTGTTGGTGAAACTGGCCCTTAGTGGTTTTGTACTGAAAACTTTGTCCATCAAAATTCCCCACATTGAAAAATCACATGGCATGAGATCTGGTGATCTTAGGTAGTCAATCGATTTTGTGCCTTCCAGTGCACTCCTCAAAAATGGTCCCATATTCAAACCCCAGTTTCAACCAATATATATATATTTTGTTTGTTTTCCTTTCAACCATGTGCAGTGGTTGACTGACTTACGTCGCATCATATATATATATATATATATATATATATATATTAATTGTTGTTTATTCCAAATGTCTGATTTATTATTATACACAAATTTATTCACTCTACTTATTTTTTTTTAATCATCTTATGTTTGACACTGTAGGATGATTGTGTTTTAGAGTCGACCTGCCGAATACGTATAGTTTCATGCAGAAACTAAATCTTACTTCTTCGCTGTTGCCTCAATTAGAACAGTGTTTATTTTTGTAGGTCTGCAGGAAAAGTGTTCAGCTATAAATGGGCGAGACTGAAAATGTTATATCTTGCGTTCTATTAGTCGTAAAGATAATGCACTTGAATAGCCTTAATAACGAAACTATGTATTTTTCAGTAACATGATTTTAAACTTTGTATTGCAAGTAGATTTCTCTAGCGTAAATAGCACATCTGCATTTCTAACAAGCAATAAACGTGTACTATTGTAGAAACTCTATTAGGCGAGTAAACAAACATGGTTGTTTCTAGTCTTCAATATTGTCCGCTTCCATATAATCGTGTCTGGCGATTATAATAGATAAAAACTTACATGGAACGCTCACAAAAATAGCACATAGAGTTAAATGCATATCCTCCCTCTAGAATATTTAGTAAGTAAGTTATGTAGTATTTTATTTGACACCCTTTAACAGTTAATATAATTAATGTCTCAATCCAAATCTATGCGTGAAAGAGCCGATACATTTTGATCAGATGTATATTATTTCAGCCTTGAGGTTCTTTTATGTACCGTAAATCTAGAACTCGGACACTACTACTTTACTACTCTTTCAGAGGAAGCTATACTGATTTTTACGCCCTGAAGAAATAAATCACAAACTCTATCATATAGTTCAAAGATCTTCAGTAACCAATGTTATTGTAAGACCTCTTATCACTTAAGCACTTCCAGTTTGGGGAGAATTAAACAAACCTCACATTCGTCAATACAAGAATAAGTTCCTTCTCATACTTTCAAATGCATAGCGATTTGTAAAAAATCAACTTTATCGCAAGATAAAAATCCATTCTCTCGATTAATATATTCCTGAATTATCTAGATTCTTCCACTTGTATCTTCGTAATGTATTTGGAACCCTGACAATTAGAATAAGATGCAGACTTTTGACACTATTACTACAGGTGAACACCACTTGTAACAAAACCGATAATAAAAATAATAATAATAATAATATTGTTGTTATTATTATTATTATTATTATTATTATTATTAATCAATTATTCAAAATTGCCAGCAAATATAATATGAAAATTTCCACTTCAAAATCCAAAACAATGGCAATGTGTGGAAAAAACATACAACGAGTGAAAATTGAGATTGATGGAAAAATCATAGAACAAGTGTCAGATTTCTCTTACTTAGGAAGTGTATTTGCAGAGTATAAGAGTGACATTGATTCAAAATTACAAAAATATAATAAAATGAATGGGGTAATACGAAGACATTTTGGTAAACAGATGAGGACAGAGACAAAACTAAGATTACATAACATCACATCAAAAAGCTGCTCTAAAATACGGAAGTGAAATTTGGATTTTAAATAAAAGAAACTCTCATAAACTTCAAGTAAGCTAAATGCGCTTCTTACGATCATTGTTAGGAGTTAATAGACTGGATCACCAAAGGAACACTATTATCAGAGGAAAACTTGGAGTAACAAGTTTAAATGAAGATATACAAAGATACCAACAAGATTGGAAAAATCATCTGAGGAGAATGGCATGAAATAGACTTCCAAAATTGGCATTCCAATATACCCCAACTGGACATAGGGACCAAGGAAGACCAAAACATCGGTGGAAAAGATCAAGATCATCTTCGCTAGGTTTACCGTACAGGCCACATTGCCTATAACGAATTTGTTCATGATGATAATAATAATAATAATAATAATTATTATTATTATTATTATTATTATTATTATATTATTATATTATTATAATATTATTATTAATTATGTCTATGGGGGAGTCATTGTTTCAAAATTGTAGTAGGCCTAATGCATTATGTTATTCCTATACTCCTCTATGTACATAATACTAAAATATATTATCTACGACAGTGCTGTCCAATTATAATAAAACTGGAGCGAAAAATATGTTTACTAATCAGGTGGAGGGATGCAGATTGATAATAACTTATGAAAGAAAAAAATATAATTATTGACTTATTTTACAAGTAGCATAATAGATCTCTCTATTCAACGTGACTATTCGAAAACACAATCACACTGAAGAGGAATAGAGAAGTAGAAGTAATTTCGTTAACCTAGACTTTGGTCACGTTGCGTGGTGCCATAAATAAACTTTCTCTCCCTACCAGAGACAGTACATGCGTCGTTGTTGTCCATTAGAAAATCGTTTATATTGCAAATAGCTGAGTATCCAGCGTTTTTCAGCAATACACTTTGCAATTTCTCTTTTGCAATTTCAGATACCAAAACTACCTCCTGTTTCATCAAAATGTCGCGATAAATTTTCTACCAGTTTTATGGAATAAATCAATGCTATATGTGAAGATTTCAGTTTTTATTATTATTAAAGGAATATCTTTGTAGACGTTGTTGATTACCAGCAAATTTTGATACAGTTGTCCTGACATCAGAGATTTCACAATTTTTATCGCCAAACTTCTTCAGCATTAAATGTATTAATTACTTTAACATCACTTCATTATGCTGTAAGTATTCAGCGGTCTGTAACCAGTCCCTCATCGAGTTAAAACAGGTTGAGGTGGTAAAGGGATTTGTGATGCAATTTCCTTAAATTTCTGTTTCCGAGAAGGGGCCTTTAAAAGTAATTTCTCATGTTTGATATAAAATGTCCACATCAGAGAAATGCAACCTAATTGTTTCGGCTACTCGGTGAAGTCCATGGGCCAAGAAAGTTAGATGTATCATTTTCGGATATGATTCTTTAATTCTGGAAGTTGCTTTCAACATAAGCTTATAAGGGGCTGCGTCTGTTAAAAATAGGAAAACATTGTCTCTTTTTATTTCATTGGGCCATAGAAGAGTTGTCGATTTCAGAATGGTTTACTTTAATTAAGACCTCGGTAGTTAACAAAAATTTATTCCCGGGTTTTTCAGGTGATAATATCCCCACTATCACATTTCCTACAAACCTTTTGGACGAATTTTGTGTTTCATCGATTGACACCCATATTTTATGACCTGCCACAGTATTTCTAATGTATTTCAGAACGTCTTCATAACAAGGAGATAAATAATACCTGCGTAAAGTTGTTTCACAAGGAATGTTTCTTCCCGTATATTTCTCAAAAAAATGTATAAGCTGGATTTTGCACTTTATTGAAAGGAATATTCGCGGAAACTATCGTTTCGCATAAATCCTTGTAAAATTCACGATGATTACAAGTGTCTGAACTCCTAGTGCAGAAGACTATATTTCATCGTCAAGCTTATGTTTTACATTCCCATTGTGTGTTTTAGATTTGCAATGGCTCTTGATAACAATTCTTCTCTCCCCCTTCAACTCTACATTACACAATTTACAAAATATTTTATCTTCTTTTAGGCAAAAGTACTCACGACCGTACTCACGTACATGCGAATTCATCTTGTGTGTGTTTGTTTTCGGCTTGTTGTAATCATTCATCAGATCGTGGTGAACGGTACAACGATTTGACTGCACACTATACTTGTAGCAGCACAGCAAAGACGCCAATGACTGTGGCACTGCGCACGGGACTACCTGTGTAGTCAACTGTCTGAAAGCGACACGGCAATGAAAAGGCAATGAAGTCCGAGCTCTAGTAATTACTATCTAAAGTATATATATATATATATATATATATATATATATATATATATATATATATAGCTTTTGTCGGCCGCGGTGGACTAGTGGTTACGTTCCTTGCATCTGGTCCCGAAGGTCGCGGATTCAAACCCGCTGAGATCGATGGAATTTTTAGGATGGAAAAATCGAAGGAAGAAGTCCTCCGGGAGGGATTTTAAGCCGTGGGGCCCGACTCAGAAGATTTTCAGACTCCTAAAAGATCCTTAAGCCTGAATAAAATATCTCTAAGCAAAATTTACCTACCTCAACATCCTAGTAATATCTTAGTTGCCTGCTAGATGTCTGATTGAGTCGGTATGTTGACTGTATATCATTCATGACATCTGTGGACAAATAAACGTAACTAAATTACCTTGGTTTAGTAACTCCTAACAAAGAGTTCAACGTTGGGATGTTACGCCATTGTAGATAGATAGATATGTAGCTTTTACTTTACAACTATGCATATACGTATTTTCGTTATATCAAGATCACTAGTTAGCTGCCATGTTGATCAATTTACTTGCATAGTTGCATGGGTTGAGAGACACCTCATGTTGCATCATACAACCCTGTGCTGAGTATGAGGACATGGTGGATATGGATTTTACTCTCCAATATGAGCTTGATCTGACTGTATTATGTAAATACATGAATTATACTGTGTGTGAATGCATGCGATCGCGCGCGTGTACCCGTGTGAATCCAACATTTTAAAATTGTTCTTCTTCTTCTTCTTCTTCTTCTTCTTCTATTTCTTCCCTTGGCCATACGGCCCTCTAAGAATCTTGGCCTCCTTTATAACATCTGCCATTCTTCTCTATTCCTAGCTTTCTGTCTCCATCTTTTAACCTTTATTTGTCTTCCTCAAACTTATCCAAACATGTTAGTTTCTGTCTTCCCACATTTCGTCTTCCTTCTGGTTTCCCTTCTAAAATCATTCTTGCACTTCTTTTCCGCTCCTTCCCCAAAACATGCCCTACCAATAACTAACAAACTCACTGGCACTATCGAACCCGTAGGTTCATAGCCGCGCGGACATAAGCTCTCCATGCATCTCTATCCTGAACTAATGTTTTCCAATCATTCCCTGTATAATCCACTTCTCTCAAATCATAGTTAATGTTATTCTCCCACCTCATTCTTGGTCTACCAATTGGGCGTTTTCCCTCTGATTTTCCTTCAAGAAGCCTCCATGCATGTCTTTCATTCCCCATCCGTGCCATATGTCCTGCCCATTGCAGTCTACGAGACTTAACTGTTCTCATTGTATCTGGCTTGCTATAAAGACCATGTAGTTCACTGTTATGTATTCTTCTCCATTCGCCTGTCTCTTCATCTCTTTTTGGTCCAAAAATTGTCCTAAGAACTTTATTCTCAAATACTCGTAATCTCCTATCCTCCCTTAAAGTAAGAGTCCATGTTTCGCATCCATATAATGTAACTGGTAGAACAATAGTTTTATAATGTCCTACCCATTCCAATCTCTTTCTTCTAATATATCCTATCAGATCTAAATCGCTATATAATTCTTTTAATTCCTGGTTCGTTCTAATTCTCCATGTATCTTCTTCCTGTGCTGTTCCAAATAATTACACTGGTCAACATGATTTTTGTCTCATGAGTACCAATAGTTGTACTTAATGCAGTTTTTTTATCGTGTTTTCAAATATATACCCTCAGAATTTCTCCATCACCCACAATTTTTTATTTCAATTTTAATTAGTGGATTTAAATAATTATTTTTTTAATAAACCTAGATTTCTTCCCGGAAAATCTTGGCGCAGTGAGCGATGAGCTCGGGGAACACTTTCATCGGGAGATTTCAGCTATGGAAAAGAGAGATCAAGGCAAATGGAATCCTAATATGCTGGCCGGTTATTGTTGGACCATCAAGGGAGATGCTCAACAGGCGACATATAGCAGAAACTCGTCATTTCTTATTTTCTAGGTGAGTCCGAATGTTCTAATATTGTGTAGTTACGAATGTAGAAAATATTTAAATGATTGAAATTATAAACACCTGTCTCTCGGAAACCTTGCATGATGGGGAAAAACCGATATCATATTCGAATTCAGGAGAAAACCTACTATCAGAATCACATATTTTCTTTTTCTGAGACAAAAAAAAATTATTTTTTGTTGCCCGGTGGTATCTTCCTTAGTATTTTTCTTTTGCGTGAATATAATATGAACTTACCTTTTCTGATATAAAATTGTTGTAGCGGCTGCGATTTCTAATTCCTCGCAACTGAACTAGATAAAAATAATTTAATTTAAAATATTCCGTAAAATACAAAACTCGTACTAAAAATTTAACTTGAACAGTAATTCGCTTAATTTAGGCATATCCTGCGTGATGGGCTTTATTTATAGCTAATGTTCTGCGTACGCTCCTACGCCTAAATAAATTAAATATGATTCTTAAATTTTTGTTTCATTTCAACTGCTACGCCTAATGTTTTTAGAACATAATAGCAATTAAACTCTCTCCGTACCTGAAAATGTGTATCTACAGGTTACTCATTGCGACGAACCAAACTTAGCAGTTCGCTAGAATTATTTTCGGATTTCAGGTAACCCCCCACTTCTAATGATAGGATTTCCAATGGGTAGTTTCTGAGAAAGTAGCGTTTTTATTATTTACCTTTTGTTACACAGGATGCTAATTTTAGAAGGTATAGATACATACTTTATGTTATACTATAGGGGCTCTAATGCATTGTTAATATATATAATTTAGGTCAATTCCAATGGTTAGTTTCCGAGAAAATAGCGTTTTATGATTTACCATCACTTATACAGGATGATCATTTTAGTAGCTATTCATACATACTTTATGTTATACTATAGGGGCACTAATGGACTGTTAATATATATAATTTAGGTCAATTCCAATGGTTAGTTTCCGAGAAAATAGCGTTTTTATTATTTACCTTTTGTTATACAGGATGCTAATTTTAGAAGGTATAGATACATACTTTATGTTATACTATAGGGGCACTAATACATTGTTAATATATAATTTAGGTCAATTCCAATGGTTAATTACCGAGAAAATGACTTTTTTATAATTTACCTTTTGTTATACACAATGCTAATTTTAGAAGGTATAGATACATACTTTATGTCATACTATAGGGGCACTAATACATTGTTAATATATATAATTTAGGTCAATTCCAATGGTTAGTTTCCGAGAAAATAGCGTTTTTATAATTGAGTTGTGGTTAATACCTACCCCGATTTACACCGTGTCCAATTCAAACCTCCCACATTTTAATTAATCATAACTCTCAAAGTATGCGGAATTATGAAATGAAGTTGGTATTAAAAGAAAGAAAAACTCAAAGAATTTTTGTTTTCATTGCTGCAGATAATTCATCTGTCGCATGTTAGATAATGACATAAAACAAAATGGCGACTCCTCAGCAACGAGCACAAACTGTTTTCTGGTATGCAGAGACGAAGTCTATAATTACAGTGCAAAGAAATTACCGGAGAGAATATGGAGGAAATGCACCTGATGGGAAGACCATTAAGGTATGGCTTGAGAAGTTTCTGGCGACTGGAAGCGTTAAAAAAGAATCAGGACGTGCTTATACACGTGTTTCAGAAGAAAAGATTGAAGAAATTAGAGCAGGCAATGTGTGGCGATGGAAATTCTTTGAGTTTCTGTTTCGTTTAATACCGGCCTCATTTCATAATTCCGCATACTTTGTTAGTTACGACTAATTCAAATGTGGGAGGTTTGAATGGGACACCCTGTATTTTAATACCATATGCTGGGTTTCATTGTCATCATAGAAAATTGCGACCGCTGTAGAGACTTTTTAATTTTCGTTTCAGATGAACTTCTTCACCAAATAGTTGTAGAGCAAAATAGATAGCGGCTAAATACTCGGCGTACTTAAAAACAATTTTATACAAATTTTCATGAAGATCGGATGAGGGGTTTAGAAATATGTAAGTCACAGACATGCGCAGGCTAGCTAATACCCGGTGTGCGCAGTTACGCATAAATAAAATATGTGTTCTTACGTTTAGTTGAATAAGTAAATTGAAAATAATTGTAAATGTATATCGTTATTATTTTTAGATACCCCGTGCTGATTATCCAGCGTTGCCTAAGAATCTACTTGTCCCGATCTTCTTAGCATAAATTAGCTGAAAGACGAAAATTGTGTTTTTATGTTTAGTTGAATAAGTAAAAGGAAAACTAATTATAAATTTGCTCTCTTCGTTATTGTAGCTAAAACAACCAATAAACTAATGTATTCTATGTCCAAACTACCTTTCATACAGTCTTAATAGTAAGTAAAATGTCATCTCCCAAAAAATAATATTCAAGCAATCACAATAAGTAAAGCCACATCGTAATTATTTTTAGATATCCCGTGCTGATTACTCGGCGTTGCCCAGGAATCTACTTACCCCTATGTACTTAGCATAAATGAGCTGAAAGGTAAAATTCGTTATTTTGAGTTATCCGTAAAAGAATACCCACCGTGCGCTGCTAAGCTTGCCCGGGAATCTACTTATCCCAATCTTCTTGGCATGAATGAAAGACAAAAATGGTTATTGTGAGTTGTCCATAAAAGATAAACATTCTGTCGCGGTTTTTTTGTAGAGTTTTTTTCAGGTAGTCAATCCTGTGTACATTAATTTCGTGTATTTGGTATGGTTTAGGCAGCATAGGCCATTTAAGCTATTTTTTCACGTTTTTCGCTGGAAAGGGTGATTTTTAAGGGTGAAAGGCTTCAGTATTAAAACTTTCTTACAGCATATAACCCTCCCGGGAAAATCCCGAACATTTTACAAAAAGCCCCATCACAATCGGATGAACGGTATGGTGGCGAACGCTTGCCCGGGAATCTAATTATCCCTAACTTCTTGGCGTCAATGAAAGACAAAACTGGCTATTGTGAGTTATCCGTAAAAGATGAACATATGCTGCCACGGACTTTTTTGTAGAGTTTTTTTTAGATATTCAATTCTGTGTACATTAATTTCGTGTATTTGGTATGGTTTAGGCAGCATAAGCCATTTAAGCGTCCAAAAAGGTACTTTTTTCACTTTTTTTTTACAAAGAGCGATTTTAAGGGTGAAGGGGTTGAGTGTTAAAACTCTCATATAGCCTATGATCATCCCGGGAATCTTCTGAACATTTTGCAAAAAGCCCCAACGCAATCGGATGAATGGTATGGCAGGGCATAAAATACGAACAACCAAACATTCATTTTTATATATTAGATAAAGATTCTTGTTTCACAGAGAAAGTACAGTATATTGTCTTCAGTTAACGTACCCACATTATATTATCTTAATACGTGCAATTGACTGGAAAGAAAGTGAAATTCTGGCAACAGAAAGTCCCCCTTCTTCATTGCGTGTGTGCATATCCGAATATCTCCCTGAAATCCTTATATAAGACATGGGGAAGTCTATATTGATGGTACATCCTTTCAAACGTAATCATCGATTATTGATTTTTTTTTTCCTTGCCCGATATCTCTTGGTAATTACGTGAGGAATCTTTTGTGACTCTTACATAACCTCTTTCCATCTTCTTTCATAGTAAATATTCTCATCTCATATTGTGTAGGGTTACTTTCAAGTTTTAGGGACTTCTTTATCAAATCAATAACTACTATTTTCAACTTAGTTAATGTAGTTTGATTATTCAATCTACTGATTCTTCTTCAACTTCAAGGTTAAGCTATAAGTCTGTTCCGACTAAAAACATTATCCTATTTTCCGTGGTTGTCATCGTAATAGGAGTCCTGCTATTGCTTAGTAAAACGAGTAATATTTCTCTCCTGGTCGGGCTACCAACACGACGCAGGGAAATCTTGGTAATGAGTACATCTAGGAATGTTAGGTGCTGCACCTTAATTTTATTTTGTTACTACAATGCTCAAATTAGCTTGTCTTGCAAAGAAAACATTAAATAAATGCCCCTAATTGTGTTTTAGTTGCACCTTTTTGCACCTTTTTTCAATGCTAGCACTTTTTTGCACCTTTTTATCAATTCAAGCACATTTTGCACTTTTTTAAACTTTTTTGTCTCTTAGCAGCATTGTATTCCCAAAATAATGTGCCAATTTTAGAAGAAATGGAAATAAATTGGGTTTTATAAAGCATTATACTACGATTTTTTTACAATAAAGTGGTAACTTTATTCTTCTTTAACTTACTGTTATATAAAGTATGCAAAAGGAAAAATATACATTTTAATATAAATAGCATTGATTATTTCCATTTCTTCTCAAAGTGGCATAGCTCCCTCTCTCACCAGACCCCTCAGTTGTCTTTGGTCTGATTTTTCTTAGTGATGTTGATTTTATTGTAGCTAAAATTAGTTCAAAATCTTCTTCTTCTTCTTCACTTCACGGGCTAGGTAAAATGCCTGTTCCGCCTCACAGTTGTTCTGTCCATCTTTTCACTGGCCTTCCTACATTCCTTAAACCTCTTGGCTTGTAGTTAAATGGTGCTTTTGGTAATCTTGTTATGTTCATTCTTTCTACATGTCTAAACTGCTTTTCTCTATATCCTTTGATTTTATCATTTAATGGATATATATTTAACTCTGTTCTTATATCTTCATTCTTTAACCGACCCATTCTTGTACAGCCGTTTGTTCTTCTAATGAAGTTAATTTCTACACTTTGTATTCTACTTTGTAATTTTTTGGTCATTACCCAAGGTTCACTCACACAAAGTAATGCAGGAACTGCCAATGTTTTATAAAACTTCAATGTAGTATCTCTTCTTGTTTTGTTCTTTAATGTTTTATGTATAGTTCCACATATAATTTAAAATCTTAACAGTTTCACATTTATGTCTCTTTCAGTTTGTGTGTTTATAGTAAAATTACAACCCAAATAATTAAAATTTGTTACTTGTTCCAGAGGTTTGTTTGTCTATTATGATTTTTG
The DNA here is from genome assembly GCA_030220185.1 of Diploptera punctata. Classification (NCBI taxonomy): domain Eukaryota; kingdom Metazoa; phylum Arthropoda; class Insecta; order Blattodea; family Blaberidae; genus Diploptera; species Diploptera punctata. Next base: position 64,425 of record JASPKZ010009770.1, read on the forward strand.
ATCTTATATGTTCACTTCCTCAAAATGCCATTATTTTCGTTTTTTCCTTTGATATTTTAAAATTATATTCTTGGCATAACTGATGTAATTGATGTAAAGAGTACTGCAAATTATTTTCATTTTCTTGAATAATAACCACATCGTCAGCATACATTAAAACATTTAATATTTTTAAATGGTCCATTCTTATACCTACATTAACATTACTTTTCCAATTTTGGATGATGTTATTAATATATAAATTAAAACGGGTAGGTGATAAACTACACCCTTGTCTTACACATCTATTTGTTACAAAATTGAAGTAGAAATTAGTTCACTATTTTTAACGTTTCAAATCAATAGCATCGCAATTAAAAGCTAAGCATGAGAGACGCCAAATTTTGTTTATAGACTATTAGGCTTCAGTTTTCCTAACGTGTAAATCTACTTACAAAGAACTCATTGTTTTACTTTCCCGAAAACTTAAGATTTTTACATCCTGAAATAATCCATTATGCCCGTACAAGTTTGAAACCATGATCCTCGGATGCAAACGCGAATTCGGTAAATCACTAAATGTTCGGCATGATAAAAAGGGTCGAAATATATTAGTAATAATTTTTAGTTTAGTGTTTTCAACTTTTTTAAGTTGAAGGATATGTGTACATTACATTCATCGCCTCTTCTTTTATTTTAGTATATATTATGTTTCACATTAGACTTGTAAGCTAATGCAATGCGCCGATCGCTTCTATTAAACACAGAGGAGGAACTTTGATACACAGTGATGAACTGATGAGCATTCCTGAATATGCGGTCAGTAGTATGATAGAATTTCACTGAAGACATCACATGGCAACATAACGGACACGCACCCATAGAAAAGGCGGAAATTGAAAATGCCCTGTCCAACCGAAATCTTACCCAGGCCAATGGAGTAGAAGGTATTTATTTATTTATTTATTTAATTTATTTATTTATTTATTTATTTATTTATTTATTTATTTATTTATTTATTTATTTATTTATTTATTTATTTATTTATGTATTTATTTATTTATTTATTTATTTATTTATTTATTTATTCCATTCCATTAACACAGTTGAACCTCTCAACTTATAGCTACTTTTACATGCCATATGCCACCCGGGCTTGTAGTGACACAACGTCGGGAGACGGATTTTAACTATGGATCACACATACTTTTTGGACCGCACAAGGACATTGAGGCCCTCCCCCAATGAGTGATTAGCTCAATGTCAGGACCTCCTCCGAGACAACACAAACATTAAGACGAAACACACACATATTCATATTAAACATGGTTAATTTAATATTGATTACGATGAGCAGATGATGTTAGGGAACCGTTTGGGCCTTTAAGTTTCTTGACATTTGTCGTACAGGTGAGGAAAAACTCCGGAAAAAATCTCACCTAGGAAACTGTTCCGACCGGGAATCGAAACCGGGCCCGTTGCGTACGAGGCAACTTAACTACCCAAAGACCACAGCAGTGTCCCAATAAGAACGCCGGATTTAATAATGCACAAAATAAACTATATTTGAAAGAAATGACATATATTTATACATGAGCTTAAAGGGTATACGTTCCGATTTAAGTATGGAAAATGACATCTGACATATGTCCATCACGAGACGCTCTACAGCTAGTGACTCTGTCTATGAAATTTGTGATTACTTGTGCACAGTTTTGCGCTGACACGTCGAATTTCCCGCTTCAGGTCTTGTATGGTTCGGGGATTGTGTTCATAAACCTGAGATTTGATAAACCCCCAAAGAAAGAAGTCACATGACCTTGGTGGTCACCTCTGCGCGATTCCGGCCTAAGAGCACGAAGCCTTCGAACAGTTTGAGCATAACACACAACCATTCTGGTAATGAGTTTTCACAATTAAAACTCATTGTTCAGCAGTATAACACGCCATATCCAGTAATTGCAACAAATATAGAAAACAAAAAGTGTAGGTAGAGTGCTGCCAACCTCGTAGTAAAAAAATGACTGCCAATTCAAATCCGGCGTTCTTATTGGGACACCCTATATAACAATTATTTAAAAAAATGAAAAACTGTTACAAAACTTATATTAGTTGTGATTATATAAAATGGTGTAAGTGAATGCACATTTTTATTGATATCTAGGTATCAGACTAAGAGGGTTGTAATTCATGACACATAAATAATTAAATTTAAAATGATTATTTAGCTGAAAGAATTGGTTATTTGCTTCGTTCTTGTACTAAGAACTCGCCATTAAGAAACCAGGACACAACGCTGGGGACGTGGAGACTCAATTTATTTAAAATTGCGACACTAACGAAAAGAAGTGAACACGACCCATTTTAATTGCTCTTTACTAACCCATTCCAATAATTACTAACTTTTTGAACTTACTCTTCATTATTTTCGTAGTTGGAAGCAATATCTTCAACCTCCTCCATTACATCAACTCGAGTATTTTATAATAATAATAATAATAATAATAATAATAATAATAATTAATAATGTTTTATTTATTCTGGCAGAGTTAAGGCCATAAGGCCTTCTCTTCCACTCAACCAGCACAAATACAAATAAATATTTGACAAATATAGATATACACTATACTAACTATAAAGAGTTAAAAATACATTAAATGTTGCAATGTAAATTTCATGTAGAAACAAAATTTTATACGATAATAACAATAAAAATATTTACGATGATGATAATAATAATAGTCTAATAAATATAGTAAATTATACGAGCAACACCAATTAATATATATATATATATACCTTACACTGGGTAACGATGAAGTCGAGGTTAGAGCAAATATACATTTAGATTTCTTTTGAAAGATGCTGATGTCCGGGAAAAGTTACTTTACAAGTTACTAAATAAATCACTATTGCTGCTATTATTATTATCATTATTATTATTATTACTATTATTATTATAACTATTATTATTATTACTATTATTATTATTGATACTATTATTATTATTATTATTAATTTATTAAATAAAACTATATGAAAGTTTTATTGATTTCCATAAATAATGTTTAATCAACATTCATGACAGCTGTTTTAATATACTGTACTCTATCTTATTCAGACGAATGCCACTAACTCAAAGTGTCTTATTTATGAATAAATATAAATAAGAAAATTCATATGTATTTGTGGCATTCATCTGAAGAAGATACAATGTATCGAAACAGCTATCATGAATGTTGATTAAAGTAAATATTGATGAAAATCAATAAAACTTTCATATAGTTTTATTTAATAAATAGACAATATGGATTTTCCTCAAGTAAACGCCAAATCAATTGATTAGTTGCTATTATTATTATTATTATTATTATTATTATTATTATTATTATTATTATTATTATTATTATTATTATTGTTATTATTGTTATTATTATTATTATTGTTATTATTATTGTTATTGTTATTATTGTTATTATTATTGTTATTATCATTGCTCTAGAAATGGATTATTTACGCCGAAGTGCCAGAAAGTCAAAATTAGAACATGTGACAAATAAAGAAATTATAAACATAATGGAAGCAGAAGAAAACAGAATTGAAAGAATTCAGAAGGAATTTAAGTGGTTAGGACATATTTCGAGAATGGAAGATGAGCGATGGCCGAAGCAAATATATCAATGGCAACTGACCAGAAAGAAGAAAAGAGGGAGACCAAAATTAACATGGAAGGAAAACATGAAGACAGTAATGCAAGCAAGAGGCTAAGCATTGAAGATGCCCAAGATCGTAGGCTTTGGAGGTTTGGCAGTAGCTGTAAAAACTCATAGATAGATAGAGATTATCATTATTATTATTATTATTATTATTATTATTATTATCATCATCATTATTATCATTATTGTTGTTGAAAATTTTATTTCGAAACTATACTTTAACGACACTTCAATTTCATTTGTTCTCTCTAGCGAATAAAATAACTGACATAAATTATTATGAAAATGTATTTATACGTAATGTAATAGACTGTATGTTGGAAATGAAGAACGTCAGACCACACACTATAAGGGGGAAGGAGAAGATAAATTTTAGTTTGGGACAGAGGGATGAAGCTACTCTCTGGAGACTACCGATATGTGTTGTACGGATATCGGAAAATACAAACCCTTGTATGGGGATGATAGTATGGAGCCAATTTCAACTACTGTATATCCCCCATAAAAAAAGATTTGATATCACCAATTCTACATCCACATTCCCTACCCTTCCCTTAGCAACAAGTAACTTGTACACAACACACTCAGAATAACCAATTATAAATCGCTCTATAGCTTATGTAAAATTTAACCATTATTATTTGTAATAATTTTTATATGCTGAAGCATCGTTTCCTAACATGTGACTCCCGAACCCCTAAGGGGTTTCTAAAATGGTGGGTTTCAAGGTTAGGTATTGCAGCATTGTAATAATTATTTATTATTATTACTTACTTACTTACTCACTGGCACTATCGAACCCGTAGGTTCATGGCCGCACGGACATAAGCTCTCCATATATCCCTATCCTGAGATAATGCTTTCCAATCATTCCCTGTATAATCTACTTCCCTCAAATCATAGTTAATGTTATTCTCCCACCTCATTCTTGGTCTACCAACTGGGCGTTTTCCCTCTGGCTTTCCTACAAGAAGCTTCCATGAAAGTCTTTCATTCCCCCCATACGTGCAACATGTCCTGCCCATCGCAGTCTACGAGACTTAACTGTTCTTATTGTATCTGGCTTCCTATAAAGACCATGTAGTTCATTGTTATGAAGTCTTCTCCATTCATCTGTTTGTTCATCTTTCTTTGGTCCAAAAATGTTCCTAAGTGCTTTAATCTCAAATACTTGTAATCTCCTTTCCTCCCTTAAAGTAAGAGTCCATGTTTCGCATCCATTATAAATTAATGGTAGATAGATAGATAGAAGAATAAGAGTTTTTATATATTTTCAGTTTAACGTTTGTTGAAAGGAGAAGATCTGGGACGTCAAGAGTCTCTGCAACTTGATAATTAGCATCGCATTTCCAGGAATTGAGCCTATGTTTAATTTCTGTGGGCAGCTCCAGCCTATTGGTGATTATTGTTCCTAGGTATTATTATTATTATTATTATTATTATTATTATTGTTATTATTTTAAAATTGAAGTAACCCTATAATGTCCCTTGTTGCATATGTATAACATCGGGAAATTATCACATTATTTCCACAATAAATTAATATTTACCGCAAATGCCTGATTTACAGTTATGTAATAGCGTTAGGAATGCATTTGATTTCGCTACAACTAGGCCTACACGTTGTGTAACTTTTAAGCCGTAACTAGAGTAACTTTAGGTTTTAACTATTAAAGGTTAAGTTAATTTAATGTTATTAAACCTTTTCCTTGGAATTAAATGTTATGCATGTCTACTGAATGTATATTTAAAAGTCAGTGGTTCGCCCAACTAAGATCTTCGTGGAAGGGGTTCGCGAGTCGAAAAAGGTTGGGAACCGCTGTGCTAAAGTATAAAATATAATTTTGAAAATTCGTCCTATCAATGCCCTATATAATTGCATTAATTGAATCACAGTCATTTCGAAAAGGGATCATCTACAGCTGATCAAATTTTACAGGTGAGGAAAAAAAACTGATTCAACTTGTTCAGGATAAAGCATTGAATCTGAAATTGCTACTGAATAAAGTCAGAAAGTGGTACAGGAATAGTGTATTTGATCCATTCTCACACGGAAACGATGGAATTTGGTATCTAAACATGGAATAATGAAATAAGTGAATTTCAGAAAAATTTGAGATGATCCCCTTTCAAAATGACTGATTCAATTAAAGGCGGTCAAACATTGTCTTACTCCCGCTCACTATCGTAAGCGAAAGCGGATGAAAGGGCGAGCTGCCACGAGAGTCTCCTGCACCGGTAACGAGAGCTCGAGAAGAGATTTTCCTGGATGTTTGCAGTGAGTAGGTCTACGGAGGATAAAGTCATGTAGACCACATAAGAAATGATTACAGTTTGTACGTTTCTCAATAGCCAAAGGAATTCCTTAATTGAGGAATAAACATTTATTGTTACTAACTAACTCACTGGCACTATCGAACCCGTAGGTTCATGGCCGTGCGGACATAAGCTCTCCATACATCCCTATCCTGAGCTAATTTTTTTCCAATCATCCCCTGTATAATCTACTTCCCTCAAGTCATAGTTAATGTTATTCTCCCACCTCATTCTTGGTCTACCAACTGGGCGTTTTCCCTCTGGTTTTCCTACAGGAAGCTTCCATGCACGTCTTTCATTCCCCATTCGTGCCACAGGTCCTGCCCACCGCAGTCTACGAGACCTAACTGTTCTCATTATATCTGGATTCCTACGAAGACCATTTAATTCACCGTTATGCAGTCTTCTCCATTCACCTGTCTGTTCATCTCTCTTTGGTCTAAAATGTTCCCAAAAACTTCATTCTCAAATACTCGTAATCTCCTTTCTTCCCGTAAAGTAACAGTCCATGTTTCGCATCCATATAACATAACTGGTAGAATAATAGTTTTATATATTTTCAGTTTAACGTTTTTTGAAAGGGACATTTATTGCTACTACTATTATTATTATTATTATTATTATTATTACTATTATTATTATTATTATTATTATTATTATTATTATTAGTATTAGTATTAGTATTATTATTATTATTATTATTATTATTATTATTATTATTATTATTAGTTTATTATTATTATTATTATTATTATTGTCATTGTCATTGTTATTATTATTATTATTATTATTATTATTGTTTGTTATTATTATTATTGTTATTGTTATTATTAGATATTTATTATATTATTATATTATTATTATTATTATTATTATTATTATTATTATTATTATTATTATTATTATTATTATTATTATTATATTATTATTATTATTATTATTATTATTATTGCTATTATTAGACTAGTCCACCGCTGTGGTCTCGAGGTAGCATGCTGCCATGTTTGGTTCGCCGCAGTATATACCGTATAGTTAATTAACCTTCAATATTTAATTTATTTAGGCGTCGCAGCGCACGCCGGGTATTAGCTAGTACCTAATAAAAACTTATTTTTTGTGGAAAAATTCAAGCGGATGCGTCATTTTACGATCGAAAAACAATTGTGCGTCGGTAATGGCGTCGTTGGAAGAAATAGCATATAAATCTCATTTAAAACTATGTCATTGACTCTTCATTTATCATTTAACTTGAAAAAATACACAAAGAGTTGTCAATGTTAACTAGACAATATGTGTATGTAAAAATATTGGCAAAAAAATTAAAAGACTATATAATGGCTGTTTTTGTTATTTTTCCGTCTGTGTTATTAATTTCATCAAGATAATAATTTCAAATTCAATACATTTTTCTCATTGTATTTTCATCAACTGAGTTTCAACTTTTATCTTCATTAGAGTACATTATCGGAGCTCTGGTTTTATATAGTATTCTATTTAGTTTCAGTACATGGTCTATAATATCTTCAGGCTATAGATAAAATGACAAGTAAAGACAAAGCGTTTCCAGTCGTAGAAATTGCTGCATTTCGTAAAAGTTTTATTATCACGATCTTTTTCAGTTCAGTCTTATATATTAAATGCAGAGTTGCAGTAAAATTGTGCAAAAAAACAGGAATAAGTTTGACTTGAAGTCGTCAAAGAGCGCGTAATTTTGCATTATGACGGTCAAAGGGAACAAGTAAAATTACATCAAGTTATATAGACATAAGTATTCTTCTTCTTCTTCTTCTTCTTCTTCTCTCCTCCTTCTCCTGCCTATGTGTCCTGATCTGTTCCAAGACTAGATGTTTAATGTTTGCTATCTCCATCTTGAACTTGGCTTCCAACAGTAATTATATAAAAAAGCTTATCGAAGAAAATAACCAAGTATTATCATTCCATGTGCTCATGCCATTAATATATATATATATATATATATATATATATATATTAATAGCCAATAGATATAATTGTAAAATATCAATAAATAAGTCAAAAGTAATGGCATTTATTGGTAAATATGGAATTAGATAAAAAATTGTACTGGATAACAAAATAATAGAACAAATATCACATTTCCAATATTTAGGATGTGATATAACTTATAGAGAAAATAAAGATATAGAAAATAAAGTAAATAAATTCCAGGCTATTTGTGGAACCATAAAAAGAACCTTAGTTCGGAAAACAAGGAAAGATACGAAACTTAAATTATATAAAACAATGGCTGTTCCTTTGTTGTTGTATGGAAGTGAAAATTGGATAATGAAATCAAGGGATAAAAGCAGGATACAGACTGCGAAATGCTGTTTTTACGTAATGTGAAAGGATGCACAAGAGCGGATAGAATAAGTAATGAAACTATACGAGAAGAATTAAATATATATAAAATTGAAGATAAAATCAGCGAAAATAATAAGAAATGGACAGAACACTTAATGAGAATGAACAACGAAAGAATACCAAAAAGAACCTTCCTGTATAATCCCAGAGGAACAAGAGATGTTGGCCGACCACGTAGAAGATGGACTCCACTTTTAACTTCGCCGGAACAGGCTGCATAGCCTAAACCTTGTAGTAGAAGAAGAAGAAGATATATATATATATTTATTTATTTCTAGGATCAGTTCTTTTATTAATAATTAAACAACAGAAATATATTTTTCCTGTTTTTTTTTCTGAATACCTTGGTCTTATCATATTCTATGCTATAGCAATTCTGCCCGAGGACACTGCAATCATATAATTTTCATGCTATGCTTTGCAGCTTTACTGAGGAATTATACGTGTGGTAGCTTCCTGTTGCTTTCTACACCGGTGATGGATGATGATGATAATGATAAGCATAATGATGATGGCCGGATGATTTTCGGGGACCGTTGGGCCCTAAGCTTCCTGACATTTGTCTTACAGGTGAGAAAAAACCCCGAAAAAACCTCACTCAGGAGCCTGTCCCGATCGGGAATCAAACCCGGACCCGCTGAGTGACAAGGCAGTACGCTACCTCGAGACCACAGCAGTGGACTTGTTACCATATAATAAAGATAATTCTAAAATTATGTTGTGCAATCTTACTTTAACTTATTTCCTCTTACTTATTCTAGAAATTCTCTTATTCAGTCGTTCATGGTGTTATAATTTTGTATGTAGTTTTTTAAATCAATGTTAATTTCATCTAAAGATATATTACGCCGATACATGTGAATGGTTCGGTTCGTTGTTATCTAATAGGATCACTTATTATTATATTTGTTCTCTTTGGAATGTACTCTCCGTGCTCATTACTATAATCTGAGTTGATACTGCTTCCTTGTGGAAGTTTTTTATTGATAGTAAGAAGAGTGTTGAGACCATCACTGAAGACTGATAGTTTCGTCATATAATAATTTAACTTCTGGTATCCACCAGCTAAAGGTATAAACTCTTACAGAAAACTCCAGCCCCCTCCCCAAGTAGGAAGGTTGTAACATAAAAAAAATACTCAAAAAACTAAAGGTAACTCAATAAATGGATGGATATATATAATTTAGGTTCGGAAAATTCTTTAATGTAATAAAAAGCTTACTCAAAAACCAACAAAGTAGTTTATTTAAAAATGTATTGTTAATTAGCTAACTCGCTTTTGCTATCGAACCCGAAGGTTTATGATGTCGTGCACACAATCTCTCGTGACATCCCTGTCCTGAGCTAATGTTTTCCAAACATTCCCTGTATAATTCAACACCCCCTCAAACCATGGTAAATATTATACTCCCGTATTATTCGTGATTTACCATAATATCTTTGGCAGCTTCGCTCTAGTTTTGCCATAATAAGTTTCCTTGTTTCTCTTTTCTCATTTGTGCCTCATACCATCCCCAATGAAATCTACGAGATTTCTTCTTCTCTTACAATGGCGCAACAGCCCAATTTTGACCTTCAGATTACTCGCTGTACGGGACTTAACAGTTCTTACTATATATTGACGTAGATCATCTTAGTTCTTACTATATCTAGTTTCCCATACAGATCATAGTCACTGTTATGTACTTTCCTTCATTTACTCATCTGCTAGTCAATTTTTCATTAAAAAACCTAAACATAAACACTTATTTTCAAGTATTCTAATATTTCATCATCACTCAAAGTAGGAATCCACGTTTAGTATTCATATCAAATGCTAGGAATTTAACAGTTAGTTGTTATTATTATATTATATTATTGATATCCAATATCTGCTACTCAGTATCCCTGGTTTTAAAGTTGGGCATCTTATTAAATGTTCTATATACATCACATTTCATTTGTTACACAATGGACACATCGCAAATAGTTTGATGCCAAGTTGTATGGAAGGTAGTCATGTCCAAACACCTGTCGGAATTCAGCAACTGCCACACTTCTTGGAGAATCCGGGATGTTACTGATGGTTTCCATCCATTCCTTAGCTGACATAATTTTTGAGAGATGGTGTTTATATATAGGTTTAATTTATTCCTCGATGTATACATCTTTACTGATGAAAATGACATTTGTCTGTAGTATATTTGAAACTTTCTGGGCGAGAGTATCAGCAATCTCATTTCCATTAATTCAGCAATGTCTAGGAATTCATTGAAGAGTGCACTTACTTATTCATGAAATTTGGTTATATGTACAGAGACAATCATACTGATATTTCAGCTACAGTAGGAGATTCTTTATTAGCCATTGTTTTAATGGCATATTTGGAGCCTATAAATAAGGACTACCTGATAATTTTTAAAATACTAATTTAACTTCTGTAGTACTGTCATATTATATGTTCTATCTACTGCACCTTTAAAATATTTTGTGATAGTTGAGCTACTTGTTGACTTGTTCATCTGCACTTTCTATAGCTGCCTTTTCAATTTCAAGGACATTATTTGTTTATAAGAACCAGTTTATTCTGTAGTTTATCATTCTTTTTTCATAGTTTTTGCTACTGCAATCTCAAGAAAATAAGTTTCAACTTTCCTTTCTTTAGGATAGTTTCAATAACAGAACTTTCCATTGTGCTGGAATGGTATTTGTGCATATATTTTTTTTAATAAATTCAGTAAAGTCTGTCTTCTGTTCCTTTGTGTTTAAGGAATTCAGGATGAATCTTATCCTTACCAGGTGACATTTTGATCTAGCATATCTACTGCATAATTCAGTTCCTCGATCTTTCATCCCATGTCAGAGACTACCAAACTATATATTTTCAGAAACAAACCGCAATACCGGTATATTTTTTAACTAACGGAAACATCTCAATAATACTATTATTTTAACAACTAATATTTTATTGTATGAAAGTAATATTAAGATATATCAATATTTTAAACTGTTGTTTATTCCACTTTTGTTTTTCATGTTGGTATATTTACCTTGTCGTAGTGGAATGGCTTGCATGCTTAAATGATCCCGATAGCTATGCCGGCAGTAGCATTGTTGCCGAAAGGGTTTGGTCGAAGGAGTGACGATTTTCACCGTAAAAATTCAACCGTCAAGAAACGCGGAAATAGGTTCCACTGGGAAAACTTTTCCGGAAGTAAAATAGTCGTCTATTCGGTTTTCCAGGCGAGGACTACTTCAGAGAATCCATAGCAATGGATGTAGGGAAGATTGGAAGACATTAGTTCAGGATAGGGATGTATGGAAACTTATGTCCGTGCAGCCATGAACCTTATAATGGCAATGAATTATATAAGATAGGACCTGTTCTTCTTTTGTGTATTTTTTTAAATTTTAATTATCATTAACTTTATTCTATTAATAGATCTTACTCTTATTATTGTTCAGTTTGGTGAAATAATCGCTTTATATTTAATATTTTTTTGTGATTTCTATGTACTGACGTAACATATATTTCTCCTGATGAGTGGAAAGAAAGGTCACGTGGACTTAACTCCGCCAGGCTAAATAAATAGGCTAAATGTAAATAAATAAAGAAGTATTCTAAATATATTCTGCAATTTTCTTTTTAATTTGTTCATTGATATTGGAACATTCGCTTTTAAAAATTAGACTTTTTCTAGTGTATTTATTTTTCTTTTAGTCTTCTGAATAAGAAGACGCTAGCTGATTAACCATTTCAGAATCAGTAGCTGTAACCTTACAGAAGCCTGTATGGTTCTTTCCTTAAGTATAGATTTTTATTTTGTTATTTTGAAAACAATTTGTTTGTTTTTGGATGTCAGTACAATAATTAACAGCTGCAATAAATGTATGAAATTAATAGCGTTTTGCTTCTGTGATATATATATATATATATATGTATGTATGTATGTATGTATGTATATTATTTTTTTTCCCCTCCATGCTGTTATATATTCTTTTTTATCAGTTTCTTCTGCAACAATTCTAACCTTTTTTCGCTCCTTTCTTAAGATCATAAGTTAATATTGTCCAAAAGTATAAATATATAATTGTTTGTTTTTCCATGTGGGATCCAAAGCTTTACACTGTTGAGTACGAGTATATTGATGAATTTCGTGAACACCCTATCAATTTCGTAATGGTAATAGCTATGACTGGTTTGTTACCAGAACCAAGATCAGCATTTATGCGGAACTTGTATTAGAAGAAATCATTAACAAATCTGAAGAGGGTTTTTTTTCCATAATTTAACAACTCTTCAATTTCTTTGCCAGCAGAATGTACATAATAGTTTCCCATTTGTCAGATTGGGGATTAAAATTTTTAAAAAGGAACTTACATTTCAACTCGTTTGTACTTATGGTAACTCGTGTATATGTCCCCTCATTGCAGTTCCAATATATAGATAGTTATGAAAGAGCCCAAATTTTGTCAAAAAATATCTTATTTCAGGAGTGAGTTTCTTTCACAGTCCGCAAATTTATGAATTAAACCCATGGTCTTCTTTCCCTCCGAAGGCGAAGTAAACCGTATTCAGGATTTATACACTTTGAAATAATTAAACCTTCCCGGCCGCGTTTCGACCCAGAAAACTAGACTTAGTATTATAATAAAACAATACAAATTGAATTATTTTTTCGAAAGATTTTACTTGTTTAAAATTGTAAGAGTGATAAGTGACATTATTCCTACTTAATGTTGTAGTTATTTTTACCCTCTCTTATTTTGTAGAACATAGATTAAGTTCTATATACAGAATGTTACCGAAATGAGTGCAGTTTTTTCGCGTGATGGTAGGGAACATCCATACAAGTATTTTAACACAATGAACCTTGGGTCGGAAATGCATTGTTGTGGGTCTACAAATTGAAACAGCATTTAAAACTGTTGAACACATTGTTGTTTGATCCCTATTAGGTTCGTCTTCCGGGCATATAGGCCGTGGTCCAGTCGTTCTTCTACTCGACGTTTCGTCTACTGCTGCGGTAGACATCATCAGGAGATACTGCGTGCTCTCTGTGAACTCCTGCAGTCTGCAGCCGACTGTTGAGGAGTTCACAGAGAGCACGCAGTATCTCCTGATGATGTCTACCGCAGCAGTAGACGAAACGTCGTGTAGAAGAACGACTGGACCACGGCCTATATGCCCGGAAGACGAACCTAATAGGGATCAAGACGCCGGCCGTGAAAGCCTACAGTTATACATTGATGTTTATTTATTAATTCTAAGAAAAATGGAAGGTATTACATGTTATTGTACAGTATTTGTTATACGAGTAGTAATTGTTAGAAATGGCGACCATTGACCTGGATGCACAGCTCCGCGCGTCTCACCTCAGACTGATGAACTCTAAGAAGCATATCTTGATGCTCCCTGATTTCCGCAACCGCTGCCACGATCCTTGCTACAAGCTTAGGAGCTGTGCATCCAGGTCAATGGTCACCATTTCCAACAATTGCTGTAAAATGACATGTATTATATTCCATTTTTCTTAGAATTAAAAAATAAACAAAATGTGTTCAACAATTTTAAGTGCTGTTTTACTCTGTAGACCCACAACAATGCATTCCCGACTCAAGGTTCATTGTGTTAAAATACATGTATGGATGTTCCCTACCACCACACGAAAAATCTGCACTCTTTTCGGTAACACTCTGTATAAGTAATTTTGTGGGCTGCTCGCCTGTAGGCAGAATGCAGAAACTCTAAAACATACATTATAGAAGAACATAGAGGTAACCCCGCCCCCCAGATCTATGATTAAACATTATGCCAGGGCTGAAGACAGTATAGGACAAGGGACAAAATCAAACACTAGATGGTAATTTAAAACACCCTATCCCGATATGAGTCGGTCGGAGTGAAAAGTAAGGATTCTACTAACCATACCACAACAATGGGCAAATTTTATAATTGATACTAGGGCATTCGATAAGTAATGGCAACATTGATATGACATCACAAAAAAAAATTAGGTTATTTTTGAGATTATGAACTTCATTTATAGTATCCTGCTAAGTCAACTATACGTTGCTAAATCCTTGGAAGACGGTTCACTTTATCTGCAGCACAGTTTCTGGATATCTCTTTCATCTGATCGATCTAGAGCTTTCTGAATGTCAACTCTTGATTGAAATCGAATGCCTCGTAGAGGTTCATTGATCTTTGAGAATACGTTATTGTCACAAGGGTTCATGTCTTTGAATTTGGTGGATATTCGAGTACTTCGCAATTCCACCTTCTAAACAAATTCTACTGAACGCCTTTTAGGACGGTATTACTACATGTGAGAAACAGTAAATGTATTCACAAAATATTGCTATTTTAAGGCGTTCATTGTTATAGATTTATACAGACTGATCAACAATATACTACAAGATTACTATGGTTATCACAAGGATCCTGATTTACAACAGTGTTGTCATTACTTATCGAATGCCCTAGTATTAAAATAAATATGTATCCCCTCTTGATTTTAAGGATATGCTATCCTACACCATAGATTATCCTACACTAACACCATAGATTAACCTTGCTATCACATTTGTAATGTATTCTTTTGGATACATCAGTTGCTTCAGTTAATTTAATATTTGTAATAAATCAGAAGAAAACGAACAAAAATAAACCACTTAAATGTGTGTCTAATTATACAATATACCTAATAATAAGTTATACAAGATTCCGTTTTCGCTGCGGTCCGCCACATTCAAATAAGTAATAGAAGAAATTTGTGTTTTGCCAATTTAAGGGTTAAGAATGTTTCAAATTGAGGTCAAGGTTGTATCGTGTTAAGCTATATCTTTTTTTTATAAATATAATAAATATATGTCTTGAAATCCGTTATAAAATACGTGTCTGTAACACACATTTAATTTAAAAATTCGTCAGGTAATATACACGGCGTCAGCTGTCGGCCATTTTGACATTTACTTTTAAAACTGCTCTATTCTAAGGGAAACGAAAACCAGCTTAAACTTTTTCAGAGGAATTGAAATGGACCATCTTATGATTCTACTTGTAAAAACTTTCCATAACCTGAGTTACAGGTTTTCAAACTTTGAAAATATCCCTGTGGATGTAGCATGTAAACACCTATCCATATAGGCCTATGTGTGTATCCAAGTCTCATATTCTACTTTAAGTTCACGAAGCCTAACTTTGTATTTGGATGTCAAAGATGCCTGAAATGTTTACTATCAAATATATTGTTTTGATATTAATTCCTAATTCATAAAATCAAATAAATGTGAGTTTTAACAAATGTACTATACACCAAACAAATACTGTATATAGTTGAGTTATTTGTGTAAAAAGTATATATGTCGTTTCGTTAGTATTAGTTTCATGGTATTAATTGTACAAAGAATGGAGCACAATCTGAGATCTAAATGAAAAAAAAATAATAATCATCCCATCCTTCTAGAATGTACATATTTACAAATTGTAGATAATACTTCAGCAGTTTTTCATCTAATAGTATTTTTATTTGTATGTCTTCCCATAAGGAAGACTTTCTGTAATTGATGTATTTCAAATTAAAACTAATCTTTCTTTGTCTTCATTACAGTTTTTGTTAATTAAGAATATTGTGTCGCTGGAATAAATCTGCCGTTTTCGTAGATAAACAATTTACATTCTTTATTAAATTACCAGAATAAATGACAAAAATGTTTTGGTATTTATGTCAGTTTTATAAGTTTAAGACTTAACTATCTAATAAGTTTATTACTGTTATGTTTTAGATTTTTATGTTTAGTATTAGACTTCGGTTAACATGATGCCTAAACTTATTTTCCTTTATCTTACAGTCTTAAAGCCATCCCCAATACCCTATATCGCTAATGTTATAATTATGTTTTTAAATGCATATTTTCTCACAATGTATTCAAAGAAGGATGAAACGTTTACTGCCGTTTGTGCATTTTTTACTGTATAATCATTTTGCTGCACTATTCATGCTAAATTGTGTACAGAAATATGTTTAAAATGCCCCCTTTATTGGAGCAAATACGTTTAGCAGATCATGAGACATCATGCACTTCATAGGCAGTGATTTTAGCATTAGCAAAATAGAATAGGCCCGTTCCATTGTTCCTTAAAATCAATGGTTATCGGTCGTTCCGATTGTTCATTAAATTTAACTATGAACTGAGTGGATGGTTTCAGCAACATGATTTCCATAATTATCAAGTTTTCGTATATATTGCACTTTTACTTTTTTTGTTCATAATGTGTGTTTTTGTCTATAGTTCGATAACAACAGATTCTTCTGCTTCTTCTGCTGCTTCTACTACCACTTCTACTACTTCTGCTACTAGCACTACTACTACTTCTTTAACATCCAGTTCGTCGCACGGCCCCCAAGCTCTGGCTAGACAAAGTCACAAATCCCGTCTCCTTCAATTTTCCTCAAACCGCGGGTTTGTATAGGAAATTCAAAATTAGCTTGTGTTTTCGAACAGTAACAAATTTCAACTTCACCTACATCACTTTTCAGATTACGTTCTAAAAAAATTGTAGTCTGCAGGTAAAAAAATCCTGTAATTTATATACAATAATATTACTTTTCTTACCTGGTAAATGTTTCAAGAAGTTTCAAAATTCCTATAATGCACTTGTAGGGGTTGTAGAGGGAACTTAGTAGATCAAAGTTAAAAATTAAAATGTACCTGTTGGCAGGTGCCGTCGTCCTCAACTTTGTTAAAATAGTGTCATCATTAAATTTGAAGAGAAAAATTTTCGCCTAGACCGGGACTCGAACCCGGGACCCTTGGCTTTCCGGGCCAAGTGCTCTACCAACTGAGCTACCGAGGCGAGTTACGATCTAGACGCAAATTTTTCTCTTATATACGTTGTAATTCCCTATCGCCAAATGCTTTTGAAACCATTGTTTCTATCTTTGCAAATGGCGGCTTCTTAGTTAAGAAGACATTTATTGGAAAATTTAACATTACTTTAAAAGCCAGTAAGGCCTCTAATGATGTTTTTTTTATTATTAATTTAACATTTCTCAATGAAAGATAAATTAAATTTGAAGAGAAAAAATTTTCGCCTAGACCGGGACTCGAACCCGGGACCCTTGGCTTTCCGGGCCAAGTGCTCTACCAACTGAGCTACCGAGGCGAGTTACGATCTAGACGCAAATTTTTCTCTTATATACGTTGTAATTCCCTATCGCCAAATGCTTTTGAAACCATTGTTTCTATCTTTGCAAATGGCGGCTTCTTAGTTAAGAAGACATTTATTGGAAATTTAACATTAACATTTAATCGTAACTCGCCTCGGTAGCTCAGTTGGTAGAGCACTTGGCCCGGAAAGCCAAGGGTCCCGGGTTCGAGTCCCGGTCTAGGCGAAAATTTTTCTCTTCAAATTTAATTTATCTTTCATTGAGAAATGTTAAATTAATAATAAAAAAAAAAAAAAAACATCATTAGAGGCCTTACTGGCTTTTAAAGTAATGTTAAATTTCCAATAAATGTCTTCTTAACTAAGAAGCCGCCATTTGCAAAGATAGAAACAATGGTTTCAAAAGCATTTGGCGATAGGGAATTACAACGTATATAAGAGAAAAATTTGCGTCTAGATCGTAACTCGCCTCGGTTAGCTCAGTTTGGTAGAGCACTTGGCCGGAAAGCCCAGGTCCCGGGTTTCGAGTCCCGGTCTGGGCGAAAAATTTTTCTCTTCAAATTTAATTTATCTCTTCATTGAGAAATGTTAAATTAATAATAAAAAAAACATCATTAGAGGCCTTACTGGCTTTTAAAAGTAATGTTAAATTTCCAATAAATGTCTTCTTAACTAAGAAGCCGCCATTTGCAAAGATAGAAACAATGGTTTCAAAAGCATTTGGCGATAGGGAATTACAACGTATATAAGAGAAAAATTTGCGTCTAGATCGTAACTCGCCTCGGTAGCTCAGTTGGTAGAGCACTTGGCCCGGAAAGCCAAGGGTCCCGGGTTCGAGTCCCGGTCTAGGCGAAAAATTTTTCTCTTTCAAATTTAATTTATCTTTCATTGAGAAATGTTAAATTAATAATAAAAAAACATCATTAGAGGCCTTACTGGCTTTTTAAAGTAATGTTAAATTTCCAATAAATGTCTTCTTAACTAAGAAGCCGCCATTTGCAAAGATAGAAACAATGGTTTCAAAAGCATTTGGCGATAGGGAATTACAACGTATATAAGAGAAAAATTTGCGTCTAGATCGTAACTCGCCTCGGTAGCTCAGTTGTAGTAGAGCACTTGGCCCGGAAAGCCAAGGGTCCCGGGTTCGAGTCCCGGTCTAGGCGAAAATTTTTTCTCTTCAAATTTAATTTATCTTTCATTGAGAAATGTTAAATTAATAATAAAAAAAAAACATCATTAGAGGCCTTACTGGCTTTTAAAGTAATGTTAAATTTTCCAATAAATGTCTTCTTAACTAAGAAGCCGCCATTTGCAAAGATAGAAACAATGGTTTCAAAAGCATTTGGCGATAGGGAATTACAACGTATATAAGAGAAAAATTTGCGTCTAGATCGTAACTCGCCTCGGTAGCTCAGTTGGTAGAGCACTTGGCCCGGAAAGCCAAGGGTCCCGGGTTCGAGTCCCGGTCTAGGCGAAAATTTTTCTCTTCAAATTTAATTTATCTTTCATTGAGAAATGTTAAATTAATAATAAAAAAAAAAAAAAAAAAACATCATTAGTGTCATCATCTTCATCATCATCATGAACAAATTCGTTTTAGGCCATGTGGCCTGTACGGTTTAAAATAGGGTATATAAAATTAACTGGAGGCTTTTCGGAAGTTAACCTCCATGATCAGCAGGTTGAGATTCTGCTACTAGTTGTTGTTGCTACAAACACTTGGGGTATACATCATCGTAAACAACAACTAGTAGCGGAAGCTCAACCTGCTGATGATGGAAGTTAACTTCTGAAAGGCCTCCGGTTAATTTTATATACACTATTTTAACAAAGTTGAGGACGACGGCACCTGCCAACAGGTACATTTTAATTTTAACTTTTATCTCATGACTATTCGCTCAACGGAATTTGATATGAATTTTTTTAGTAGATCAAATTTTGGAGGTGTTCCAATAGTGAGAAGAACATTATTTTAAATCTTCTTCTTTTTCCTTCTTCTTCTCGGTAGGAAACTTACATTCAAAATGGTCAGTTTCTTAAATCACATGTTATTAAGTGTCCTGTGTTTACAATCTGTCATACCAATAAAATGTTCCCAGGAACTTTATTTTACTTTAAGAAATACTGATAAGAGTTCTGAAAGACACCATCGAACATTCGTGAACAAATATGATGAGATCGAAGTGAACTAATTACTTGGCGAATTAACCTATATAAATAAGAGTTCTACATTATCGTGTCATAATTTTAGCACTGAAATTCAACATATCCAGGTGTAGGTTCCTCAGAAGAAAAAAAAACTTCACCAATCTACAACCTCTAAAAGTGTATTCTATATTGATAGGTTATCATTTTAAATTATGAATGAATTATAAATTGCTTGATTACGTAAATAATTTAATATTTTATGCTCCACAAATCTAACACATGTTGTAAATGTTTTATATCATATTAAATTAATGTCATGTGATATATTTTAAAATATGCTGCATAATATATATATATATATATATATATATATATATATATATATATATATTTAGATTATGTTGGTAATATTAATATGAATTAAAATAATATAATTTAAATATTCAGTTTTACTTCAAGAATTGACATATTTATTACAATTCAGTATTTCCTGACGTAAAGTCTTACTTCAATAATAGCTTCGTATTTAAACATATAGTTGTTACTTAATACTGTTTTTAAATTTAATTTGTGAATTATCTCTAAAACTTTAGTAATTTTTAAAACAGAAGTAAAATAGTTTAACATCAATATAAAGAGTTAAGTAACTTTAAAGTTTTTGGCTTTCTTTTTTTAGTAAGAAAGAAGATTTTCGATTCCGTATTGCTTTTTTAAACTTTGACCCAAATAACAATGATTTAATGTCAATTTCCAAAAAAAAAATAATGTATGTCTATTCTGCCCAGACTAATATTTTATCTGGAAAATTATTTTCAGAATTTGAAATTTAGGTAGATAAGACACAAATGTATATAGACAGAGTCTATAATGAGAACAGTAAAATGAGCCTTTATTCTAAATCAAATCCAAAATAACATAATTTAGCCTGAAGGACAAATATATAATTTACTTATTCATAAAGTCTCGTAAAATTTTTCTCTTCAAATACTATTTCCTTTGTTTATATCAAAAGTCAAACCTTTATATATTTTAATAGAGTAAACAAACAAAAAGTAATTTATATTTTATTTAAATGTAAAATCAATGAATTCTCTATACGCATCGCACCCATCAATAAAATTGATCTAGTGTTCAATATAATTATGTCATATAGGCGGTTGACAAAAATACCAGTAATAATTTTAAAATTTCTTATAGAATGCCATTATATTTCAAATATTTATAACTATATAATTATACTATAAAGTATGTATTAAGTATTAATTAAATAGTAATTAATTAAATATATTTTAGAGAAATTAAAAAAAGGATCAGGGTCACTCATACTAAATAAATACAAAATTTCTCTATACTCGATAATGAATAATTAAATTACAACATTACTCGTTAGATCAAGGCGTTTTGTGAAATACGAGTACATAATTGAAACTTCTTCTACTAATTAAATAAATTATATTTTTCGGCAACAAAAATATATCTTGCACTAAAATTAGACGGATTTTTAATTTATAATATTAAGATTTGTTCAGATTACAGTTTTTCCTATGAATGCATTTCTGAAAGTGAGTATCAGTACCAAATTCGATGTTTTTCAACGAATATTTCTGTTAGATAACTCTTTCTGTGCAATCAGATGTTTTTCAAAATGTTTCGTTTATAAATCTAACATTTAATGTAATATTTATGTGTAATGTTTTAAGAAATAAAATGTGATTGGCTTATATCAGAGTGTTGGAGGCTGTTCGACGAACTGTGTACAAAATAATTGTATATAAAAATATTTAGATGGTAGAATAAACTATCATATATCATGTTCATTCATGATTTTTCTACCAAATTAAGCTTTTATTATCTTGAAAAAAATCATGAATGATTTTAGATTTTTATACCGAAAAGCCAAAGTTTTCGAACAGCCTTCAATCCTCTTATGAATTCAGTTACTGTTCGAAAACTTTGTGTATCTGCACTTAGCTGTAAGAAAAATCTCCGCTGCTCTGTCTTCAAAAGGATTCTCAATATAATGTTCGTGATAAACCGCTTCAACAAACTGTTTTCCACTTAGTTTACAACAATTTAATCAATACTTCTATAATACATTGTAAATTACCGTTGATGTTATGTAGTTAAATGTTAAAATATTAAAATGAGTACCTGATATATTAGTCGTCCTAAACTGAAATGAATTTCTGTGTAAAAACTTCATGTAGTTAAAACCATGTAGGCCTTTCAGGAACACGTTCCAACTTCGGCATGTTATTTGTAACCAAATGTTTTTACTCAGAAATTCATTTTAATTGAGGACGACTGATATATCAAGTAAAGTAAAAAGTAAAGTAAAGTAATCCCACTACAGACCTCGGGAGGCCCTTCGGGTAGTAGGAGGTTAAGGCTCCCACTTTTTCTAGACAATCGGCACTTGATGTCAGCCGGGTTGTCAGCCCTGCGTGACGGCCGCCTTTACCCCCAGAACAAGCGTCTGGTACTCATTTACGTTAGAGGCTGAGTCGACCCCAGGGCCATAGTGCCGCCAGAAGGTTTCGGTCAGTTTTTAAAAATCCTGACCCCACCGGGACTTGAACCCTCGACCTTCCGACTTGTAGCGCAGTGCCTTAACCACTACGCTACGGTGGCCCCCTGATATATCAAGTAGGCCTACTAATTTTAATGTTTTAACATTTGATAATGTCCACCGCTGTGGTCTCGGGGTAGCGTGCTGCCTTGTCACGCAGTGGGCCCGGGTTCGATCTCCGGTCAGGACAGTTTTTCTGGGTGAGGTTTTTATCGGGGTTTTTCCTCACCTGTAAGACAAATGTCAGGAAAACTTTAAGGCCCAAACGGTCCCCGAAATCATATGGCCATCGCAATCATCATCATTCATATTCATCTTAGGTTAAGCTTAGGATTAGGGACTCTCCTGGCGCACTATTATCATCATCACCCATCACATCATCGGGGCAACGTAACCCCGCCTTCCAGGCGTCCCAACCTCAGAAGTGGGTTACAAGTACGCCATGCCAGGAGAGAAACCAGGAATGTCGAAAGACAAACCTGGGGCATTTGGAAAAAAAATAAATAAATAAATAAATAATAACATTAAATAATGTAATGTATTTTAGATATCCCTTTCATTTTTTTTTTTTTTTCGTTAAAAGACAAAATTCATTTTTCAATTGATATTTCAGATAGTATTTAACGTTTGTACAATTGACAAAATTCTAGAAATTTTGGGCCTCTAATAGTAGTATTTCCGTGAATGTCAATCTCTAAAATTATCGCCAGACTGTATAAAAACTACTTAAACGCATGGAAGTGAAGTTTGGAGTACTCGAACTTAATCGGTTTACAAGGCGAGCGACTCATGTGAAGATCAAACACCCACTGTTGGTTAGTAGAGCCTCTGCCTTCGACTCTAGCACCCCGGGTTCAATTTCCGCCAGGATGGAAGGATTTTAAATTTCCACCTCGTTGAGCGTGTTTCCTGTGATTGGACCTAAAAGGATAAATTAAATAAACAAATGGAAAAAAACAGTAAAAAGAAGAAGGAATTAAAATAATAAACTCATTTTTAAAGTTACATTGAATATTTTAATTTTAACTTTACAAACCAGAGTCGTTCTGCTACATGATGTAGGCATATGCCATGTGTCTGTCTGTAGTTCAGAATACAGTAAAGACGCACTAAAGTTGTAATCATATAAACATACTATTTCAATATGATTTCTTCGCATTTTAGTGAAAACTAAGATACTATAAATTATTTTTAATAGGCACAATAGTACAATCTGAAAAAATGGCTAATTTATCTAGAAAAACGAAATTTGAATTATATTCATGGCTACGGCCAATTTATTAATATATTTTGAAATAATGACTGTCCCTTAGATACAATTATCATTTTTATTTATTATTATTATTATTATTATTATTATTATTATTATTATTATTATTATTATTATTATTATTATTATTACATGTAAACTAGAATATTTATTAGTTTTTCTTTGAATTTTCTTTTTCATGATATACGTAGTAAAAATGTTTGGACTGAAAACTTGACCTACTTTTAAATTTTAAGCAGCAAATGTTTAATTAAATAAAAATATTAACTTCGTATTCATGTAAACAGAATATTTAACAGTAATAGAATGTACGATTAAAAATATAGTTACCTTGTAGGTCCGTCTCCTCAACTTAAGTTGTTTTGAAACTCTGCAGGCCTTTCGGGACTAGTCCCATCATCAGCAGAATTCATTAGGTCCGTACTTGTTGACCCTTGTTGAAAGCACTGACTTGTGTTGTATTTTGTATAGAGGATTGTGTGGACTGGGTATGTTCTCATTAAGAATCAGGTTGTTGTCGATTTCTCTTAGGATTGCGATTTCCTCCAGTGTATTAATCCTCGTTGGAACATTCGAGGATAAATATACTGGAGAAATCGCAATCCTAAAAGAAATCGACGACAACCTGATTCTTAATGAGAACACACCCAGTTCACACAATCCTCCATAGAAAATACTCACAAACAAGTCAGTGCTTCAACAAGTACGGACCAAATGCATTCTGCTGATGATGGGACTAGTCCCGAAAGGCCTACAGAGTTTTAAAACTGTGAATTAACACCTCAACGGAAACTTACCATGAATTTTATTAGTATCGAGAATATTTAACGCTGGTCAATATTTCAAATTCTGTTCAATATTTCAAATTCTGTTCAATATTTCAAATTATGTTAAACTACAACATATATTTTATATCAGTACATATTTTAACTATAATTTCTGATATATATAATTACATATGTATTGATTGCATGAGTATATACAAATATTGAGAATCTTTTAATATTATGTCCTCATGTGTTTTTTCTTACAATCTCGTGTTAAAACTTAAACATACATTTGCTCCCATTAATATTCTTTCATTTAATTCTTAACAAGCTTACACTACTAAGTAGTTTTGTAACGAGGGATTGCAATAATATACCTGTTATATAGTATGTAGGCCTATTTATTCTTCACAGTATGTATGTCCAAACCATTAGCATAGTCTTACATCAAACACAACAACTCAAATTTCTCAAAAATAAAATCATTAAAAAATACAAATCATTCTAAAATACAGAAATATTACAAAAAAATGTTAAATTTCGTCGAAATGACAAATTATTCTAGATAAAATAAGAACATACAAGAAATTTAACCATACTGCACGTAACATATGTTGAAAAAAAGTTTAGTTTGAACAGAACGCACAGAAGTAAGAGCATTAATGCTATCAAGATCATGTTATTAATGCGAGCAATTGTATAAGGTATGCTCCAATCGTTGTAATGTTTGTTATATATTATATGTACATACCTTCTTACATTCATCTTAATAACAAATAGCTTACACTTCAGTAAATGTTGTTTTATAGTATAGTATATATTTTAACATGCATACTTTTACGCAACTACAATTCTTTATGCACTTTTTCCGTCATTAAATCATTCCCAAAGAGTCTGAATGTTGCAATAACAACAGAATTTTACAAACAAACTGGAGTTACTATTTTTATGAGAGTTATATCTCATTTATATTCAGTACATTGTGTATGAAACTTAAATGCAACATGCATCAGGGAATAAAATATTACATAAATCGAAGGATAAAACTAAGCTTTATCTTTTGGAAGTTACATAACTTTTAGGTAAACTTCTGATTTAATGTATTAATATTCTATATAAATAATGCCAGTAATTATGGAATATTTTAATGTTGCCCTTTAAGGAATAAAGTTAGGCCGATTAGTGTATACAGAGTGTGAAGAGTTCTATTGAGGACCTACAGAGATTGTTCACCTATTTGGAAGTTAGATCCCTTTTAGATAAAGTGTTAATATATGTTATATATACTATATAGCCTAAATAATCTCAGCAATGATAGAATATTTAAATATAAATAATAAACTTACGCCGATTAGTGTATACAGTGTGGAACGAGTTCTATTGAGGACCTACAGAGATTGTTCACTTATTTGGAAGTTAGATCTCTTTTAGATAAAGTTTTAATATATATATATGTGTAATATATATATATATATACACATATATATATATATTGCAGATTTTCGCGGATATAAGTATGAATAAGAAAGTTTTCTTGGGTTTTCCGCGTCTTGGATTCAAGTTCGGCCTTTGGCCACTGATTCCGACGTTTCGGCATGATCCCACATGCCATTATCAAGGAATACAGTTACCTCTGTTGGTGAAGCCGATCCTAAGTGTTTTAACAAAACCGCGGTTTCCAGTATATCATTACTTCGATATTTGATGTCGATGGTTTGGACAACAAAAATTTGGAATCTGTAGTTGTTAATAAAATGCAGTGGGATGAAAGTAATTTCCACCTAATATTTGTTTTATTCTTGGATGAAATCATATTAAATTCCTAAAAATGTCCACAGTATACAATTAATGTCTAAATGCATATACCTGGGGGGTGCACTGTGAAGAAGGTGGTCACGTGGGTTATTCTAGGAACTCTCTTTTGTGTACTGTTGTTATGGGGAAACCTTATATAACAGCGAGTACCGTGTTATGACGCTCAAAGGGGGACAGAACACATATTGTATCAGACACATTATTATCCAAGTATAGACTGCAGTGAAACAATACAGATATTGTAGGCCTGCGTTTACTTGATTAGTAGGCCTGAAAATGTATACATCAAAACATTAATCAGAGGGAGCATCAGTTGGTGAGATCCATTGATCATAGTACGGCGTCATCTACTGCTGTCATGATATGCTTCATTGTCCCTATTCAAACTAACGTACTTACTTACTGGCACTATTGAATCTAAAGGCTCGTTGCCGGTCAAGACATAAGCTCGTCATACATATAAACTAACTCACTCACTGGCATTATCGAACCAGTAGGTTCATGGCCGCGCGGACATAAGCTCTCCATACATCCCCATCCTGAGCCAATGTTTTCCAATCATTCCCTCAAATCATATTAATGTTATTCTCCACCTCATTCTTGGTCTACCAACTGGGCGTTTTCCCTCTGATTTTCCTACAAGAAGCTTCCATTCACGTCATTCATTCCCCATTCGTGCCACATGTCCTGCCCATCGCAGTCTACAAGACTTGACTGTTCTCATTATATCTGGCTTCCTATAAATACCATGTAATTCATTGTTATGCAGTCTTCTCCATTCACCTACCTGTTCATTTCTCTTTGGTCCAAAATTTCTCCTAAGAACTTTATTCTCAAATACTGGTAATATCCTTTCCCCCCTTAAAGTAAGAGTCCATGTTTCGCATCCATATATTATAACTGGTAGAATAATAGTTTTATATATTTTCATTTTTACGTTTTTTGAAAGGAGTTGGGACGTCAAGAGTTTTTGTGATGCATAATAGCACACATTTCCAGAATTGAGCCTATGTTTAATTTCCTTGTGCATCTCATTCCTGTTTGTGATTATTGTTCCTAGGTATTTGAATTCAGCCACTTCCTCAAAATTTCCTCCATTTGTCATTCGCTGTCCCATTCCATTATATAATGGATTTTACATGTGTGGACCAGAGATTTAGTTTTATTGATATTTACTTCCAGTCCCAATAACATATAATCCTGAGTTAATGTTTTCTAATTATTCCGCCATAGAATTCAACCGCCCACAAATCATGTTTAAATTATTCTCCCTCCCATCTCGTTCTTGGTATTCCTACTGGTTTTCCTACAATAAATTTTCATGCCCTCATTCATTCCCCATTCATGCCACACGTCTTGCCCACCCAATCTACGAGACTTAAAAATGTTATTACATTTTGTTACTCATATAAAGATCATGTAGTTCACTGTTATGTAGTCTTCTCCATTCAACTGTCCGTTCGTCACTCTCTTAGGCCAAATCGTTCCGGTCTTCTTCCTCTATGTTTTTTCCCCCACTGATAGGTTTACCATCTTAAGTTTCCATTTATCATCTCCAATATCCTTCTTCCAAAATTCCTATTATCTCTTTATAATTCCGGCTGGACATATTTTACTGAAGTACGTAGCGGTATTTTTTTTTGCAGGGCCAGATTGCTAACATGATGCCTAATCCCCAGACATCGAGGCGGACCTTGCTCACTTAGCGGACAAGTCTCATTTAGTTTTAATGCGCTGAGAACTCGCCTTTCATTCAATCATGTTAGTAACAGTTTATTAGAACTGCAGTCGGGGAAAGCACGACGAGAACGTAGGAGTAGGACTTGTTGGCAGAGCTGCTAAAAGAGTCGCAGTGGCACTACTCGAGATTTAAGGTATAGGCTACATAGTCGGCATCTGTATCCTTCTCGGTGCCGTACCAACCATTTGCTCCCCTAAGAACTTTATTCTCAATACTTGTGATCTTTTCTCTTCCGTTAAAGTGAAATACCTTGCTTCATATCCATGTAGTTCAATCGGGGGTTTCATATATTTTTAGTTTAAATTTTTTGAGAGAAGCTTGCGATAAGAAAAATCCATATAATAAATACTGTCATACGTTTTTATAGTTGAGCCTATGTTTAATTTGTATTCAACTCATTTCTATTTGTAATTATTGTTCCTAGCTACTTGAATTTAGCCACTTCTTCTAGATTTCTCTCGTTTGTCATTAATTGCCCATTTTCATTACATAATGTATTTCAATGTGTGGTCATATATTTAGTTTAATTGATATTTCTACCAACCCCAGTTTCTTAGTAGTGTTTCTTGACTTTTAGAATCTCTTGGCTATTGCTTAATAATACTACATAACCAGTATATATACCAACAGCTTATTAATACTAAGGAATTGTACGCTTGCTTTATTATCTTAGGATTGATTACATGCTCTATTATAAAATTCAATAGCAGATGAAATAGCGCATTGTCTTGCCTTAACTCGTTATGATTTTCGAAATTATCCGAAAACTGTTTGCCTGCCCGCACTCTACTCTTTGTGCCATTCAGACAATTTCGAATAAATCTAACTTTTTAGGAATTTCGGGTTTCAGCAACATTATTATACAAATTCTCCTCTTTTTGAAGGCTATAATTAGTCGATGTACTGTGTCGTTATATTGCCACTTCTTTTCTAAAATCTCTTACACTAAAAAACCTCACGTGTTGTAGACTTATTTTCTTCTAAATCCACATTGATGATTACCTTTTATGGCGTCAATATAGAGAGTAAGGCTCAATACTAATATAAAATTTATGTGAAATTGATAGTTACGGAATTCTCCGTAGTTGTTTCAATCATTTGGAAGAACCTCTTTTTTTTTCCAAATCATACTAACCAATAGGTGTATTTTTTCCATCAATTTTTTTCCTTGATTTTATCAGTTGTAGTGGGTTCCCATTTGAACCTCATCCTTTATACACCTTTAGGCAAGCAGGAGCTACTTTAACAAGTTTTAATAGTTTTATTGTAGATGCTAAATAATATTTATAATAAAAAAATAGAGCACCTGAGATCTCAGTCTTCCTCAACATTGGATGGGGTGTGGAGTACTTTCGAAGCACATGCTTCATTTTCAGCTTGTGAATTGGTACTGGTTGTTCGTAAGAATTCTGTAGAACGGGTTGACGTCACTGGGAGAGTTCTCATTCAGCAGGTGAGCGTTTTTGGTTTCTTTTACTATCTCGATTATCTTCGAGAATGTTGATTTTGAGTTTGTTGTTTTCTCTATGGATGACGGATAATGTGTTGTTGATGGTATTGAATTGGTGACCTTTATCTATGACATGTTTTGCAAAGCTGGATTTGCCTTCATTAAATCTAAAGTCTTTGAGATGTTAGTTATATCGTATGTTGAAATTCCTAGTTGTTCTGCCAATGTAAAACTTCTCACAGCTGCTGCATTTTAGTTTATAAACTCCTTTGTTTTTGTAAATGTCTATTTCTTCTATTTTGTTTGTGATTAAGTTATTTAGTTTGTTGGTTCTTCTAAAGGCGATTCTTACATTGTTGTCTTGTTTTTTTATGGTTTTAGCCAGTTTTTGTGTTTCGGGACCAGTATATCTGAGAGTTAACCACTTAATTTAGTTATTGTCTATTTCTCTACTCAATGCAGTTAAGTTTACTAATTCTTCCTTTTTTTATTTGCTTTGTTATTAGTTTGTCAATTATTTCTTCATTATAGCCGTTTTTGGATGCTAGAAGTTTGATGTGTTTCGGTTCTCTATTGTAATTTTCTTGGTTAAGTTGTAGTTATCTCATTCTGTTGATGAGGACTGGTACATGTACTGATTTTTGTTGTGGGAGTACCTAGATTGATTATGAATGGTGATTATCAATAAAAACTAAATATATGGTCACACGTAGAATTCATTATATAATGGAAATGGACAGCTAATGACAAATGAGGGAAATTTTGAGGAAGTGGCTGAATTCAAATACCTAGGAACAATAATCACAAATAGAAATGAGATGCACAAAGAAATTAAACATAGGCTCAATTCTGGAAATGCGTGCTATTATGCATTGCAGAGACTTCTGATGTCCCAACTTCTTTCAAAAAATGTTAAACTGAAATATATAAAACTATTATTCTACCAGTTATATTATACGGGTGCGAAACATGGACTCTTACTTTAAGGGAGGAAAGGAGATTACAAGTATTTGAGAATGAAGTACTTAGGAAAATTGTTGGACCAAAGAGAGATGAACAGACAGGTAAATGGAGAAGACAACATAACAATGAACTACATGGTCTTTATAGTAAGCCAGATATAATAAGAACAGTTAAGTCTCGTAGACTGCGATGGGCTGATCATGTTGCACGTATGGGGAGAGAAAGACTTGTATGGAGGCTTCTTGTAAGAAAGCCAGAGGGAAAACGCCCAGTTGGTAGACCAAGAATGAGGTGGGAGAATAACATTAACTATGATTTGAGGGAAGTAGATTATACAGGGAATGATTGGAAAGCATTATCTCAGGATAGGGATATATGGAGAGCTTATGTCCGCGCGGCCATGAACCTACGGCTTCGATAGTGCCAGTGAGTAAGTAAGTAAGATTGTATCACTGGTTGGTTTTCTATTACATATATTACATAGTGACCTCAACGGTGTTTTGTCATGAATTTTAAAAACATAGATGCTAAATATTCATATGTAATGCCTACATAATATAAATACGAGGCTTATTATAATTTATATGGGAATCCGGTACTGAAAATAATATAAAAGTGATATTCTCCCAGTTATATTTTATGGATGCGAAACATGGACTTTTGTTTTATGGGAGGAGAAAAGATTACAAATATTTGAGAATAAAGTTCTTAAGACAAATTTTGGAGGAAGGAGAGGTGAACAGACGGCGAATGGAGAAGGCTGTCTAACAATGAGCTATATGATTTTTATAGGAAACCACATACAATAATAACAGTTAATTCTGGTAGGCTGCGATGGATAGGATATGTGGCTAGTATGATGAATGAAATGAGGGCATGGAAATTCCTTCTAGGAAAACCAGAGGGAAAGCGTCCAGCAGGTAGACCAAGAATGAGATTGAATAATAATATTAACCATGATTTGAGGAAAGTAGATTAAACAGGGGATAATTGGAAAACGTTAGCTCAGGGTAGGGATGTTTGGAGAGCTTATATCCGCGCGACCATGAACCTACAGATTCGATAATTCCATTGAGTTAGTCGGTTCGTTAGTTAGTTTATCCGTAAATTGTTATCAAGCCCAAAGGAATCCGCGATCAAAAACGTTTGGGAAACGCTGAATTAAAATAATATTAAAATTCAAAGAGAGTAATTGTGTAGAATGTGAACGGTCACTGAAAACAAAATTAAGTGATGATTCACTTTTTAAAAAATATCTATTTACAAAGCCTAATCGTTCATTCAACTGAACTTAAGTTAACAAAATAACTTGCCCTAAACTCGAACTATTTAGCGACTTCTTTGAGATCAGATTTTGCAATTGATAATATTTTCAATTTATCTACAGATAAGTAAACCCTACACACTAACCACCAAACATATTTATAAACAAATACAAATACTTATTTTAGATTAAAAAAAGCTTAAAATCAAACGGGGATCGAACTATTTTATTCCTCGTACATATAATTTTAATTATCAAAGAAACAATGTAATTATCATAAATAATAAATATGATACATTATGTCGAAAGTAATACATCTCCAACACACGATAAAACTTTTAAATACGGATGAATCTCTTAAAGTTATTAGTCTACAAAGATCGGAATATGATAGAATGGTGCTGCTGGTATAGCGAGCGGGAAAACATTAGAAAAGTCTTAGAGTGTACGGTCCGAAAAACATGAAAAGTGGAGCACATTACGCAAAATGAATTTAACACTTTTACATAAAGTATATAAATAAGCCAAATGCAAACTTTCTTTTATAAAAACAAAATGAGGTACTTGTGACTTACATTGATATCACAGGCCGTAGTTCTGAAACACACGGATCTTGTTTCGGCACTTGTAGACTAATAAAAACAATTACAACAAATATATTTCAAAATCCAAATACAAGCTAAACTATGCTGAGCAAACCTAATCACTAACCATAATCTATGCCACAGTCTAAAGAATATCCCATTTCGATTAAGTTTTAAGATAGTTTACTAAAAATTAAGACGCTAAATTAATATATATCTAATTATCTTAGGTCACTGATGGACAACTCTTTCTTGTATATACTCATAAAATTCTGCCTTAATTTTTGTATACAACATTTATACAGTAAACCCCCTACTTTAGGCAAATAATTGTCTGGCATTTGAGCAAAACAATAATTTGTACTATATACGAGTTATATACTGCTAAACACTAAAAGATTAAAATTTTAAGAATAATATAAGATTCGTAGGAAGGCATTGCTGCCGATAGGATTACCCATGCCGGACTGGTCGAAGGTGATGAGCCAGACGAAAAAAGTACCTTGGTCGAAAGAGTGACGATCTTTCACCGTAAAAAATACAACCGTCAAGAAATGCGGACATGGGTTCAACTGGGGTAAAATTTTCCGGAGGTCAAATAGTCCCTCATTCGGTTCTCCGGGCGGGGACTACTTCAGAGAACCCATGCCAAAGGCTCAAACACAGGGACATGTTCCTAGGAACATGGAATATTAGGACTTAATACAATGTTAGGAAGTACAGTTTCGGCCTTAAATTTAAAAAGTTAACAAATTTAACTCATCCTAACTTTATATATGTTAACATTTAAATTTAAATTCTTTATACCTGACCTCATATCCAGTCTTCTAATTAAACCAGTTTCAGAACATAGGTAGTTTAATTAGGAGACTGGATATGAGGAGAGGTAAAAATAATTTCAATTTAAGTTTTGAATTAAACCTCATAGTGATTTTTCTTATAAAGTTCAATTTATATATGTTATTTCTGTGTAGCGTTTATCTGATTTCAGGTATATTTTAATAGCTACCTAATGATTTAGATCAAGAAGCTAACACATATGCATCCCATGTGTCTGATAAATTCCCACATTTTATTTTTCAGAAGAAAATTTCTTCCCAAATATGTGATCATTAATGCAATAATTATGCTTATGTAGTGTTCGTTGTGTTTCAGGTATGTTTTTACCATAGTGAGTTACCTTATTGGCGTGTTCATCTTCGCTACAATTGTAGGTGAGTCTCATTTCAGGTAAATAAAACTATCTTCGAGCAATCCTATCATTATGAACATGTTACGACAATCAATAACGCTTATTACGGCGAGAGGTCGCCCTAGCAACAGAATAACTATATGGGTTATACACGTGGTGCAGTATAGCTTCTATGATCCTTTTTTATATTATTTTATCTATAGTAGATGTTAGATCTGAAGTCATATCACATATATTTTTTAATGATAGTATGAAATGGTGAATATGATTGTAGGAATTACAGTAATTAAATTTCATTTGGCTTTCTTCGTCTTCCAGACGCCCCAACTTCAGAAGTTGGTAACAATTACGCCAATGCCAGGAGAGAATACTGGAAATGTCGAAATGACAACCTGGGGTATTGGAAGAAAAAAAATTAATTTGTTCTAGCATTTGCTTTAACTGCTGATAGAAGCAGGGAAAAAACCTCAGAAACTGCGGTTTCAACCCGAGTTCTCCTAAATACAAGTCCCTGAGCCAACTCTCTCGGTTACAATGCCTTAATTAACTATACTAGTAGCCTAAAACGTTTGATCCTAATCGCCGCCGGTGGCGTACGCCCACAAAATGTTGCTGTCTCTTTAAACATACATACTTACAAGGGAAAGTCAACATAGCATGCCGCAACCTACTTTTAAATTTCTCCCAGAGAAGCGTTGTGATGTACCAAGGCCGTGCCGAAAAAATTATTTGCCGTTTTTAACTGCAAGGTACAGAAATCGAGGCCAGAATCCAGCAATGGGAATCCACAGTACGGATCAGATGTACTCCTTGGTTGAGTAAGAGCGGAGTGGAGTGAGGCGGGACGCAGGTAGTGAGGGTTATCCAATCTACCTATTCAGCAATTTTATTACTTCCTATAGCTTAAATGAGGGATGTGGCGCTGTATTTTAGTGCCTATATGTTTTTGGACACGGTCTTGGTACATTACAACGCTTCTCTAGGAGAAATTTCAAGGTCGGTTCGGCATGCAACGGTTGACAGTTCCCTTGTTAGTGCTTTATTTAACGACACTATTTAACAACTCAGATAATTAACGTCGTAATTCGAATTTGAGAATGAAAGGGACGATAAATTTTGCTCAAATGCTTCTTATTTCAGGCTTGAGATTATTTTAAATGCCGAAAATCAAGACTTAACTTGCCATACGAAAGAAGCAATACACAGGCTTTTACACCTTAAAATCCATCACCCCTATCAGGTTTGAATCAGCGAGTCTTGGAACCAGAAGCGATAATTGTATCTGTAGTTCTGTAAACATTTTAAAGACGCTACTACACTTCAGACTAAAGTTTTTCACACAAATCTTCCTTATGTTTTTGAAATATTTGAAACAGGGACTAGGTAATTTACATCTTCAGAGTTACCTTATTATGTACACTTTAAGGTGCGGATCTTCATATTCTGATTCGTGAGTTCGATTTAGTGTGTTATCTCTTTCTTCAGACTCGTCTTCTAATGACCAAGATTCGGGAGAAATGAGATGCCTTTCCCCTTGACCCACATTCAGGTACTGAAATTTTATAAGCATTAGGTCAGCTCTTTGCCTTTATGACAGCCTTAACTGTAACTGGAAGACTTTCCAAAAGATATCTGAACGTTTGTGAAAGAATTGGAGTCCATTTTTCTTAGAGAGTCATAAACAAAAAAGTAGATTGTTGGGGTCTGGAGTGACTCTATGTTCATATTCTTTCGGGGTATTTATTTGAAGTCGGATTCTCTGTCGGCCAGTCCATTTCCTGAACATTATTATCTCAAAACCCCTTGCTCTATATATTTTAATCGCATGAAACATCTTGCTAGTACAAACAATAGTCATCGCCAGACTGGTTCTCTATGGTAGGTAATACAAAACCATTTAGAATGTCTTCATATCTTCACAACCTTTTGCGTTCATGTCGCCATTAATTTTTACCAGGGGACTTGACCCCAAGCTGCGAAGTCACCTCCTCCAATTCGTACAATACCCTCCTGCATTTAACACGATACCTTTGCGTATAATTATTTTTCTCGCATCGGGAATACACTATGTTCGGTGGAATGATATTCGAAACCTTCAGAACGTCAAGCTCAAATATATAGTCTATTCGTTTCCAATTTCAGTCTTTAGTTGGCAGCATCAATGAAAGAGCAATAAACTTGATTGAGATTAGAAGTATGATATGTGATTTCTTGCATGAAACCCCCCACTTTGTTTATTATTTCAAAGAATATAGAGATAAATGGTTTAGACATGTAGAAAGAATTAATGTAACAAGATTGCCAACAGCAGAATTTAACTACAAGCCAAGAGGTTCAAGAAATGTAGGAAGGCCAGTGAAGATGGACAGAACAACTGTGAGGCGGAACAGGCAATTTGCCTAGCCCTTGAAGTGAAGAAGAAGAAGAAGAAGAAGAAAAATGATTTTGACCGCTATAAACCCATTATAACTGAATGTAAAAAAAAGAGTATATATTTTGTTAATTTTTTCTTCGGGATGTAGGAGGTTAAAGCCGCTGATTTTCGCCATATCCAAGTCCTTCCATCAGACTCGTCGCATAAAAAAAATCACATATTTCTAATGGCCCACTGCCCGTTGACAATGTTCTTTGCAACGGTGCAAGACGACACTTGGTGTTAACAATGGAAATATTTATCCTGTGTGAACATGCGTGGCCATGATAGACAAATTTTCTCAACTAACTGCTTATTACCCGTTTAAGGAGTAAGTGCAGTTGTTGACGGGGGCACCGCAATCGTGTTTATGCAGGAATAGTACACGTGACACTGTTATCTATGAAGTGCAGAGGGGAATGGGACGTGGGACGCTGACAGTATGCACTGTTTTATATGACGTCACGTGTAGCAACAACAGAGCTTCGTAATTCTTCCGCCTGCAGAGATATTTTGAATGACTAATAGTACCTCGGATGAATTCTGGAATGATTGATTCAACCAACAACCAATGATTTTTCGATCAACCCTCTTCAAAGATTGACGATCCCTTTCGGACATATTTGAGCAGTCTACCAGGTCATTGTTACTTGTGATAGTACCACCACGATATCACTTTATTAAAACATTTTTAATTAACGTAGTGATTGATTTTGGCAGCTTCAAAAAGGCTAAAATAGAAATATTGATAAAATCCCCTTTCACCCATATTTTCCATCAATATACTTTTGGTTTCAAAATCCTAATCATAGTATTAACAATTTAAGGTGGTACCCATGAGTATGCCACGTTCAAAGTTATTGAGCTCTGCAGAACTAACCATGCTAACCATTGTTTTTTGCGCGATAGTGCGTTTTGTCTTACTTATAGCAATGGCAACCATGTTTGAAAGTTCAACTTCCAACATTTCGGGGTTGCCAACCTAAATAACTATACTGTAATAAAATGACTGTACTGTAATATTACAAACACGCGTGTGGGAAGTAAAACCACTGCCCTCTATGTATGATACAAAAACAATATCCAAAGGTAGTGTTAATATACATTACGAAACAAATAATTGCATTTTAAATTAACTGAATTTTATTTGAAACAATATAAAACAATAAATACGTACTTGCCACCATTTTATCACTAAATGATCTCACGGCCTTCTGTTATTTTATCACCAACTGGTCCCACGGTCTCCTATTGTTTCAACTAATAAACATTGCCCACACTGTTAACGTTAATCAATTGTTTATAATCAACGCAAATATTTCCAACAAAGATGTTATTTTACTATTATTTATTATTTTGAAAACACCATCGCGCAAAAAAATAATGTACAAGGCACGTTTTTGAAGTGTTTTACAGAATCTCAAAAATTATAAACCTCGCTATCGCTTGGTTTTAAACATTTTCCTCGTTTCTGTAAAAACCACTTCCCAACCTCGCATCATAATATACTGTTATAATACAGAACAGTATACAGAATACTGATATCACGTAAACCTATGTGAAGTTCGTCGTCTGGCCGTAATAATAGGTCTACTATACAGTGGAGTCATTATATTTTTTATCGTAATGTGTATTATTAAGTTAGCAATAAAATTAATATGGATGCTTCCAGACAAGTCGTATATAGGTCATAATTAACATAACTAGAGAGAAACATTTGGGCTATTCTATGCCACCGTACCACCAGTCAATATTCGATCGGAGAAGAAGTGACTTTTAGGTGTTGGCCAATGTGATAACACATGTTCCCGCTAAAGCTAATTGCCCATATTTGCTCACATACGAGTATAAGGGTATTCTATTCTAAGAGTCCACCTACATCCGTGGGCAAGTTAGTGTGAGAAAATTGGCAGTTAGTATTAGATAGGCAAGTTAGTGTTAGTTTGGGCAAATTAGAGTGAGAAAACGAGGGAGTTAGTACACCAGATTAGTTTAACGTTCACTTGTTTTTTTAGCGGGTTTTAGTGGTAAGTTAGTTACACTATCTGAGCTATGACTAATAAACATTTTACATATAAAATGTGCTGATGTTAGGTTACTTTGGACTCAAATTCTCGCTTTATTTTAAGGCAGTTTTCACATTTTTGAAAAAAAAATCAACATATATATTTCTCTCGGGTAATTATTCGCATAATAACTAACTAACTAACTCACTGGCACTATCGAACCCGTAGGTTCATGGCCGTGCGGACATAAGCTCTCCATATATCCCTATCCTGAGCCAATGTTTTCCAATCATTCCATGCATAATCTACTTCCCTCAAATCATAGTTAATGTTATTCTCTCACCTTATTCTTGTTCCACCAACTTGGCGTTTTCCCTCTGATTTTCCTACAAGAAGCTTCCATGCACGTCTTTCATTACCCATTCGTGCCACATGTCCTGTCCATCGCAGTCTACGAGACTTAACAGTTCTCATTATATCTGGCTTCCTATAAAAACCATGCAATTCACTGTTATGCAGTCTTCTCCATTCATCCGTCTGTTCATCTCTCTTTGGTCCACTTCATTCTCAAATACTTGTAATCTCCTCTCCTCCCTTACAGTAAGAGTCCATGTTTCGCATCCATATAATATAACTGGTAGAATAATCCCGCGCCGTAGCCGAGCGGTTAAGGTAGGAAGCCTTGGCGCAGAGCTACGGGACTTGCGCTGGTTCGAGTCTCCATGGGGGAAGAAATTGTCTCATGGTATTTCGGCCAGTATGGGACCGGTGCCCACCCAGCATCGTGAGGCAATTGGGTAGCTACAATAAGTAGCGGCTCCAGGTTGAGGAACCAGCTATAACGGCTGGGGGACTCGACATGCTAACCACATGTCACCCCTACACTGGCTGTTGATCATCTACCTCTGTGATTGACACATGTGGATGTGAAGGGCCAGCAGCCGGCTGGTAAAAGGCAACCGCTGAAAAGTGGAAAGACCCTCAATCGAAATCGGTAGAATAATAGTTTTATATATTTTCAGTCTAACGTAAATTGAAAGAAGTTGGGAAGTCAAGAGTTTCTGAAATGCATAATAACACGCATTTCCAGAATTGAGTCAATGTTTAATTTTCTTGTGCATCTCATTCCTGTTTGTGAATATTATTCCTAGGTATTTGAATTCAGCCACTTCCTCAAAATTTCCCTCATTTTTCATTAGCTGTCCATTTCCATTATATAGGCCTAATGTATTTTTATGTGTGACCATATATTTAATTTTGATATTTACTTCCAGTCCCAATTTCTTAGTGTTACTCAGTAGTGTGTGCGTGTTAACCTTTAGTATCTCCTCGCTATCGGCCAATAGCACTACATCATCAGCATAAACCAACGGCTTAATTATTCACATAATTCAACAATAAATTGTTTTTATCGTTTTTTCTTGGATTTAGCTGGTGGCATAGAATCCCCAAAATTTGCACTTGAGCTGGGATTTGAACTCAAGATCTCGATCTTTATGCCCTTATCATTGAGCTAATTTGGTATACCTCCCAAAGCAAGCATAATTCCCTCTCTCTTTAATTCCGAGTCGTCAGTGAGTAGCGAAACAGTATTCAGTAATGAAGGTACTTCTACAGCGAGAAGTTATTATGATGGGGTTTCGCTGAAACATCAATTAATTGCGAACCTTAGGCCTCTATGGAAACATTAGTAAAGGCTCCCATCTTTACAGACAAGCGGTACGAGATGTCAGCAGGCTTGTCTATCCTGCGTAACGGTCTCCTTTACCTCTAGAACATGTATCTGATATTCATCTACAACCAGAAGATCATGGTATCTCCATAAAGTTTAGACCAATTTAAAAACCCCGACTTCAGTAGAAATCAAACCGGCAATATTTCAACTTCTAAAGCATTAATCTTAACCAATTATGCTATGGAGTTTCCTCTAATAAAATCTTACGTAATGCCTCTATGGAAACATTAGTAAAGGCTCCCATCTTTACAGACAAGCGGTACGAGATGTCAGCAGGCTTGTCTATCCTGCGTAACGGTCTCCTTTACCTCGAGAACATGTATCTGATATTCATCTACAACCAGAAGATCATGGTATCTCCATAAAGTTTAGACCAATTTAAAAAACCCGACTTCAGTAGAAATCAAACCGGCAATATTTCAGCTTCTAAAGCATTAATCTTACCAATTATGCTATGGAGTTTCCTCTAATAAAATCTTACGTAATACATTTTGAATATTTAAATTGTAATTTTAAATGCAATTGATGTCATAAAATGATATATTTCACGTTGTTAAATGAGAAGGAATGGGAATCAAATGCTATTTTCACACAATAATTAAAATTGTAAATACAAAGTTCTAAATTTTAATACCTGTAACGATCATTCGTCCTCAACTTGGTTAAAACTTTTTTCTATAGGTCTCATGGAGCCTAGTTACGAAAGTCCTACTCAATTTGATTATAACTTTTTAAAGTTCAGAATCGGTTTCGAAAATTCTACAGGTTTTTAAAAAGTTAGAACCAGGTTGAGGACTTGATTAAGAGAATTAATTTTGTTTCGAAAAATAAAATAAAAATAAAATAAAATTTAAACATCCAAAAGTACAAACTAATAACAATAATAATGTAACAACTATAACTACAAACAAATTCCCAAAATAAGGCTGAATCTTAAAATACCTGCATTCAATTTTATATTAAATGTTATATTGTAACTAATACCTCGAAGAAATGTTATCAAGAATTTTAATAGTATTGATACAAACAAGTTATTATTTAAAAAGGATATTTTAAATATGTTTTTGCTGTTGCCTTATAATATACTTCATAAAACATTTCACAAAATATTTAATTGCATAATGAAGAATATCTTCACTCAATAAACAAAAGTATTAATTAGACTACAGATAAATTGAATCAGTCATTTCGAAAAGGGATTATCTCCAATTTTTCTGAAATTCCCTTCTTTCATCATTCCATGTTTAGATACCTACTTCCATCGTTTCCGTGTGAGAACGGATCACCTACGCTATCCCTGTACCACTTTCTGACTTTATTCAGTAGCAATTTCAAATTCAATATTTTATCCTGAACAAGTTGAATCAGTTTTTTTTTTCTCTCCTGTAAAATTTGATCAGCTGTAGATGATCCCTTTTCAAAATTACTCATTCAATTATAAAAGTCATCTCTCTTCGTAAAAAAAAAGGTTTTGTCTGCATTATGCATTCTCAAAGCATTAGCTCAGAATAGGGATGTATGGAGAGATTATGTCCGCGCGGCCATGAACTTGCGGGTTCGATAGTGCCAGTGGGTTTAAGTTTGAGTTTTTGCATTCTCGCCTATAGCAACAAACACACGATATTTACAATCCATGCTATATTATATGGCATAGCGGAACGTTTACCTGCAGTCATAGCAGCACTGTTGATGCGTCGTACGGATAGAGATACAAACCATGTATAGTCAGGAACAAATAGCAAATCACTTACATTGTTCATAATTGTTAGTTTCTCCGCATACAGACATTAATTGAAACTCACAGACTGGCTTGAAGCGAGTGTACGCGGGACGGGACGACATTAGTTCGCAAATCATCCACGAACGAAGCAGGTCAGCGTTCCGCTGTGTCGGATAATACTTAACATTAATTTACGCAGTCAATTTTAATAAGAAGATCGCGTTGACACATGCGTATTTGAATTTAATAATATGTCATGCGCTGTGATTCCAAATCCTATGACATATGCGCAGGTATTATGACTGCGCATATACTTTCAGTGCATGTCCAATGACTAACCTAACTGAACCAGAGGTTCGAGGACATAAGCTCTCCATACATTCATTTCCTGAGCTAACAATCATCCCCTTTTCAGGAGTGTGCTTTTTTAACTGATTACTGTACATGCCCTATACTTCCGAGATACCAAGAAATATATTACAACTCTGAAAATATCAGACTCGTAGGTTATCAATATCTTCATAGTTTCGCAGAAAGCTTAGGAGATCACTGTACATGTAACTCATTTTGATAATTTTTCGACTTTATT